>CABFNO020001506.1:2160-17342 GCA_902006505.2 Clonostachys byssicola
ATAATCTATAGTAAGTATAAAATATATTTAATATTAATAGTATAGATTATATAACTACTAGGATTTTTATCTATTTAAACTCTAATAATCTAGATATAATTATACTACTAGATAAAATAGCTTTAGTTTATAAACTAATAGGATAAAGACTATAGATTCTCTATCTTTTCTTCTTTTAGAAAATTAGCTCTATAAGTAAGTAGAGTATAATCTTTATATACTAGGTTATAAAGCCTATTTTATAGTTATTTATAATTAGATATATTATAATATTAAAGATAATACTTCCTAATAGGGGTATATATTTTCTAGGTATAAGCTTACTACTCTCTATCTTTATTATTAAGAAGATATATTATTAACTAAAAAGGAAATTTAAATTATAGATAGATTATAATAAATTAGTAAAAGATCTTATTTAATCTCTTATTACTATTAATATTAAGAAGATATAGTTTCCCTAGAATTATTTCTAGATTTATAATAATAGTAAGAAGCTTAATCTTAATTTTAACTTATATTATAAAAATATATTTATTTTATTTAATCTATATATTAAAACTATTCTAGAATAATCTAAGAATAAGATATCTATTATAAATAAAATTATAAAGAGTATTATTTTAAATCTTATTAAAACTTAAAAAAAACTACCTAGATATACTAATAGTAGTAATAGCCTAATAACTATAAGTACTATTAAAATTAAATTAATTACTAAATCTAATAAAATAAGTAGTACTTATTACTTTTTTAAAATAACTAAATAAGATCCTAACTATTTACTATTAATAAGTATTAACTTCTTTATTAAGTAAGATATATCTAGTAATCTAATCCTAATCTAATTCTTCTACTATTATATAGATATTATTCTTAAGAGTAAGTAGAAGCTATTAGTATATATTAATACTCTATAGATTTAGTAGTAAATATATACTTTCTAGCTTTCTATATTTAGATTAGATCTATTCTAAATAGTATATATATATACTAGTATTATAACTCTATATATATATATTCTAACTATTTTTAAATTAATCTATTCTAAATACCTCTCTAGCCCTATCTATTTATTTACTAATATTATTTTAGACTTATTATATTCTTTCTATTTATTATAGAATTCTATATTAGTACTATTTAATTATTTAATAGCTCTAAGAAGAGATAAGCTATTATTTATAACTTTAATAATTTATTATTAAATCTATAGATATTAGTTATTAATATAAATACCCTTATATTTAGTATAAACCTCTATTACTATTATTCTAATAGAGTATTTATTTATTATATATTCTCTAGTTAAACCCTTATATAAATTAAAGAATATCTTATATAAATCTCTTAGTTCTAAAAGATTAATTAGTACTTTATCTATATATAGTTTAGTTATTATAATTACTAAGCTAAATCTATACTTTTAAAAATAGCTTAGTAAATAGTAGTAAAGATATTACTATTAAGGTAGATACTATCTATACTATAGGATATAATAGTATAGGAAGTATTAAAAATAAGATTTAGATATAGCTTTAATTAATATATATAGATCCTACTTAAATAGACTTTAAATAGCTACTAGGATTATTACTTAATATATACTATTACTATAGGATATTATCTATCCCTTCTTATAAAGATACTATTATCTCTAACTAAGAATAAAATTATTAATCTCCTTAGTAATTTTAATTATATTAGTAAAGCTCTAATAGAAATAGTTAATAAAATAGATTAGAATAAGCTATATAAGATCTATATTATACTCTTTAAATTTAGTTAGGAAAACTATATTAATTACTTTCTAGAGAATCTTAGAACTATTATATTAATAACTAAATAGAGAGTAGATAATAATCCTAACTATAGTAAGTAAATAAATATAATAAATATTAGTTTAAATATTATTAATATTAAAATATTATTAGATCTTATTATACTAGATAATCTAGCTAAGAATAATAATAAGTATACTATTAATACCAGGGTTATTAACTAGGAATCTAATAAAATAGATATAGAATTTAGAGATAATAAGAAATAGAATAAAAAAGCTTTTAAGGAGACTCTTATTAAAGCTAAAGTACTAGCTAAAGATACTACTCTTATTAATAATCCTAAGATTACTACTAAGAATAATATTTATAAGTACTTAAATAAAGATATAAATCTAAATAATCTTCTAAATAGCTATAATTCTAATTATAAAACTAATAAGAAAAATAATTATTTTTCTTCTTTTAATAGCTTATTAGTATAATTACTATATCCTACTACTATTAGATAGTCTAATATAGCTACTAATATTATACTACTAGAGACTCCTATTACTCCTAGTAATACTCTTAAATCCAGTATATCTAATACTATCCTACTACTTAATACTATCTTATTATTATAGCTTAATTAGATATCTACTAATAATAATATTAGTAGTAATAGTAATATTATTAATAGATTTAAAAATACCTTCTAGGGCTTAAGCTCTAAGTTTTTTAAGTACCTAGTATCTTTATTAGAATAGAAGATATTTACTAAGAAGCTTTATTAGGAAGTATTTAGAAAGTCTATATAATTACTAATATATATAATTTAGAAGAATAAATTAAAAATTAGAAAAAGATATTAGAAAATACTAGGAGAATTTAGTATAAAAAGTATACTAATAGCTAGATAGAAAGATTTATTTATTTTTTATTTTATTTATTATTTAGTTAGCTTTTAAAATTTTATTTATTATTTAGATAGCTCTTAATATAATTATATTCCTAGAAGCCTATTAATTATCTATATAACTATTTATCTCCCAGACTATTTAACTACTCTTTAAGATACTAATATTCTGATCTAACTTACTATATAATATACTCTATCTTCCTAGAGCTACTATAGTCTTTATCTAGATATCTAGAGTTTATTATATCTATATTCCTCTAGCTCTTTATTTATATAGTACTCTATATACTAATTATATAATATATATATTTAACTCTATCTAATATCTTTTCTTTATCTATATCTTCTTAGTTAAATTCTATTATTTCTAATATATATAATTTTATAAAAATTATATAATTACCTTTTAATTATATAACTAGCTAATTTTATATATAGTCTCTATATCTACTAATCCTAATTAATTCTTATTCTTAATTTATCTATAAAACCTTTCTCTTTTTTTTCTTTTCTTTTTCTTTCTTTCTCTTTCTTTATCTCTCTTATCTCCTTTTAGTTAGTTAGTTTCTTTTTAAATAGATCTAATCTAAATACTAATCTCTAAGGGTTAAAGATTAGTCTAATTCTCTCTATACTTTCTAAGCTACCCTAGGGCTATATCTAGGGTTTTTACTATCTCTCTCTATCTATATATATATTATAATCTTTTATTTTAAATAGATCTATTCTAAATATATATATATATAGCTATTTCTACTAAATTAACTCTAAGATATTTTATAGATACTAGCTACCTCTAGTTATTTATACTCTATTTTAGCTAGATCTAATCTAAATATTCTCTTATCTATCTAGTTACCCTATATACTTAGTTTATTTACCTTTAGTATATATACTATATATTTTTATATACTCTATTTAACTATAAGTATTATATATCTTAAATAGATCTATTCTAAATAACTACTTCTAGAATACTCTAATTACTTATAGTATTACTTAGTATATTACTCTAGCTATAACTATTTTATTACTAAAAGTAGGTCTAGAAAACTATTTTATTAAAACTAAATATCTCTATATTATTCTATCTATTAGATCTATTTACTATAGATATTACTCTAGGTTTATTATACTAAATAAGAGTACTTTTTTATATTATCTTATAACCTATATTAGTATTAAATATATTAATATAGTTAGTATATCTAAGATAGCTATCTAGCTTATCTTTAATCTCTTAGGAATTAAGAATTCTATTAAATATTATAATAACCTTAAGTTATTACTAAGTAGAATATTACCCTTTTTCTTTTTAAATCTATACTAGCCTAGGTATTAGTATATTATCTATAAAAAGGTTTTTAGATTAGCTTATTATATATCCTATTATTAGATTAAAAAGTATTCTAACTATTAGGATACTCCCCCTAGTAAATTCAGAATAATTAAGTACTAGAGCTTTATTATTTAATCTAGTATAAAGAAGATTATATTTAGATTCCCTATAATCTTATTTAACCTATTATTACTATCTATATATAGTTTTAAAACTATCTTCTATTAGAGGGTAAAGAAGTTTATATAGACTTCTACTATTAATCCTACTATTATATTAGCTACTAACCCTATATATACTAATACTATAATCTAGAAGTTTAGTTTTAAAGTATATCTTAAACCCTTTACTTTTATCTAACTAGTTACTCTATAGAGAAAGCTTAATTTATTAATACCTTAGTATTACTACTTTAAGATAATATATAATAATACTAATAACTATTTTATCTTAATAGGTTTAAATTCTATATCCCTCCTAATAAATTATTATACTACTAACTCTATACTAACTACCCTATTTAGATATATTAGGGATTAGATATTTTATTAATATATCTCTCTCTTTACTTAGGTAATTATATATATTTCTACTATAATATAAATACTTTTAAATTAGTTTATTTCTATTAGGATTAAGCTTATCTAGTTTATCTTACTAGATATACTAAGATCTATTAATAATTCTATATTAGATTATAATACTTAATATATAATTATTTAAGCTTTTTTCCTACTATTTAATTACTAGTTCTTTAGCTCTTTATTTAATTCTCCTATTATTATTATACTTACTATCCTTATAGTTAATCCTATAGTAATATCTAGTACCTAGTATAGGTCTAGGAAATATTCTAACTATTTTTTATTTATAATTAAGTTTATTCTATTTATAACTACTAGAATAGTAACTATATAGTAATAGGATATACTATTATACTTTTCTATATCTAAATCTATAGAAGCTTTTAGCTCTATTTAGTTTAATATAGGTAGTATCTATATAATTAATAACTATTCTACTATACTTAATAGCTTTATAGATAAGATCTTCTATAGTATTATCTATTATATTAATAATATAATCTATAATATATCTATATCTATTATCTACTACTAATAGGGTACCCTAGTCTATATTTATAGTAATAATTATAATCCTATAATTATTATTTAAATAGATTCTATTATATCTATCTAGAGTATTATTATTACTTTTAAGAACCTATAATCTATTTACTAGAAAGTTATTTCCTAGTTAGTAGTTTAGCTCTTTAAGTATCTTCTTATATAGATATCTCTAACTAACTATTAAACTAATCTATTAGTCTTTAAGATCTAGCTTTTTAAAGATATAATATTTCCTAATATTAGCTTACTAGATATTCCTACTATCTTTAATATCTTTAACTCTATATAAAATTTAAGTATTAGCTTTTTATTTCTAGATTATAATAATAATACTAAATAGATTTATACTTATAGTAAATAGCTAGTTTACTATATTAACTCTTCTATAGATATCTATTTCTATTTCTTAGGCTTTATTTACTATAAGTAGATTTTAGATTATCTAGATAATATTATATACTTCCTAGAGAAGCTTACTATTTATATCTACCTTATAGTAAGCTAGCTCCTATATAGTATTAAACTACTAAGTATTAATACTAAGAATATATAGATCTTATTCTATAATATCTTTATAGAAAATAGCTATATAGTTCTCTTTATTAGCTATTATAAAGATATAACCTTTATAGGATCTACTAAGAAAATATTCTAATAGTTTTCTAATCTAGTAAGCTATTTACTTATTATATATATAGCTATTATATAGCCTTTTACCTAGTATTTATTTCTTATTATCTATATAAATATCTTTAGTATCTAGATTACTCTACTCTTTATAAGTATATTATACTATTAATATAGCCTAATTAATTTAAATAGATCTAATCTAAATACTAATAGTTCTATCTACTCTAGTTTTTACTTTTAGCTAATTTTAAATAGATCTGATCTAAATAACTAGGATTTAGTAAATAATATAGAAAATAATTCTAATAGTACTAATACTAATTATAATAATCTATATAATAATAAGAATACTATTAGAATTACTATTAAAGATAATAACTTTATTATAAGTAGCTCTAATAGTAATACTACTATTTCTAATATAGCTAGTTCTTATAATCCTAGTTTAGATTAATAATTATTTATTACTAATCTTTTTATTACTACCTCTAGATAGTAATCTCTTATAGTTAGTAAGGCTTTATCCTAGCTATTTATAGATATTACTAGCTAGGTTATAGGTATTACTAATTACTATTATATAATAGTAGATATATTCTATAAATATATATAGCTAGCCTTTTAGTTTATATTAATTAGTACCCTAGCTAATTATAATTCTAATAGAGATCTTAATAATAATAATTCTAATAAACTAGATCTAGGGTTATTTTATAACTAACTTACTATTATTATTATAATACAGACTAGTTACTCTATTTATATAAACTAGATAGTATATATTATCTTTTATAATTAGTCTAGCTCTACTACTAAAGAGTATATAGCTATATTCTATACCTAGTATTAGTTTATCTAAGTTAATATAACTATATTTATTACTAGTAGTATACTATCTAATCTATCTATAGATAACTAGGATAATAATAAAGCTATAATTATTACCTATTAGTAGAATCTAGATAATTAGAATATATACCTCTAGAGCCTTAAGAATATAATATCTAATAATATAGTATACTAGATAGCCTAGGATTCTACTATTATACTCTATACTTACTAGAAGAATATACTTAAGACTATCTATAAGCTTAATATAATTAATATTATCTATATAACTCCTACTAGAGGGAGTAAAACTCTTATTATAGCTATTCTTATTAAGATATAGTTTATAGATATTAGTATTATTATCTATCTATTTAAAGCTCTTATTAGCTAGTAAATTATCTACTTCTATACCCTTAGTATTAAGATCTATTTCTAGAGTATAGATTATATAAATTATAATAGTACTATTACTATATTTATCTCCCCTAAGTAGATATACTAAAGCTCCTTCTAATAGTAATTTAACTAATAGATCTCTATATATTAGATTAACTATCTTATCTATAATAAGATTTATATTATTTTTAATACTATATAGAGATTCTACTAATCTATTCTCTATATTAATAATATCTTATATAAAATTAGCCCTTAATATATCTTTATTACTAATACCCTTTTACTCTTAATAAAAACTAAGTTTAAAAAGAAACTCTTTATTTCTAGGAGCTATTATATTATATACTCCCTAATTAACTATTCTAATCTATAGTATTACTAGATTAAAATTATAACTTCTAAAGATAAGAAATCTATTCTTTTTATATTTATCTCTAGAGTTCTATAGTATATAGTAGATATCTATAGTAGCTTCCTTTAGAAAGTTATTATATATTATATCTTAGTTAATAAAATAGATAATCTAATATCTAGATTAGACTAGTATATATATTATATAGAGATAGACTAAGTAGCTAAGAATAATAGTTTTACTAGATAGAATAGTTCTAATAGGTTTATTATAATTACTATAAGTACTTTTAGTATTAAAATTAACTTCCTCTATATTACTATAGTTATACTACTTAGAGATCCTTTTAGTACTATAGAAATAATATAGTAAATAGCTAGAGCTAGTTAAAATAGCTAGTCTATTACTAATACTATCCTTATAAGCCTATATACCTTTAGGGTTATCTCTTATTTTATTAATATTTACTACTAATAATAGATACTTTATATCTATTTTAATAATAACTACTATATCCCCTACTAGATTAATAAGATTATATATAATCTCTACTCTAATACTAATAATCTTATAATTACTTATACTAGTATAAATAATATACTATCTCTCTATATAGTACTTACTAATCTAATTCCTATTACTACCTAGTATTTAATCTCTTCTAGTCCCTTATAAAAGAACTAAAACTCTTATAGGGGAGATAATAGCTATATATTTCTATTAGATAATAATATTATTATCTATTATATATAGTTAATAGATATTACCTCTAAGATATAGATTAAAATACTTCTATAACTATTAAAATACTTACTTAAAGTAACTAATAGTAATATCTCTACTCCTACTAGTTATTATAATATATCTCCTAGTACTAAGAAGCTATATATTACTAAGTCTAAACCTAGTAGCTATACTAATAGTAATAAATACTTTATAAATACTATTAAAAAGATAAAGCTTTAGAAGGTATTAAATTTTACTATAAAGCTTTTAAATAGGCTTATTTTATATATAATCTATATCTATTATTACCTATATAAGGATATAGAGATTAACTATTATCTTAAGATCTACCCTATTACTAATAGTAATAAGATATATAATTATCTTAATTTTATATATAATAAAATTAAGTAGTCTGATTTAAAATTTATATCTTACTTAAGCTATTTTAATTACTAGCTATCTTAGTATTTATATAATAAGTAATAGTTTAAATCTAAGGATAATAAGTAGGGGTTTTAAAAGCCTATTAGTAAATATTAGAATCTAAGAGTTTTCTATAATCTTTTAACTATTATACTAATATATTACCCCGAGAGAATAGAGCAGATTATTTAATCTATTATAGATAAGATACTATCTATTTAATTAATAGATAACTTATTATTTAATAATTTAGATATTATAAAGTAGCTAAAATAATTATATTTATTTATATAGGAGATATAGATAAATAGGCTATTTATTATAGTTATAGATATATATCTTAATCTTTCTAAGAATAGTTAGTTCTTATTATTAGTATTAGATTTATAATTATATAGGAATTATTCTCTATTAATAGTACTATATACTCTATAGAACTAGATAGTTATAGAATACTAGATAGTTATTAACTATTACTTATCTAGGTTTATTTCTTCTTCTATAGATAGTTCTTAATATTATTTTACTCTTTTAATTTAATCTTATTACCTAGTAGTTTAATTACTATTAAAATAAAAACTATATTCTTTTTATACTACTATTATAAGTATTACTATTAATATAATCTTATTAGCTAGATATATAATTTTAAATAGATCTAATTTAAATTTTAGATAGATCTAATCTAAATTACTTTCTATCTAACTTTTTAGATAGATTAGATTTAAATTACTCTTTATCTAACCTTTAAAATTACTCTTTAATCTAACTTTTCAGATAGATCTAATCTAAATTACTTCCTATCTAATCTTTAAGATTACTCTCTGATCTAACTTTTTAAATAGATCTGATCTAAATTACTCCCTATCTAACCTTTAAGATTACTCTCTGATTTAATTTTTTAAATAGATCTAATCTAAATTACTCCCTACTTAATCTTTAAAATTACTCTCTGATCTAACTTTTTAAATAGATCTGATCTAAATTACTCTCTACCTAATCTTTAAGATTACTCTCTAATCTAACTTTTTAAATAAATCTAATTTAAATTACTTCTTACTTTAATTTTTTAAATAGATCTAATTTAAATAGCTCTCTAGCTAACTTTCTAGATTACTCTCTATTCTAATATTCTAAATAAATCTAGTTTAAATTATCTAATTTAATTTAATATCTTATTTTATTTTATTAGATCTTATCTTATTCTATTAGATCTTATTAGAGATCTAATAAGATAATTCTTATTCTTTTTTTTCTTTTTTTCCTTAATATTTCTTTCTTCTTTTATTTCTTTTTCTCTTTCTTTTTTTCTTTTTTATATAATTAAATTAGTTTATCTTCTTTATATACTCTACTTTTAATATATTAGCTTATTATAATATACTATAGATATCTCTATTTAGACTACTATATTAATAAGTAAATTAATATATTAGTTTACTCTATTTATTTATATTAATTACTTCTATCTACTAGTACTACTTATTATTTATATTATCTACTATAAATAGTATCTTAATAGTAGGGATAAACCTATTAAATTAGTTAAATTACTTATAGATATTATTATTTATAATATAGAAACTACTCTATCTAATAGTTTAAATATTATACCTACTAATATAGCTATTAATACTTCTAATAGTTTATTTTATAATACTCCTAATATAGATATAGCTTAATCTAATCCTAATAATAAGTATTTTAATAATATAGTTAGAAATATTACTATTAACTTTCTACTTACTATCTTACTCTATCTAATTACTATTAAGAATATATATAAGTAGTATATATTATATATTCTTATTAAAGTATTATATAGATAGATAGTTATAATATCCCTAGGCTACCTCTATAGTAATTAGTAGTAGTATAATATCTACTCTAATCTCCTGGTTTAGTATAAATTAGTTTAAAATATTTATATCTTAATTATTCTCTACTAGTTTAAAGTAGTTACTAGATATACTTAGTATATAAATAGTACTTTTACTATTAGTTATTATATCTCTTTTTACTAATATTTTTCTAAAACTAAAATAGTATTTTACTATAAATACTAGATAGCTAGATATAAACTATCTAGATCTCTAGACTAGATATTAAAATCAGTTAGTTCTATTATTATTAAAGTATAAAATAGAATATATCTAATAAGGAACTCTTATAAGAATAATCTCTATATCTTTATTTTATTATAGTACTCTAATACTCTTAGTTTATTCTAGAAGTTTAATAATAAAGATTTAGTATTTAGAAGAGGATATACTTCTAAGCTTATTAAATACCCTATATAGAAGAATAGATTAAATTTCTCTCTACTCTTACTTTTAAATTTAAACTAATTATTTTATATAATTATACTATTATAATTAGACTCCTACTTTTTCTTCTTTTACTCTCTCTAGATCTTTTCTTTTCTTCTTTCTTCTTTATACCTTCTTACTATTATAACTAATAACTTCCCCTATTATATATAACTTAACTACTATTATTAAAACTTACTCTAACTCCCTTTAAGTTATAATATAAACAGTTTTCTATTATAGAAATTATTTAGTATTATAAATAGAAATATCCTAAGAACCCCCTATTTATTTATATAAAGAATATAGTATTTATTATATACTAGCTTATTAAAATAAAGAAAGCTTTTATTAACCTAGATTTTAATACTAAAGAAGTTTAATCTAAGGGAAAATAATATATCTACTATATTAGTATATTAGCTTAACTATATATTTTTAGTAATAATAATATAACTTACTACTAGAGTAAATAGTATCTTATAGCTAAAAAGATAAAATAAAATAGTAAGTATAATTAGAATACTACTTTATATATCTTACTCTTATATTATACTAATCCCTAAGAATAGGAGTTATAGGGTTAGAAAAGGTATTTTAGTATAACTAATACTAGTTATATAGTACTATATACCTCTCTCTCTAAGAGAGATAGGAAGATAAATTATAATTAGTTATATAGAAAGTTATAGATCTAGTAAGCTCTATAGTTTTAGATTAGAATAGCTAACTGGGTATATATAATACTTATACTTTAGTAGGAAGTAGATTATTTCTAGTAGGAGTTTTACTACTATATAATACTCTGTAAGATTAAGGGTTAATTAGTAAGCCCCCTTTTAAATATCTCTATATCTTAGACCCTGCTAATACTAAGAGCTAAACCGTATTATAAGGGTCAGGTTAGAGTTAGAATCTTAAGAGATTTTTAATTAAAATAATTAAATCTAATACTAAGATTAAGGAATTCAGAGGCTACTAGAGTACTACTAATTTTCCTAATCTTAAGATTAAGAAATTCAGAGAGTAGTAGAGTACTATTAATTTTCCCTAATTTTAAGATTAAGAAATTCAAAGAGTAGTAAAATACTACTAATTTTCTCTAACTCTAAAATTAAGAAATTTAGAAGCTATTAAAGTATTAAGGATTTTTCTAATCCTAAGGTTAAGAAATTCAGAGAGTAGTAGAGTATTATTAATTTTCTCTAACTCTAAAATTAAGAAATTTAAAAACTACTAGAGTATTAAGGATTTTTCTAACTCTAAGATTAAGAAATTCAGAGTACTATTAATTTTCCTAATCCTAAGATTAAAAAATTCAGAGTACTACTAATTTTTCTAATCCTAAGATTAAGAAATTCAGAGTACTATTAATTTTTCTAATCCTAAGGTTAAGAAATTCAGAGTACTATTAATTTTTCTAACCCTAAGGTTAAGAAATTCAGAGGCTACTAAAGTACTAAGGATTTTTCTAATTCTAAGATTAAGAAATTCAGAGAGTAGTAAAGTATTACTAATTTTCCCTAATCCTAAGGTTAAGAAATTCAGAAAGTAGTAGAGTACTATTAATTTTCCCTAACTCTAAGATTAAGAAATTCAGAGGCTACTAAAATACTACTAATTTTCCTAATTCTAAAGTTAAGAAATTCAGAGTATTATTAATTTTCCTAACCCTGAGGTTAAGAAATTCAGAGTACTACTAATTTTCCTAACTCTAAGGTTAAGAAATTCAAAGACTATTAATTTTCCTAAACCCTAAGGTTAAGAAATTCAGAGATTATTAGAGTACTAAGGATTTTTCTAATCCTAAGGTTAAAAAATTTAAAAGCTACTAGAGTACTAAGGATTTTCCTAATCCTAAGGTTAAGAAATTCAGAGGATAGTAAAGTACTACTAATTTTCTCTAACCCTAAGATTAAGAAATTTAGAGGTTATTAAAGTACTAAGGATTTTTCTAATCCTAAGGTTAAGAAATTTAGAGAATAGTAAAGTACTATTAATTTTTTCTAATCCTAAGATTAAGAAATTTAGAGAGTAGTAGAATATTATTAATTTTCCCTAATCCTAAGGTTAAGAAATTCAGAGATTATTAAAGTATTAAGGATTTTTCTAACCCTGAGATTAAGAAATTTAAAGTATTACTAATTTTTCTAATCCTAAGGTTAAGAAATTCAGAGAGTAATAAAATATTACTAATTTTCTCTAATTCTAAAATTAAGAAATTTAGAAGCTACTAGAGTATTAAGGATTTTCCTAATCCTAAAGTTAAGAAATTCAGAGGGTAATAAAATACTACTAATTTTCCTTAATCCTAAGGTTAAGAAATTCAGAGTACTATTAATTTTCCTAATCCTAAGATTAAGAAATTCAGAGAGTAGTAGAGTACTACTAATTTTCTCTAATTCTAAGGTTAAGAAATTTAGAAGCTATTAGAGTACTAAGGATTTTTCTAACCCTGAGGTTAAGAAATTCAGAGAGTAGTAGAGTATTACTAATTTTCTCTAATCCTAAAGTTAAGAAATTTAGAAGTTATTAGAATATTAAGAATTTTCCTAATTCTAAGGTTAAGAAATTCAGAGAGTAATAGAATACTACTGATTTTCCTAACTCTAAGGTTAAGAAATTTAAAGAGTAGTAGAATACTAAGTATTTTCTCTAACTATAAGGTTAAAAAAACCTAAGTATAATAAGGAGTTACTAATTTTTCTATTTACTATAACTATAGTAGTCCTGGATTAAGGTTAATCTAGTTAAGCCTTGGGATCTAATTTACCTGCTTTAGACTATATCTGCTGATTCTTATATATAGAATACCAGCTTAGGGTTAGAATATATTTAAAAAGAAAAAAATAGAAAAATATTTTTTTTAAATTTTATTTAGATTTATTAAGAATAATATATCTTAAAAATACTTACCCTATATTTTTAAGATTTTTTCCTCTAAAGTTATTTATATTCTAAGAATTTCCTTTAAAGATAAACCTAGTACTAAGCTAATTAGATAAAGTAGATATAACTTTAAATACTAATTAGATAAAATATATATAATAATAATTCTAATTAGATTAGTACTTTAGATTAAAATATATACTAATATCTAGATTTTTACTTCTAAGTATATTATAATAATAATTTTAATATAGTTAGTTTAATCTTATAATAAATATTTATTCTATATTAGTAAATATCTAGATAATAACTATCTACTATAGCTAGCTTAATCTTATTAAGTACTATATACCTAATAATAACTTTATATACTATAGAATATAATTATTCCCTATTTTATTTACTCCTACTAAAGTTAGTTAGCTACTATTTAAATTACTTTAGTTAGAATAAGCTAAAAAGATCTAAATCTATAATTTAACTTATTATCTACCTATATATAGATATTAGTATTTACCTAATATACTACCTATTATATCTATTCCTACTAAAGTTAGTTAGTTACTATCTAAGTTACTTTAATAGTAATAGAGATAATAGAAATAGTAATAGTAATAGAGATAATAGTAATAATAGCTATAGCTATAGTAATAACTAAAGTTTTAATAGTATAAGTAAGAGAATTAGAACTAAAATACTTTATTATCTAAAGTAATTACTAGTTATTTACTTATTCCTCTAGATACTTAATAGTTTCTTTATAACCCTATAGTAGAGATTAAGCCTTATTAGTAGAAGGTAAATAAGCTTTAAGTTATTAAGTTATCTTAATTAGCTTTTTATATTCTTTATAAGAAGAATTATAATTCTAAGTAAACTTCTTTAGAGTTTTTACCTTATTAGTAATATTATTAAGATTTTCTATTATCTATTTAATATAAATATCTATCTCTTTATATCTCTTATATACTTTAGTAAGTTATTAGTAGAGGTAGTTAATCTCTTAGTCCTTTTAATTAATAGTAGTAATAATAGTAATAATAGCTATAGTAATAGTAATAGTAGTAATAGTAATAGTAATAATAGTAATAGTAATAGTAATAGTAGTAATAATATAGATTCAGTAGATAGTAAAGTAGCCTTTAGTATTATAAATAAGATAGAAGTTCTTACTAGTCTTATTAATAGTAATAATATCTATAAAGCTAGCTAGATAAGTTATATTAGTATAAACCTTACTATTAACCTTAATTAGATACTATATAAAGATAGATTTAATCTTATAGAAATTAAGGGTATACTTAAGGTAGTTATAGATAAATATAATTAGAAGTATATAGTTATAGAGCTTATAAGAACTAATAGAGAGCTTAGGGGTATAAATACTAGATAGCTTATTTAGTAGCTAGTATAAAAAGTACTAAGATACTTTTAGTATTTTTTAATTTCTTAAACTATTTTATTAGCTA
>CABFNO020001508.1:354-295420 GCA_902006505.2 Clonostachys byssicola
TTAGCTATTAAACTTTTATTTAAAAATTCTACTATAGTAATTAACTAATATATTATAACCCTAATATTACTAGATTAATCTTAATTAATTAAACTTTTCCTTTAAATAAATATACTTTTTAATAATTTAATATAATTCTATTAGAATCTATTTAGTAACCTATAATTCTAATAAAATAATAGATAGATTAATTTATTCTTTAAGAGCTATTTTCCCCTGAATAACCTTAATATAGTATATAATATACTAGAACTAGAGGAAGTAACTCTAGTTATTATATATCTCTAGTACTTAAAGGAAGTTATCTAGTTCTACCTTAAGTACCTCCTAAAAGACTAGATTAATTTCTAGATCCTTATAGGCTATATAGTATAGCTTATACCTAAGTACCTATAGCTCCTGGGCTTATATTAGTATAATTAGTTTTATAGTAGTAAGAAAGCTAGTTATAAAGTATAAGCTAGAATATTATATATTATATATAAGGCCCTAGGGGTTCTTACTAATTATCTCCTTTATATATATAAGGACTAGGTTAAGTACTAGTATAAGCCCCTAGCTACTAGGGATAAAGATATTTATAAAGGCTATTATTATAATAACTAGTAGTTATAAGGAGATAGTTAGTAATAATTAGTAGTTATAAGGAGAGATAGTTAGTATTTAGTAATTTATAATTTATAATAATAAGCTTACTTTAAAAGGTTTTATAATTAATTATAGATAATAAATATCCCCCCTTAGAGCCTATAGCTAAGTTATATATTTAATAAGAGCTTCTTTAAGTTTTTAATAAAGCTATTACCTTACTATAGCTTATATAGATAGAAAATTAAAAAAAATAGAGTTAAAGGTTAGATATAGACTAGAAATAAGTAAAACTAAGTTATATAGATCTAGTTATATATAGCCTGATCTCAGGATATCCCCCTTATATATAGTAATTACTATAAAAGAATAGTATTATTTTATTATTCTAGATATTTTATTTTATATTATAAAGCTTAATAATTAAAAGCTTCTATAGATATATTATTTAGCTAATAAACTTAAGCTATCTATTAGATTTAAATTAGTTATTTCTAATTTAAATTATTATTTATATCTAGTATATCTTTTTAGCTATTTTCTTACTAAAGAGTTTTTATACTTTTTCTATAGCTAATTTAGATTATAGATAATTAATAGAATTAGAAATCTTTTTAATTATTCTAACTCTAAACTAGCTATTTATAGCTCTCTAAAGAAAAAACTATTAATAATATATACTATTTATCTATAATTAGTTATAAGCTTTTATTACTTTCTTTCTAATATTACTATTCTTCTTCTAGCTATTATTCTAATTATACTTTTTCTATAGATAAATATATATTCCTTACTCTATATAGATAATATATTAATACTTTTAGTACTATAATCTATTAGTTCTAGAAGGAGAGATATATAGTACTAGCTTTATAATATATAGTAGTAATATATAATTATATAGTTTCTCCTAATTCTATATAAACCTATTAATAGCTTATATAACTATTTTAATTTCCCTTCTTTAGATTACTATAAATAATAAATATTAATTTTAAAGATAAGATTTAATCTTTTTAATAATATAAGTATATTAATATTATTTATAAATAATAAATAGATATTATATAAGATAGATAAATAGCTCTATTATATTTAGTATAATACTATAGATTATATAGTATTAAGATTAAATATATTAATAGAGTAGGTTTTAAAGATAGTAAAAGATATAAATAAGGATTTTAATAAGATTTTATTTAATTAGGTTTTTAGCTAAGATTTTATTAAAATACTAAGTAAATAATATTCCTAGTAGGAATATTAGAAATATTAATTAAATATTAGATAAATAGATATTTTTTATAAGATATTCTAAATTTCTAACTAATAGATTAATAAACTCTTAGTAATAGATCTTACTCTCTATCTTTTATTAGTATAAAAATTTACTTATTAAATTTTAATAGATCCTACTAGGAATTATTATAAAATTACTAATAGGAATATTTAGATTAAATCTATTTAAAATATTAAATAGTATAATTATCTAATTATTATATTAAATTAGATTATAGATATAATTTAGAATTATAAAGAAAGATATTTAAAATAGATCTATTTAAAACTTATAATTATAAAGCTATATAGAGTATATAAAGCTATATCTACTTATATAATCTAATAATAATATATCTATATTAGAATATAGTTAAGGGGTTAAAGAGAGTATTTAGAATAAATCTATTTAAAAATCTAGCTATATTACTCTATACTATATACTGCTATTCTAGAGCCTATATTATATACTGCTCTATATATTATTAGTAAGCAAAGTATATTATAACCTGTATTACAGCTCTGTCTAAGGATAAGGATAAAAAGAAGTTCCTCTATAGCTTCTTTAAGCTATACTATTCACGACTTCCTAACTATATTGAGCAAGATCCCGCTTGCCAACCGATAGACTCTATCGCAACTAACTGGTTAAATGATGCGCTCTCCGGTTTTAGGAGCTATTGTAATTTTCAAATTGGCATTGACAATGCAGATGATCAAGTTGGGGTTATGAGAGAGGGGTTACCGGACTCTCATCTGTGGTTCGCCGGAGAGCATACTTCCCCTTTAACCGAGCTGGGTACAGCAACTGGAGCGTATCTTAGTGGTGAAAGAGTTGCTTTGAGAATTGTAGAATGTTATACGGGTCAGTAGGTTACTGTGGAGGCTTCGAAAGGAACAGCTTGATTCCTTACGTGAGGGGTAATTAAGAATAGTTTCAACAGGCTAGATTGACATACCCAATCACTTGATGCTGCGCTCCATGGTACCTCTGAAGAAAGCCGTGGCTCTGGCGCTGTAGATTTCTCCTAGCGGCGATTAGACCAGAAACACTTGGCTACGCCCAAGTGCAGGGCTGTAAGGGTGTCGTTGCCGAAATCATCACACCCAACGATGGTGGTGTTACTCCAATGCTCGTTGTATTTATTTTTCTTGCCTCTCAAACTGATGCACCATCCTCGGGAAATTTGCTAGAGGGGTCAATACCACCAGGATGGGATTATATGTACGGGGCAGAAGACCTCCTTCGACCCCGTGTGCCCTCCTACATGGTACCGGCAGTATTCGTGCCTCTTTCTCGACTTCCTGTCAACGCAAATGGGAAGACGGATCGCCGAGCTTTGCGGAATAAAGCAGGACAGAAAAGCAGGGGAGAGCTGCATGCGTACTCGTTGTCTATTCCTACCGTGTGCCCACCGCAATCTGCGGAAGAAATTGCATTGAACCAAGCCGTCTGTCGTAACCTTGAACTCTCCAGCACAAGCATAAGCATGCAGAGTAACCTTTTTTACCTGGGAGGGGATTTAATCACAGCTATTAAAGTAATCGGACTTCCCAGAGAGTCGGGACTGTGCTTGTCCGTGGAAGATGTCTTTAAGACTCCCCAGCTCCAGCAGTTAGCAGACGTATCGCGGAATCATCACCCCATCAGGCTGCCACATTATACACCCCTTTCTCATTGTTGCCTCAAACGCCGCAAGAAATCCTTTTAAAAGGTGCGGCTGAACAATGTGACGTGGATTTACAATGGTTGAGGATGCATGCCCTTGTACTCCAATGCAAGAATCCCTGGTTGCATCAAGTGTGAAGGTCGCAGGTAGCTATAGTATGGCAACCATGTGCTTCCGAACCAGCCAGAATACTCATATTGGCTGTCTCCAAGCTGCGTGGGAAGCAATATATGAAGCTAATGCTGTTCTGAGAACGGGATCTATCGTTGGTCAAGCCAATGAGATTATTCAGGTAGCTCTCAAAGACCGGCTTCAATTGTCCACGGATCCAAGTCCTCCAGCGTTCAGCCTCGGGAAACAGCTTTTTAAGAACACATAGAATCAGGAAAACCGAAAACTACTCCTCTATATGCATCACGCACTGTATGATGGGGTGTCGCTAGATTTAATCTTCGAGCAAGTCAAGTCGGCCTATCAAGGGCATCAGCTCAAGTCTATTGAGTTCAGGGAATTCGTTGGCTTCACCTTGAAAACTGACAAGGATGCTTGCGGAAGCTTTTGGAAGAAGGAGTTTGAGGCCATGGATGCTGCCAAATTCCCCCTGCGCCAACGTGCATCCAGATCACTTTCGCAGCGAGAGACTTTGTCCCACAACATACCGTTACCGGATATGTCCAGATGCGATTACACCATGTCCATCATTGCCCAATTGGCGATTGCCACCATTTCCAGACACTACACATCAGCTGTTAATGTTTTATATAGCACAACGCTTTCGGGTAGGAATATAACTGTCAAAGGCATCGAAGCTATCGTTGGGCCAACCATTATAACAATCCCATTACAAGCCCGCTTGTTCCCTCAGATTCCGTTTCCGATAACTTAGAAGAAATACAGTGCTATTTACCTAACCTGACGCAACATAAGCAGACAGGTTTATTAACCATCCGGTCGCTAAATACTGATACTGCGACTGTATATAACTTTGGATACTATATGGTTATACAGCCACCAAATGTGGTCGAGGACTCTAACTTTAAAGTTCTTAAACCTCTGGATCTCAATATTATTAACACTGTAAAACCTATATCTTATCCTTTAGCTCTTATGCTCACATCCTCGGCGGATAAAAGAACACTGAACATAATGAGCTATATTAACACAGCGTACATGGGCAGTGAGGGGATCGCGAGGTTATTGTATTACTTCCGTACTGTTTTTTATTAACTTGTGTATTAACTTATAAATAATCTGAACAAACTGCTCGATCAGATCGATATCATTAATTCACATGACCTCGCGCAGCTTGCTATTAAAATTAAGACAATTCCTGCAATGATCGACAAGACTCTTAATCAGTTGGTCTACGAATGGTGCGCTGTGCAGCCTCAGAGCCCTGCAGTTAGCGCTTAGGATGGAAACTTTAGCCATGAGATGTTGTGCAGGTTTAGTTCTTCACTCGCTCGTTATTTAACTACCACTTGTGGAACAAAACGTGGCACCTTCGTGATATGCTTGGAAAAATCCTGCTAGATGATTATCGCTATGCTAGCTACTCTCGTGGCCGGTTCTGCTTGCGCACTGGTTGATCTGTTGCATCCGCAAGCTAGGATCAGAAATATTATCCAGTAAACTAATGCTAGGGGCCAGAACAAGTAGAGGGGGGACACAATGTCGGCAGAGTGATCGGGCTGTTCATCGTCCTAATGTCGCATCGAGTTTATATAGGCTATATAGTAGGCGGAGAATAAAAGCCTAATATGGGCTCCCCCTGACTCTTTCTTGACTTGGTAGCAATCTTCGTTTCACCGACTATAAATTCTCCCAATCGGAGAAACGGGCCGTTTCTAGCAGGGTTTCATATTCCAGAAAGGGCGACCGTCCGATATAACCCCTAACGGGACTGTGGCAAAATCCCGAAGTCTGAGTGGATACATAACATCTCAATCTCTGCTATTGTGAGACTGAGGGACTTTGCCGCATGACCTGTTCGTCCGTTTACTGTACCCTGTGGGACACAACGGGACCGGTTTCCGTAGATTTAGTAGCGGAACCGAATTTGAAACGGTTGCTATATCTCCGAAGCAACCTGGGAAGTTTATCCATTAACTAATTAATCATATTGCCACTCGTGCAAGATTCTGGAAATCAATGTACTTGCTAGTACAAGGCGTTAACCTCGGAGGTTTATGATCCGAGCGATGAAGGTGTTTTCGGCGATATCTAATCCTGACCTGATATGGTTGTAGAAGTTGATCCCTATGATCCCGAACTTTGGGTTATAAAGCCACCCACATCTTGCTTTGAATAAGTTTTCCAGCACGCATCTTATCGACAATAGTCTTAAGACTTACTTCGCTCCTTGTCTATTATTGTATTAGATTCTCTACTATATTATCATGAAGCTGTCAACTGCTACTCTCATCGCCTTCGCGGCTGGCGCTATCGGCGCTCCGGCTGATTTTGTCGTTCCACGACAAGCGCCAGGTGGTTGCTCAAGCGCCGTCAAGCTGGATGCCAGTACCAATGTTTGGACCTCTTACACTCTCCATCCCAACAGCTTCTACAAGGAAGAAGTAGAGGCTGCAGCGAGCCAGATGTCCGAGCCTGATGCAACCAAGGCTCGAAAGGTCGGGGACATCGGCACATTCCTATGGGCGTAAGTTGGCTCGACCAAACTGACGACATCTTGGCTGACCCTTGCTAGTGATACTATTGCTAATATTGCCCGAATCGAACCCGCGCTCCAGGGCGTACCATGCAATCACATTTTTGGTTTGGTTGTCTACGATCTGCCTGGTCGTGACTGTGCGGCCAAAGCCTCCAATGGAGAGCTTCCGGTCGGTGCTATCGACAGATACAAGACCGAGTATATTGATAGTATATACCTCCCATTTTCTATTTTATTATCCACTTTGCTGACTTTTGACAAACAGAACTTGCCGCTCTTATCAAGAAATACCCAAACACGGCCTTTGCTCTTGTTATTGAGCCTGACTCGCTTCCGAACCTGGTCACCAATGCCAACGTTGCTGCCTGCCAGCAGTCTGCTGCTGGATATCGTGAGGGTGTTGCCTATGCTCTGAAGACGCTTAACCTACCTAATGTTGTCCAGTATATTGATGCTGGTCACGGCGGGTGGCTTGGCTGGAATGATAATCTCAAGCCGGGTGCCGAGGAGCTTGCCAGTGCCTATAAAAATGCGGGCAGCCCCTCACAGTTCCGCGGCTTTGCTACTAATGTTGCTGGGTGGAATCAATGGTAAGCCCCTAACAGTTCGCGTGTATACAAGTATTCTAACGACTTATAGGGATGCCGAGCCTGGAGAGTTTGCCAGCCACCCTGATGCTCAATATAATAAGGCTCAAAATGAGAAGAAGTATGTTGAGCTCTTTGGTGCAGCCCTTGCTACTGCGGGCATGCCTAACCATGCTATTGTTGATACTGGTCGGAGCGGTAAGCCTGGCGGCCGGTTGGAGTGGGGTGACTGGTGTAATGTCATTGACTCAGGCTTTGGCCGACGGCCCTCTTCTTCTACTGGTTCTACTCTTGCTGATGCCTTCGTGTGGGTCAAGCCGGGTGGTGAATCTGATGGAACTAGTGATAGCTCTGCTGTCCGTTATGATTCGTTCTGTGGCAAGGCTGATGCATTCAAGCCTTCCCCTGAGGCTGGACAATGGAACCAAGCGTTCTTTGAGATGTTGCTCAAGAATGCTAACCCTGCATTCTGAGAATCCAAGTATATAAGAGGGTTTAATAGTTTGTAGTATATTATCCTTGATTTTGAAAATCATGCATTTCCCCTCGCTGCTGACTATAATAAATACGTTGATAAGCCGACAGTGTCCGGCCCAGGTAGAAACACCATTGAGATAGGGTGGCTCGCCAACTAATTGAATGGTTTTCAGCGTTGGTATGTCCGATGGCTTTATAAGTCGAAGTACAGTTGGCGTTAAACCCAGATAGTCAACCTCGATATGCCTTACAGCCTCCGCCAGCGCTGATATGCCATCGTCTTTTGCTGGGACACAAATGCAACTCCCAACCATGAGTAGTGTCAGGTACTCATAGTTTGACATGTCCAAGGCATATGAAGCGGACTGCAGCACCCTATTTTTTGAGCTAAGGCCAACGAAGTCTTTGAACGGGATTTGGCCTGAGCAATATAAGGAGTGGGTAATCGCGACGCCTTTGGGCTTCCCTGGTCATGTGCTGTTACTCTTCTCCGCCTTCGAACCAAGAGATAGTACTATCAGAGTGCTTGTGGTAATAACATCCACTCTGGTCGTCTAACTTCCAGTAGCTCTTGTGCTTGCTAGAGCGCTTGGTAGAGTGTTTACTTGCATGTCCAGATCGGAGGTGAGACGGCTGTGACGCCTTCCGTTTGTGACCATCGCTGCTGGAGGCTTGGTGTGATGATTTCAACGAAGAATGCTTGGATGATGAGTGTCCGGTCGAGTGTCTGGAAGATGAGTGTTTAGATGACGATCGGCGCTTGACACAGAGCTGGTCGTAAGGTAAATCCTCCCAGACGTAATAAACTTCATTCATTTATTTAACCTTGTGTCATATTATTAAGCAATTATTTCATCTGAGCCGAGTGGGAGAGGCTATCTCCCAAAGACCCTTGGAAATGACCGAGAGAGAGACTAAATGTCACTAATTGCGTAAGAGCCATGAAACTCATGTAATCTTATGCCCTCAAATTTGCAGCCTGTCGAACTTTTTGTATTGGTGTGGAATGTTTGAGGCTTCTGTAAATCTCACGAGACTCTGAGACCATTATCGGTAATTAACATCCAACTATTTGATTTGCCTCCCCTAGATGGAAAGTCGATTCCGAGTGAGCTGCTGAAGACAGTTTTGCTCATCTAAGCAAAAGAAACCTAAATCTGACAGCTGGCTCTGGATCGAATTGACCGCGTCGGTGTGGATGGCGATGTTTATAAATGGCCAGAAGGCCAAAAGAACCCACTACTGAATTAAGGTTAGAAAATTGCTCAGGTTGCTTGCTCCTCTTTAGCTGAGCCGCTTTCAGCCGCTACCTCCCGCAGCCCTCCCTTTCATTTTAGCGACCAACGTGTTGTCTGATCATTCCATTTTTGGGCACTAATCGTCAAAAGCGGCCAATACTCATGGATTACGAGTCTCACGAATGGGCTACCTCTTTGAAACTTCAATGCACTGCCCAGTAAGCCAGGCACACCCGGACGTGTTGGTACATCCGGAATGGTACAGACTAAGCCACCACAATGATATTTGCTCAAGCTGCAGATCTTTACCATCACCAAATCGATCGTGATCAGATACAGAACCACATAAGAATCCCATAAGTATATCTCCTTGCCGAGTGCCGTCGGCCGGCCGAGTGCCGGTGGGGACACACTCTGCAAACGAGACACTAACAGTCATAAATAGGAACTCCTCTAGCTCAGCCTGACCAGCTGAACAACAAAGTAATGCCCTAGAAAAACCCACCATACCTGAATCGAGCCAGGAGCGAAGATCCTCCCGGTGAATGATAACGAGAAAATCTTTCAAGGGGCAGAAACATCACACCTGCAGACTCTAGACACTGCAGCAAAGTTTGACCAACCAGCGCGCCCATACCTTGGTCCCTACCCTTTCAAGGTGCTTAGCAAAGTTGCAGTTGGAATTCTGGATCAAATGTGTGCTGCATTCGGGTCGATCACCCCGAGCTGCATATACCCAGGGTTGGGGAAATTAAAATAAGCCAACCACAAGGCGGAGCCCCAGACTGAATCTTGCGAGCAACTGATACTCGCCTCCGCTTTGATAATAACGAGAATGGCATGTGAAAGTGGAACATGAAGAAATCGAAACACCTTTGGTTACAGCTAGTAGAAGATGATTAGACAATGCCCCATGTCCGCACCCACCTCGCTTGAAAAAAACCCGAAAATTCCACGGTAACAGATGGGCTAACAAGGCTTCTCTGAATAGTCTCGAACAGTGACATCCATTAATCTTCCGATTCCGTAATCAAGAATATATTCTTGATAACGATTTACATTTCGATTGCCCCGTCCATGCGTTTGAGATCAAGACTCAGCACAGGGGCTTAGAGGTATAAGAAAGAAGCTGGAACTCCCTGGTGCAGATCTTCTTTTCTTGGTATACCTTAGTATAGCCTCCTTGAGCATACGTCTTTGGTAGGTCCTTAACCTCTTTGTTTTCATACGTACGTTTTTAGCTTCGATTCTTCACAATGGACGAGGATATTAGAACTTCTAATGGTCAAAGGGTGCCCACCTTGTGAGTCAGAAATTTCCCCAAAATACGCTATAATCTAACAAATATACGCACCTAGGGACGGTCACATCCTCCTCGTCTTCTCCTGCATCGCCCTCTACAACGTCATCGAGCTCATATACATCATCTGGATCACATTCAAACGGCACTCTGGCATATACTTTTGGACCTTTATTATTGCGACACTTGGAATACTTGTCCACGCGATTGGCTTTATACTTAAAGCCTTTGGACCTGAAAACGGCGTTTACATCTATGTGAGCCTGATCTCAGTCGGCTGGGTGGCCATGGTCACGGGCCAGTCGTTGGTGCTCTGGTCTCGACTCTACTTGATTGTTCATGCCAAATTCAGGTTGAAGGCCATTCTATGGATGATTATTATCAATGGCATCATTTTCCATATACCAATCATTGTCATGCTCTACGGCGCCAACGGTCCCAATTCCCAGCAGTGGGATCGTGTATTTGGGTAAGTGGTGCGACATTTAGAGATCAGCAGGGGCTAACAAACTCTGTAGGATATATGAAAAGGTTCAGGTCACAGGATTCTTTCTTCAGGAAGTTATCATCTCATTATTCTACATCTACGAAACGATGAAGCTTAGCAAGCTGCGTGTCATGATAGAGAATGAGAGCAGGTCTCGATTCCTTAAGCAGCACCTGATCGTCGTCCATATTGTGATTATACTTCTCGATATCACTATTTTGGGACTCGAATACAGCAACAAATATAATATTCAGACCTCGTATAAGGCATTCGTCTACAGCGTCAAATTAAAGTTGGAGTTCAACATTCTGAATAAACTTGTTGAGATGGCTACTGGCAACAGTAAAATCAGCTCAGGAAAGCTCAAGTACGGACTCAAGAGCGCCGTCACTGGGGGAATAGAACTCAATGAGACTACTGTCAGAGGTGGTACGGCGGACCGTTCACGACACGACCGAAATAGCAGTTATGGCTATCATGCCCATGCCTATCGAGGTGATGATGGGGACCGACCTACAAATGACTCGGAAAGGGTTCTGAAGTTCACGCGGGAGATCAGGATTACAGAGAGAAGAAAGTCGGTTTCCAACAGTGTTACAGAGGCAACGAGTGCATCACAGGGGGAGAGGTCAGCGTCGGGGACAGGCTTTGAGCGTTCTTCCAAGGCGTCATCAGAGCTTCATCTTGCCAGCGGCGGATTCTGATTGTTCCGCCGTTTGTACACCATCAGATTCGGTCATATCTTCTCTCACTACTTTTAAATTAATTAAATAGAGCTCTCTGAAAATGCATTTCAATAGTCAAATGAGCGATCTGGCTCTCGAATAAATACTCTCGAAATGCTCTCGTAGGGAACTCGTGGGAAGCCTCTTCTTCTTCTCTTTTCTTCAGCCCTCTCGTGAAGTTGTGAGTGTTCCTTTTATTTGTTTTGTAGGTGCAATCCAATATCAAGACGTCGGGGTTGCATTGCAGATATTCAATAGAGTCTGGGTGGGCAAAGAAGATAGCCGTTAGTCGATTATCAGAATCCAATCGGACTCTGCACCAAAAACCCTCCCTGCTCAATTGGTTGACTAGTGCCTGGATGCTGCTTTCGCAAGACAATAGGCACAACAATTGAACGCGCCTATTGTCCAATGAGAACACCTTCGTTTGTTTAAAACGCTGCTCGAATAGGCCAAAGAACAATGGAATTCCTCCTCACAAACCTTCAAAATAACCTATCAGGCCTTGGCCTACAGTCCAGACAATACGTCTGACCTGGGGGGGTATATTGGAATTAAGGCATCGAATGAATAGAGTTTATTACGCCCGGGAGGATTTACCTTATAGGGCTAAGTACATTTATTAGCTATATATACTTTAATAGTCTTATCTGTATCTCCCAGAAGCCCTATATTCTTCCTTTGTTACTTCTCGCCTCTCTTGACTCTGTGACAGGCCCGTAGATCCAGAGGTGAAGGCAGTATATGCGGCATCGCTTGGTCGTACTGCAGGCCTTGGTAATGGACTGGAATAAGACTGCCGTGTATTAACCATGTCCTGCCAAGACTGGTCTATAACGATTACGACCAGAGCAAATGCGTCCGCATCATCCTTGAGAAACTCCGGTATCAGCACAACGAGAGTATTGGTCTGCTTACACATCTCTTGCAATCGGCTACTGGGAAATGAAGGTTCAAGGAGAACATAAGCACCGCCCGATCGAAGAGTAGCCAGCAGTGCAACGGTCGTCCACTTCACAACTTTTCGAAGTAGACGCCAACAAAGGAATTGGGTCCCACGCCAAGGTCAAGCAAGTGGCTGGCAATATTACTGGAGAGTCGATCAAGTTCGCCATATGTCATATTCCCATCCCACGAGCACACGGCGGACGCGTTAGGGCGTCGCTGGCATTGCTCGACGATGAAATCGTGGATCCACCTTTCCATAACCTTGGGTTCCTCCAGATTCCACTTGTGCAATTGCTCCATGCTTCTTTGGGAGCAATATTTTACGAGCTTTGGCGCTTGTCCATTGTGAGTTGTGTCATGACATATACCAGAGTCTCGGCCACAAGCCAAGCTTGATCATTACTGAGCACGGAATGCCTGTACCAGAGTCGTGCTCCCCAATTGTCGACCTTGAGGTTTATCCCGATGATTATGTTGTGATACATCTTGAACTCCAGCACCACTGCGCGTCCCTCACTCGACGCCCTATATGGCAAGCATCCGGAATACTCTGCACTGCCTCCCCAGATGCCAGCTGAACCCCAGGCTTGCACATCTGAGATCCTTACAATCCCAATGGAGAAGGTTCAAACAATCAAAGAGAAGTTGCGCAACCACATGCCTAACCCGCCGTCGACTAACACCGTGGCTTGCACCCTTCTCTGGTCTGCAGTGACTCGCGCCCGGATGCAGCGAGTCCTGGAACTCGAGAGCGAGATGAGTCGCCTACCCATGGCGGTCAATGGCCGAAAACGCATTCACGAGCGGTTCGTGGACCCTGAGGCGCCGTACTTTGGGAACGTCGTCCTTTGCTCCTGGGTAGAGGCCGCAGTCCGCGACGTGGCCAAGTGCGGTCGAGACGAATCCATCGAGTTGCTCGCAGATATATGCGCCAAGGTCGCGCATTCCCCTCGCCCGACCGCATCAACACGGGCTACATTGGCGTAGTCTGGGAGCTCGTCGAGCAGCTCATCGATCGCAGGGCCCTCTACCCAGGCTGGGATCTGTTTGACTCTCGGGACCTGTTTATCACTAGCTGGGCCGACCTGGGCCTCTACAACTATGACTTTGGTAACGGTCTTAGGAAAGCGCAGTTTGTAAGGATTCCATACGCCGAGGTGAATGGCAACGTGATTATCTTGCCGAGGAGACGATGTGTGTCTGGGGAAGCTTCAGAAGAGGGATTAGAGATGGTTGTCATGTTACGGAGAGATGATCTGGAGGTGTTGAAGATGGATGATTTATGGAAGTTGTCTAAATAATTTCATGAATATCTCAGTCTATTCTACCAGGATAACAACCTTCACCCCGTTCACTCCCGCTTTGATACGATCAAACACCTTTATTACACTACCGATACCCCCATCAACAATCACAACTGGAGGCGCAGGAACGATAACCCTCTCAGCGAGCGCCTCGGCTAGCCAGTCGTTGAAGAACCACCCGGCGAGATCTGCGTGCTCGGCAAACGTCGTAAAGGCAAAGAAGCTGAATTTCTGCACGGGACAGGGCATGTCCTCGGGCCAGTCAAGCAACGTCACGAGCTTGCTCGACGGGCCGCCGCTGCGGACCAGAATCTCCGAGGTAGCGAGTAGCGTGTCCTTTTTGCTTGTGTTGTCAATGGCGTGCGAGAGGTGGAGGCCGGCCGAGCTGACTTTGTCCAAGACTTTGTTTACCACGTTGGCATCTTCATAGTCAAAGACCTCGGCGGCTCCGAGCCGACGAAGCCGGTCATGATGTTTGGGGCTGGCGGTGGTATACACGGTGAACCCGAGTGCCTTGGCGAGCTGTATCATGGAGGCAGCTACGGCTCCGCCACCGCCCCAGATAAAGAGGCACTCAGTACCCGGACTGAAAATGGTCGAGTGCGCATCAGCAGGCCTGGGCAGGCCGAACTGGACGAAAAAGGCGTTGATGGAGGTGGCCATCGCCATGGGAAAGACGGCGGCATCCTCGAAAGCCATGGCACTAGGCAACACGGTCGCAGCTTGTTCTTTAACGACGGTATATGTCTGCCAGGCACCGTGATCGGCTTTTGAGGTGGCCAGGACGCCGGCGAATCCAAGCACCCTGTCTCCCACCTTGAACCGGGTGACGTTTGCTCCGACATGCTCCACGACTCCCGCGACGTCGCTGCCGAGTACAATAGGGTATTCGGTTATGCCAAACCCATAGTCGCGGACCATCCAGTCCACAGGGTTGCCTGCGATAGCCTTATTGTGAACCAGAATCTCGTCTGCCTGTGGAGTCGGGATCGGTCGTTTAGCAATTTCGATCTGGCCCTGCTTAGTGCTGAGGAGAGCGGCAATATTCTCGGAAGTCATATTGGTAGATTGAGTAGCAAAAGAATTCTTCAAGGTTTGTTCTGTTGGTTTGAGTGTGTAGTTATTGAGTTGCTAGGACTTTTACGGGGAGGAACTAAAGTAGAGGTACCTACTGTTTTATACAAACCATGGCCCTTACTATTTATTACTTCGCTAACCATCGAAAGCTGTACCATGTTATTCAGATAAGTATTATTAATTATCCAAAGGAACGCCTGACAAAGCATATGCTTTGAAATATAATATTTAAGAGGATGCAAGTTCGGGATATATAAAAATACTAATCTTTATTTGTTTGAATTATTTCTCATCTAGTAATTCAAGAACACTAACATTCCAAAACGCCGAGATAAACGCCGCGATAAAACGCCGAACCCAAGCGCTATACCTAATCATATCTCTTTTATCTGAGCTCATACTTGAACATGTATTACTGAATTAAAGAAGCCGAGTCTTATCATATCAATTGCATAAATCTGATAAATTGAGCGGTTTCAAATTATATATAACATAAGGGATCGCCGGAAATCTTGCGATAATTATCTTCAAGTCTAAATATTCCAATCAGCTATACCTATATTTCTGCCTTCGGTTTCTACTTGTTCCCCTTCTTTACGCTTTTGAAATAACGATTATACGCTATGAGACTTTCCTATACCACTCATTCCCCGTCACACGTTGACGCCGAGGGTGCGATAATCATCGAAGCGATCCGCTCTCGGCGCTACCCACGCGGCCTCACTCCCCTGGATCTTGCCCTTTTGCATGCGCCGCATATTGCCGGTGGCTGGAACGCCTTTCTGGGTGCCGTCCGCAACCATTCTTCTCTGCCGGATGACCTGCGCGAGATTGCCATCTGCCGAGTCGCCGCGGTCAATCGAGCATGGTATGAGTGGATGCACCATGCACCTCTAGCGGTCGGCAGGGGCGGCATGTCGGAGGATTCCGTTACCTTTCTCCTCGAACCAGCAGAGCTTCAAACTGTCGAGACTCCGTCGGACTACACTGAGAGGCAATGGGTCGTGGCAGTTGTAGCGGATGAGATGACGCGCCACATCGGCGTACCAGACGACATATTCGCTTCGCTCAAGAGGTTATTCTCTGAGAGTGAGATTGTGGAGATAATATCTACGATTGCTTGCTATAATTGTGTCAGCCGTTTTCTCGTGGCGTTGGATGGTCTGGAAACCTTTCCCTAAATTCGCAGAGTAGCAACTTCTAAACAGAACTGAGCTAATATAATATTTTTTTCTAGTTGGCGAAAAGAACCATACAAGGCCCTGTGGTATTGGCTTGTTAACTTGAATAAGAAAAATAAGGATTGGGGTGCGGACTTGATGGGAAATAAAGCCTCGGACCTGGTGTTCACTCAAAGAAACCCCTGACTTCTCACAAGGAGTACAAGGTTACCCATTGGGCCCTCTTTTCTCCGGCGACGAGTGAATATAAAACTCCCTCCCGGTATTCCCACGGCCCTATCCTGGTAAACTCTTATAACAGTATATTAAGTCCTGGGTGACATTGGCCTGTCTCTAGGAGCTTCCAAAAAGAAATTTATCACTGCGAATGCTCATACTGCCGACCTCCGTTACATCACGTTGCTCTTCTTAGTAGCCCACGTTATCTTCATAATCTACTCTATTTTTACTGGTTAACAGAGCCAACGCAAGAAGCACAGCATGCCTGCAATCATTACTATCCTCTACCTTGCTCCCTCGGAGGGGAATATGCACTTTGACAACAACTATTACCTTTCTGCTCACATGCCTCTTGTCTCTAAGGCATGGCGAGACCATGGTCTTCTCGACTGGCAGGTCGCCGAGCTTATCCACAGCCCGGACAGTCCTTATGTTTACCAAGCAATCATGAAATGGGAGAGTGTGGAGGCTTTCGATAACGCTTCCCGGGATCACGGAACGGCTGTATTCGCGGATATAGCCAAGTATACCAACTTGAAGGTTATATCTATCAAGGGCAACGTCATGGAAACTTGGCAAAAGTGAGGAAGTACGCCCTCAGTGTGGATTCAAACATCGATCTAGATGGATGACGTTAATCGACTTGATGCCCGTCGTTTCTTTATGATAATCTCGGCCATGATAAGACTAGACAGTTTATATATTTACGAGTAGTATTACCTTTCGTACAGTGAACTGTAGAGTTTCTAAGATAACCTTCGTAGAGACATTTCAATACCCATGAGACGTGATAAAATTAAGATTGTGAGAACTATTTACGATGCTCAAAATTCTCCTTGAAGTCAGTCAAAAAATCCCATCTAGCTTGTTCAGCCCAACCCTTGCTCTTCCAATCGTTAGCCCACTCTGGGAAGAGGTCAACTACGCCCAGCAGCGACTTGTCGTGCGCAACAACAAAGAATACATTCCCGTTCTCACTGTCCAACTGCTGCAGCTTCAAAAGGGAATCCCTGGCACTTGAGGGATCGGACACCGCACTGGCCCCATTGGGGTGGTCAGAAATGTCAGCAAAAGGCCTATCTGTGCCCGTGCCATGAGAGATGGAACTCCACGATCCTTCGCTCATCCCGCTTGGGAAATGTGTCTCGGAGCTGATGGAATATTTGACACTACAAGGCAAAGGGCCCTGAGGAGACGGGCGCAGTTGGCACATGTGATGACAGCAGTCACCACCCATCAGTATAAACGTATCACCAGTCCCTTGATTCTGACACAAAGTGCGTGCCAGCGCAGACAAGTGGCCGACGGCATGTCCGGGCGTGGAGAGAATATACAGCGAGCCGTCTCCGAAATAGTCATGAGCTGGGAGGCCGGCCACACTTGATTCAAAATTTTCCAGTTCTATCAATTCCCGACCTGAATAATCAGACTCTAGTATCGGGCTGCTCGGGTTCTTAGGGTAACCCGGCGTCATCGCTGCCGTGAACCCCGGCCCAACGATTACGCCGGTGGTGCTCTGGGGAAACTTGGCCATGTTGCCGACGTGATCCCAGTGCCAGTGGCTCCAGACCACATTCTCAATACTTCCAGGTGGTATGTCATTTTGCTTCAGAATATCTGGCACGTCGTCCTTGACAGCTACCTTCCATCCAGCCTGTGACATGCGTCCCGTCACTATGGGCGAGAGATTTGACACGTCCTTGCGTGGACCCAGATCGAAGAGCAGTCTCCTGCCTGAAGGGTGTTGGATGAAAAAGGAAAAGGTTGGGACTTGCTCGAGCGTCTCCAATCCCCGTATATTAGGTTTCAAAAAGCGGGACATGGGAAGCCCGGAAAGCACCGCATTGCAGAAGAGAGCCACGTTGACAGACACGTTGCCAGCCGGTAAGCTCAAGTTTGATGTATCCATGGCGGTAAAGACCTAGTCAAGCTGATCAATCAAGTTACCAACATACTCTATTACTATACCGTATGCTATTTTATCCAAGTCACTAGCTCCAGCCTATTTTTCTTGCCTGTGGAGCTTCTGACGGTGTTTTCGCCGGCGATTCACGTATGTATCACCGAATCGCCGTGTGCCGTGACATCGCGGTCCTCGTGCCATTAGCTACCACGCTAGACTCGGTGAAACTAAAACATCAGTGGTCGCCGCCTAATAAATGAACGGGTAAAACCCAAACTGGGACAGACTACCAGTATGGATATTGATGGCTACGGGTTGAGACTAGGTATTCGGTCCAAAAAAAAAATGAGCTCGTCATCTATTTTCTGTAAAAATGTCCCCTACACAGTGAGTCTCCACGCATAGTGAATCATGTCCTATCCTGTACTGATAGACGACGACTCTAGTTCCAGGATGCTTCCCTTCTGGATGTGCGGTCATATGTGGGAGGTGGATGGGAAAACTCAAGCGAAAACAAGACATTCGCTGTAGAAGGTAAATGAACAGCCACCCCACGTCACAGCCTGTATATCAACCTCTGAAAGGGTGACTAGCTAAGAATTGCCGCAGACCCAGCTGACCAGCAGATTTTGGCAAACGTATCAGACTCGAGCGTCGCAGACTACGAGCGAGCAATCGACATAGCTAATACCGCTTTCAAGGCGTACAGGCAGCTCACGCCGTCAAACAGAGGCCAGCTCCTCAGGAATTGGGCTCAAGCTGTACGCGAGTCCAGCCGGGACCTGGCCGCGCTCTGCACGCTCGAGCTGGGCAAGCCCATCAATGAGTCGATCAAGGCCGTAGCTTACGCCGCCAGCTGCCTCGACTGGTTCGCCAACCTGGCCGACCAGGGCTGTGGCGGCGAGACAATCCCTAGCTCGGGCAACGGCGGGCGGAACAGGATCTGGACTGTCCGCCGGCCCGTCGGGGTCGTGTGCGCCATCACGCCCTGGAACTCGCCCTACTCGGGCGTCCTGAAGAAGATTGCGCCGGCCCTGGCGGTGGGATGTACCATCGTCCACAAGCCAGCCCCCGAGACGCCTTTGTGTGCCATGGCGCTGGCCAAAACCTGCCAGCGAGCCGGGTTCCCGGCGGGCGTGTATAACGTGCTAGCGAGCTCGCCAGGCAGAGCCGCCGTGGTTGGCTCGCTCTTTTGCTCGCATCCGTCGGTCCGTCACGTCACGTTTACGGGATCCACGGCCGTGGGAAGATATCTAGCTGAGAGATGCGGTGCTAATCTAAAGAAGATAACCATGGAGTTGGGCGGCAACGCCGCGTTCATTGTCTTTGATGATGCCGACTTGGATCTCGCAGTGAGAGGTCTGTGCCGTTCCATCTGGAACACCCTTATTTCATAGTAAAGCCTGACTGTTTGTTTGCTAACTGAGATGCAATTGGCTAGAACTCATAGCTTGCAAGTTCAACTCTTCCGGGCAAGTTTGCATCTATGCCAACCGAGTGCTCGTCCACAAAGGGATCGAAAAAGCATTTACCGATAGGCTCTTGGTGGCCATCCAGGAGCGTGTCCGCCTTGGATCTCCGTGGGATGACAAGGTGACGCTTGGACCCCTCTACGCCAAGGCGGGAGCAGACAAGATCGAGGCTCTGCGAGCAGACGCACTTGCAAAGGGTGCTAGTTTGCACACGCCGGACGTCTACGAAGACGGCTCCACGTACTACCCACCCACGGTCATGACCAGGATTACTCAAGAGATGAGGATCAGTCATGAGGAGATTTTCGGTCCCCTAGTAGCCATTTCGACATTTGACAAGGAGGAAGAGGCAGTCAGCCTCGCAAACAGCGTTGACACCGGACTGGCGGGCTATGTCTTCACCCAGAACATCTCTCGCCTGTTTAGGGTGGCTGAAGAGCTGCAGGCCGGCATGGTCGGGGCTCAGACCGGGTCGATCAGCGCCATTGAGCAGCCGTTTGGGGGTGTCAGGGACAGCGGCATGGGCAGGGAAGGATCTATACATGCATTGGAGGAATACACGGATATCAAGTCTATTACTCTGGCTTTGTAAACATTCCAAGTTGCAGTATATACCTAGGCAAATTAACCATTACCCCTACTAACGTGAAGACTTTATGAACTCTGCTATACCGAAATACACAAATAGGCAGAATGCTTCTTAGGAAGTTACTATATTTCTTTAAAAATCTTGTGTACCTTTCTACTTCTCGCGTTCTTCCTCATGTATCAACAATTTTGTAAAAAAGAGAACTGTAATTCAAGACTCTCCATGTTAGCAGATATCAGGGCAGAGTATAATGGCCTTCATTTTCCGTATCATGAAGTAAGTGAGAAGCTACATGACCCTTATCTCTACAGTATCCAGGTCAATAATGCCGGCTCTTACAAGGTCCAGAAACGGCGATTCGCAACTAGGTCTTGTGAGATGTAGATCTCGGTGGAATATAATCCTCCGAGAGCGGATCCGGCGACTGGTCATTGCGAGGACGGCGAAATGGCAGTAAGTATTTCATTTGTCTCTTGCATGGAACTGATCCTTTGGCCTTGATCGATACCAACCGTTGGAATGAAAAGGCAGCAGTGTATCCCTCTTGTAATTTCTTCGGCTGCCTTCTAATCAATGTGCTTTGAGGAGTCATCAATGATAACACAATCAATCTACAATGCATTTCAGCAAACTACCATCCTGGGACGACATCCCCAATGTTCCAGGCATGCCGCACGGGTGTGCCTGGGGTCTGTTTGATCAAAATGGCGAGCGAGATCAACTAGGCACGCTAAATCTAATTACCCCAGAAACAATACTGAAGGCGAAAGACGAGATTGAATATGGGGATAGCGTGTCTCTCGAGTATGCGGGACTCTTTTTCACTTCATGCATCTCCTGGCTGACATATATATATACGATAAAGCTGGTCCCTAAACCATGTTCAGGATCCTGCTGCAGAACGAAAGCCGTTTGAGCACCAAATTAGGAGTTTGAAGCATCTAGGGTATACGGCCTACGACGATGAAATCAAAATTAACACGCAAAGTAGCAGCCAATGGGACGGTTTCAGTACAGCTCGCTCATGTTTAAAGTACGTAGGTGCCTGTTACTGACAGTTTGCAGGACACTGGGCCCACCAGCAAACCGGGCTTCATTACAATAACATGACGCATGATGAGGTTCTGGATCCTCAGAATTACGATAATTCTATCCACTGTGAGTTGTCTCGATTGAACTCGAAAGCATCTAGAAAGAAATACCAATTATTTGATCAGACTGGAGATCACGAGGTGGAATTATTGGGAGGGGAGTCTTGATCGACTACCACCACTGGGCAACAGCCAAGGGACTCGACCATCCGGTATTTGAACGAACGACAATCTCAACAAAACAAATAGAAAAGATAGCCTGTGACCAAGGGGTGGAGCTTCGACCGGCAGATATACTTATTATCCGAACCGGTTGGACAGATATGTATAACCAGGCTACCGATGCACAGCGGTCCGAGGGCACGACAGGGGACAAGCACATTGGGCTCGAAGGCAGCGAGCAAACGGTCAAGTGGCTATGGGACAAACACTTTACCGCCGTTGCGTCGGATACGTTGGCCTTTGAAGCCTGGCCAACCAGGCCACCATTCAGTGAGCTCATCAGCCAAAGTCCCTTTGAAAGCTACACTACTGACTGATTCTTATTCTAGGTCTACATGACTGGCTCATTGCTTTGTGGGGATGTCCGGTTGGCGAGCTCTGGGATCTCGAGTCACTTGCTGCCAAGTGTCGGTTGTACAAGAAGTGGTCTTTCTTTATTTCGAGTGCTCCCTTGAATGTCATTGGGGGTGTAGCCTCGCCGCCCAATATCATTGCAATCCTGTAAGACAACAATCCAAAGAATACATGAATCAAACATTGCAGTCTGCCCATCTTTTCCGTGATAAATTTCAGTCTAAACTAAACAAGGGGTTTGAATTTGGGGAGGCAAGCTGACTCGTGCAGGTGACGACTAGTCAGACTACTTCCAAGCTATCGCCGAAACTCCGAGGGGACCAGTCAGGAACAAACGCCGGCTCCGGATATATCTAATAAACCAGACCATAAGAATTATTAATCAAAGTTCACCGCACTTCGCTTACAAAGCAGCAACCAGTAGCGAATCCCCTCATTCTCCGTAAATTGCCAGAAAAGCCGATTCATTTGTCTAAAATAAAGAAAGCCAAGAAAGGGTTGAAGACAAAAGCTGGGACTTGAACCTTGACCATGGCCAAAGCCTGCGAGCCTTGCCACATACGAAAGATTAAATGCGATCTGCCGTTATCACGGGATCGGCGGAGTGTTCGGTGTTCATTCTGTGAAAACGCCGGGCTCGAGTGCCGGTAAGAGTTGAGCAGCATTCATTCAGTGGGTCCAATTCTGACAGGAAGATGCAGACCGCATGTCAGGAAGAGAAGGACAGTCGTCGGGCCCAATGAGACAAGAAGAGCCACAATCGACTCCACCAGACTGGCGACGAGAGATGGCGTTGCCAGCCCCAGTTCCAGGCCAAGCCCTCGAGACCCAGGCGCCGCAACAGCACAGCAGGAGACACCGACTTCCATGACTGCCGCTCCTCCTCAAGCGACCTCGAACCCCATCCAGATTGCTACTGCTTCGCCGCCAAGCTCCCAACCTAGCTTTCTCGGTCGGGCAACCTACATGACCAGCGGTGACTTGGTCATTGACGAGGATGACGCTACAAAGTACGAATCAAACGGGACTGGAACGTCGCTAGTTGCCAAGGAATACCAGCAGTGTCAGGTGCTCCGCAGTTCCTCCGTCATCAGCTCTCTGCAACAGTCTATGATATCCAGCTTGGTGCAAAGCTTCATGGACAAGGGCAGGCCGTGGATGCCTATAGTTGATCAAACAGACCTGGAACCCACGATATCTCAGCCTCACCTTTCTCTCTTTTTGACTTCTGTGCTAGTCGCTGGTAGTAAGTTGTCCACATCGCCCCATGCATTGGAGTGGGGTGAGAAGTGCTACTTGCACGCAAAAACGCTCTTCTTTTACGGACCCGGCCAGAATCCATTGCAGTCAGTGATAGCGACAGTTCTCCTTCAATGGTGGAACTCAGCAGGGCCAGAGCACGTGTCGCTCGATAGTAGCACTATATGGCTGAAGTTGGCGGTTGGGCTGGCGCATCAGATGGGCCTCCATCGAGAGTCGGACCCCAGCTTGCCCGACGCTCGCCTTCGTCGGCGATTATGGTGGACGATAGTGGTAAGAATCTTGCCCCTATGCTTTTCATTTATTTTCATTCCATCAGGCTGATGCCATCCCCTGATTTAATTTGGAATACTTTTCTGATGGAATAAGTACAGAATAGAGATAACCAAATCGCCACAAGTCACGGCCGTCCCCGAGTGCTCGACCCTAGAGACTCAAACGTGAAACATTTACACCTTGGTGATTTCCCCAATCTAGACCAGGTCGACTCGCTGCGCTTCATCTTCTTTGTACGGATTAACTCGATCCTCGGAGACATGGTATCCCACTACCGACGCGGCAGCCTCTCAGAAAGACGTCGTATGGATACTGAGGAAGCTCTGCTGAGATGGCTTAAAGAACTGCCTCCATCCCTTCATCTTCATGACCAGACATCAAGAGCTCTCAGGTCTTACCAGTTCAAGTCGCGGCAGCTCCACATCCCCTTCTTCATCGCTGTAGTTATACTCTATCGCCCCGAGGCGCAAAGCTCGCAGACAACTTCTTCTCTCGCGAGCTTGATAGCCGCCTCGTTCGTAACGCGCATATTTAGTGAATTTATTGATTGGGGCGATATCTCTTTCCTAGCGCCGCCCTTTATATTCTACCTGCTTGTAGCCGGATTAAATCAGGTCTCGTCACATCGCCATCCCGACTTGTCACAACACGCCGACCAGGAAATTCAGACCGTTCGTGACGCCCTCAATGAGTTGAAGAAGCGGTTTCCTACAGCCGTCGGCGCCGAGCGTGTCTTTGAAAACATTCTCTGCAAAGCACGCGCCCTCCAACCTTGTTCGCAGCCGTCGCCGCCAAAGCCCCTCTCCCCTACGCAACAAGAGCTGTTGGCATATTTTGGGCCCGATCTTTGTCCACTGTGGCCGTCGTTCCTGAGCGAATCTGTTGATCCGGTGTCTCTGCTCCTGAACATACCATCAGCGGATAGGACCCATTTCTCGGCCCAGCAAAATCTTTCCACTAATAACACCGTCAACGCGCCGGGCGAGGTTGACGTTTTGGGCCAGATTCACAATGGGGACGTACATGCTGTCCAGAGCTTTACCGGCATGCCCGTTTCCGAGCCGGTGGGAGACTTTGATTTCGGCAGGCTGGATCTCTTATGGTCAGATTGGTTAGATTCAACCACTACATAATCACTCATATAGTTCGAGATACCTCAGCTCGGTTCATCGAAAAAGCTATCCACTTTTAGTTCCCATATAACAGATTACGGAATATACTGCCAATAGCAAGTCTATAGATAGTGCTTGAGCCTAATATAGGTATAGTATCTAGGGATCAAATATACATTATTACCTTATCCTTACCGGTAATATAATTACCAAGCCCTAATCCTAGATCTCTAGGATAGCAAAACCACTTTAGAAACAGGATAGTTAAGGTCTTATATCCTATGGCAACTTTCAGGAATAAGGAAAACACTAAATACCTGCTTGATTTTCTCACTTTAAAACAAATCTCAACCACTGAAGCATCCCTTTCTTATTCACGTTATACGTCTTGATCGATGCCCCTGACCTCCATTATCACGTCTCATTGTATAATTTTCTTAGCGTTTTCTGCTGCTAGTTCATCGCTTTTCAGAGCCGGTCGGTCACTTCGCCCTGCTGTAGCCTGCATTGTATTGTCGATGTCAGCATTCCATATTATAGTCGGCATATATCAAGCCTATAATTCCTTGGGCAGTGTATCGATAGGGTTCACTTACACCACCATCTATTGGCATGATGAGCCCTGTGATCCACTTTGCTTCCCTGCTAACAAGGAATAAAATAGCTACAAGTTAAATTAGCAAGCGGACTCAAATTAAGGGATAGTCCCAGTCAAGTTGTTAGTATGGATGAACACCTACCGTATCCAACGTCCCAGCCAGTCCCTTCCTGTTTCAACAAGTTTTGCTCGATACGAGCTTGTCGTATCTCTTCCGTCATGCCTCGAGACCTCGTCATTGGTGTGAAGACCATTCCGGGCGCGACGCAGTTGATACGGATGTTCTCGCGCCCGTGGTGAGCAGCCATTGCCCGGGTCATTTGGATAATGGCGCCTTTCGTCGTGGGATAGATAAGGCTCGGATTACCCCCTTGGACTATAATAGGTTCAGCAGTTTCCTAGGTATATATATGGAACTCCATCCCGGAATCTTTGTAGAGCACACTTTGGAGAATCATTTGAACAGCACCATATAGATGTAGAGATTAAAAGGGGTGGTTACTTACGCCCGCTAACTGACGACATGTTGACAATGGAGCCACGACCAACTTTCCTCATCTCCGGGATAGCGTGGCGAGCCATTAGAACCATGCTGGTGACGTTGATACGGAAATCTCTGTTCCAGGCTTCCAGATCAACATCGGTAGCGTCGCCTAGGGCTCCTCCGACGCCGACTGCACAAATCATCAGCTCGAAACATTATGTTCAGATGACAATCAGATGTAGAGATTATGAATGAGGTTAATAGAAGCACAAGAGACTAACCAATATTCACCAGAATGTGCACAGCGCCCCAAAGCTCAACCGTCCTGGCCACTACTCCCTTGCAGGCATCCTCATCTGTCACGTCGGCCTGCATGACTTCGGAGACACCACCTTCGCTGTCAATCATCCGCTTGGTGTCCTGAGCCCACGCGGGATTGAAGTCGACTAAGGCCACCTTGGCTCCGTGGCGCGCCAGGAGGATGGCGGCAGCTCGACCATTTCCAATCTCTCCGTCGAAGCGCGAGCCGGCGCCTGTCACGATGGCAACGTCGCCAGACAAGTCGAATGATTTTGGATTAGTCATTTCTTCTTCCTTTCTTAGTTGTGATCAGCTCTTCTTGAGTATATAGTTAGAGAATGTAGAACGCTTAATAGCTTGATTATTATTCAGTAATTCCTTGATCCAATGAGAGAAGTATATCCGGGATAAGACTAAGAAAAGTCAATAAGGGCATATGAATAACCACTTATGCCGCATAACCCTAGATATCGATTCAGTATATCACTTCCCCAATTATCCAATCTAAATTTCATTACTCTTCTTTACCGAAAGTTCCATGGACGCCGAACAGAAACCAATGATTAGCTGTCGCCCGCTTGACCTTCTCGGCAGCAAACACCGAAAGAGCGATTTGAGAGTTATCGCCGAAACGCCGCAGCTAATTTTCTCCTACAGCCAAAATGCAATACCTTAGAGAGCTGGAAGCCCCACAGATAATCAAACAGAGTTGTCTTATTCATGACAAGATAACAGTCTTTTACTATTTGATAGAGTCAATCGTCCACAGGAGCCAGTTCAGAGCGATAAGATGAATCTCAACACCATGACGACAACAGACGAATCCTATCAAGCCCTCGTTTTTGGAGCATCCGGCATTTCCGGATGGGCTATTACGAGGGCAGCAGTGCGCTCAGAGACGCCGTATGCATTCTCCAAGGTCATTGCTCTTACCAATCGCCCTTTATCTTTGAAGAGTTCCGCCTGGCCAGATAATCCGAAACTAGAGCTCAAACATGGCCTTGACTTGGCCAAAGGCCCTGGTCCGGTTCGAAACTACTTGAGTCAAATAGGCGGCATCGAAAAGACGACTCATGTTTACTTTACAGGTATATCTTCTCCCATGACTCGAGTTTATTTGAGAATAATTATTGATACAATTAAGCGTATATACATGGTGCTTTTGGAAACATTGATAGCGATGCCCGTACTCGGGTTAACGTGGACATTCTCCGCAACGCGGTGCTGGCTGTAGAGCAACTATCGCCAAGATTACGTTTCTGGACCCTGCAGTCGGGCGCAAAGGCAAGGGCATTATGGATGGATTGACTCGAGCTTGTGAGGGAACGGACTGACACCCTTCCAGTGGTACGGAACCGAGTTCTCACATATACTCAAACCAAAAGCGCCTTTCCAAGAAACAGCCCCTCGAATCCCGAAGCCGTACTCGGATCACTGCTTCTACTACCCCCAGGTTGACCTTCTAGAAGAGCTCTCAAACGGCAAGGATTGGAGCTATGCCAACATCATACCCGACTCAATTGTAAGTTGCAGTAGCGCTCTCAATAGTGCCTCGAAAGGGTCAGTTAATATGGTGATTCCAGATTGGACTTGTCCCAAACGGAAACCCAATGACTATAGCGCACCCCATAGGGCTTTATTTGGCGTTGTGGAAATCGTTCAGACACACGGAGCCTGTTCCATTTCCAGGGACTCGGACATCATATCACACGCTTCACACTGACACGTCGCAAGACATACTTGGTGACTTTACTATTTTCCTATCTATGCGAGGCGAATCCAGCTCTGGAAAATCCTTCAACATTGCTGACAACGATGGTGTGAGCTGGGAATCTACTTGGGGAGGCATCTGCAGCTATTTTGGCTTGAAAGGAGTCGAGCCCATGGATAACGCTTCTTCCCTGCAGGGGGAAGCCTGGGTCACGAGTATCAAATCGGAGTGGGCAAAATGGGAAGCAGACCACGGACTCAAAAAGGGGGCCGTCGAAGGAGCCCCGTGGGAGTTCTTCACTATCATTGTGTAAGTCCCCTGAACACACCAAAGGTTAACCATTGCCTCGGTCAAATTTATCCTTCACTAACAATTTTATTACTCTGAAATTAGCGGTTATTATTCTGAGATTAACAGAAACCTAGATATTTCTCGGGCACGTGCGTTAGGATGGGACCGTAGCTACGACGCCGTTCGCAGCTACCATGTTACTTTTGAACGGCTGCGAAGGATAAAGTTGCTTCCATAATTATTTACTATATTCTACGATCCAAACTGATAGCAACCCTCTTATAAAAATAATTTAAAATTACCACCCTATATCAGCCAGAGAGCTATATTCTTAGCAGTCTGTTGCTTAACAGGAGATATAACGTAGAGTAACATGACCGTATAATCAAAATCCCCCCAGCCTCATCCGCTTAAGCACGTTAAGATTTTCAAAAAGATTATTAATTCAAGCTTATCTTCTTCCCTTTAACATTCCATTCGGTAGGGTTATAATAGGAGCCAAAGGTTGGTGTTTCTGAGCTGTAGACAGTGTACGGATATTATTCGTTGCTTACCACACTATTACTTATAGCGTGGTCACGACTCCGCTATCCATTTACTAACACGATATTCTATTTTAGCATGGGCATCTCCTAAGTCTTTTTAAAAGGTATAGAATAACGAGATTTGTCCTCATGCTACCTAGTTTCTTTATACAGCAAGACGGACTTTGAGCTTATCGTCCTTGACGATTTGTGCCTCCTGGTTTAAGAATTCCTCCATGTCCCAAGTACAACTTATATATCGGCCTGAAAGCCATTCGCGTCGTTCCTGGGTAAGAAACGCAATTGTATCGCCTGTCAGCTCAGGCTTGTCCTTGAGACCTGGAAAGATGAGGGTAAGTCAAGAGCTCAAAGAACAAAAACGGTTGCTACCAAAACTAAACTCACTTGCATACGTTTCTGCCGGCATAGCTTGAGCTAAATCGGTCATGATGGCCCCCGGGTGGACTGAGAAGGAGATCAATCCATGCTCAGCATGCTCAACGAGGAGGAACTCGGTAAACTTGAGCACCGCCAGCTTCGACACGCCGTATGCACTCGCGTTGGGGCGGATGTTGTGAGCTGCCACAGAGTTGATATTGACCAACGTCTTTAGACCGTTCTCCTTGGCCATTAGCAAAGGTATAAAGTGCTTGCTCATGAGAAAAACTCCTTTAAGATTCACTTCGAAAGTCTTCCACCAGAGCCCTTCATCCGCCTCCGTCACTGGGAGCGCCGGGGTCATGAAGCCGGCATTATTAACCAGAACATCAAGTCCCGGCGTAAGAGATTGCACCGACGCTGCCGCTTCTGCCACTGATGCGCTGTCAGTGACGTCTAGATGTAGGCAGTGCACGGTTGGAAGACCGTGTCCCGCTTGTCGCGCCGCCGCCTCTATTTCGTCTTTGGTACCACCAAAATTGTCGGGACACCCCAGTGCAATGAATGATGCTCCTGCTTGTGCGAATGAAATGGCAATGGCCTTGCCAATTCCGCGATTACCGCCACTTATGAAAACGCTTCTACCAGAATGGTCTGACTTGGTTCTCGAGTCTATAAAGGCGTAGGTATCTGTTTGGAGCGAGCTTGTAAAGTTGGCTCCTAATGAGAAAAATCAGCATTGCTCCCTATGAATTTGAAACACATGGACGGACCATTTTCAGGCGACACCGGCGGATATCCAACCATGATGACGAAGATTGGGAAAACTCCAATAACTCCTCTTTGTAGAAGGGGCGGCCTCGCCAAGGTTGCCGAGAGGTCAAACTTATTGAATCACGGCTGATTTTGTCCCGAGTGCAGTTGTTAAAGGCCCCGCCTCGGAGTTATGGAGAGCATAGTTGCCAAGCCAGCCGGCGAATCTACCCCGCAGCCGAAGAATGACGGCATTTCACAAAACGCCGAAATGTGGGTCAAACGCCAAACCACCGATGGGTGTTGACACTACCTATTCACGAGCATCTCATGCTTAACATTGCCGTAAGCTAGTTGGAACGATTTGTACAGTGTACGAAATGTAGTTCTTGTAAAAGTCCTCGTCTGGGTGTATTCCAGCAAGAGCTAATACGCACCCTGCCACCACTATTATATGCCAACCCATTTGATTTTTTAGTCTTACTGCTTGTCTATTGTTAGTCGTTGATAATCGTAGTACTGCTATATTATAATAAATCTATTACTTACAACTAGATATATATCAACAGGCAGCCCTAGATAGATTTATCTTGCTTTTATCAAACGCTTTAATTACTTCATCTGTCCAGCGCTTAGGGTAGCGATGATTTCTGTAGGGTAGGATGAACATCCAGCTAGCTACAGTATGAAGCTGAAATTATGTGGGAACTGAAATTAAACTAATAATTGACCGACCAATCACTCAAGGGTCATGACTCATGTCTCCATAGAGCAAGACCAAAATCCGGCCATCGGCGTTATCTAGGGAATGCAACGGTAAATCTGGGGTACCCCGTAATATCGTTTTGATGTGCATCTACGTCCCCAGTCCCCAAATCCCGGAAACAACACTTCAGGCTACGCAACCTACATAGTTATTGAGTTCCCTCATGTATAAAGCGATTGCCACCTAGCCGTATTTTACAATTTCATTAGAGCCCGCACCTTGGCTAAAAGGAAGAGTCACCGGATCTACGTCTAGTTTCTGTCTTAATGAGTACGCAACCGGCCCAAAATGAGCTCCATGCTCGCCACCACAAAACCCAGTTGGTAAGTCGACAACGATGTAGCCGTTCTCACTTGATCTGTGTTCTTCGTTACTGTGATTAACTGGTGATCGGGCCTAGCGAATCTTTCTCGTAACAATAGGGAGTTTTACCTACGCGTATGCTTCTAGCATTATCGGCACTACACTTGCCCAGCCATCTTTCATCGAGTATTTTGACATGGACAAAAGGTCCAATGCCGCCGACATCTCAGGAGCCATAAATGGAGTATTCCAAGCTGGGGGCTTTTTTGGCGCCCTGGCTTGCATTCTCATCGCGGACAAGTTTGGCAGGCGGATAGCAATTTTCATTGCGTCCATGCTGGCGACACTAGGTGGCGCGCTTCAAGCTGGCAGCGTCCACATTGCCATGTACCTGGCGATGCGTGTTGTCTCTGGCTTGGGGGTAGGTATGTGTGAGAAACCCCAGGCCGACATCAATTCATTAATAACTGATATCTATCACAACATAAGGCGCTTTGATCACTATGGTCCCGCTCTACCTCGCCGAGGTAGCTGCCCCAGAAGTCCGTGGTCGTGTTGTTGGCACGACGGGGATCATGATTGGTGTCGGCTATTCGAGCGCAAGCTGGATGGGTTTTGCCTTCTATTTCGTTAATGCATCCAACAAACAGTGGCGTATTCCAATTGCGTTGCAATGTGTCCCGGCTCTAGTGCTTGCCATTGGCGTTTGGTGGCTTCCAGAGTCGCCTCGATGGTGTTAGTTCCCTTTCTTCTTCTTTTGACTTGATGCTGACCTACTGCGTGCATAACTAGTGCTACTTAACGATCGAGCCGATGAGGCCCACAGGATATTTTATCAAGCTCAACCCGCACATAACACGCACGAGGTGGCCGATAATAGCGAGTTTGAATTGCTGCAGAGGCAGATCATGCAGGAGAAGACGTACCCAACGGCCTTTTCAGATCTGTTCACCAACCCAGGCATGAGAAAACGTACCTTGCTTGGTTTTTTGTCCTTGTTTGGCTCTCAAGCCGCTGGCACGCAGGTCATCAACAATTATGGCTCATCCTTGTATGCCGGGCTCGGGTACAATACCACCAACACACTGCTGATACAAAGCTGCTGGATAACCACCATCATATTTGGCAATGTGATAAATACAGTGGCTCTGGATAAGTTTGGCCGTAAACCACTCTTCGTTCTCGGATTTGCAGGATGTGCCGCTTCCCTGATCGGAGAGAGTGTTTCTGTTGCTCACTATCAGAGCACGGCAAGTCACTCTGCTGCCGTAGCAGCTGTTTTCTTTTTGTTTTTAGAGGTTGCCGTGTAGGTTTCACAGACGTGTTTGTTCATGCCCTATAGACTTCTCCTTATTACTGACACTGTTTAGCTTCTCATCTACCATTGATGCAACATCTTACGTATACCCTTCGGAGATATTCCCTACGCCACTTCGCGCTAAAGGAATGGCTGTATCGGCAGCCGGGTTATTTCTAGCTTCCCTAATCATCCTTATCCCTGCCCCAACAGCATTTGAAAATATCCAGTGGAGATATTATATTGTGTTTACAATATTAAGCTCTGTAATGGTACTTATAGTGCTATCTTTATTTCCCGAGGTGCGTTTTATAAAGTTGATACTATTTAACGGGTAAAGGCTAACATGGGTTATAAGACTAAGCAAAAATCCCTCGAGGAGATCTCTGCTCTTTTTGGGCAGTATACACCCCAAACTACTGATGTAGAGAAAGACAATAAGGGGTCTATTACCATGGTAGAAGATTGCAATCACGGTTAGAGAAAACGTTGGCTCATGGTTCAAGACGCTTTTCTTGTTGCTCTACTTATCAAGCTCGACAACAAGCAGCACATCACGGTAGCGCAACTTGAAATCAAACTCTTCTGGATTGGACCCAGAGAGAAGTGGAGTAAGAAAGAGATAGTTTACTAGTAAAATATATACCACTGATCTCTTTTAAATATATATCTATTCTTATATCACTTAATTTTTAAGACTTAGAACCAGAGTATAAAAATAAATTCTTTCATTTATTTTTACTTAACTCAGGCTTAGAAGTTCTATTGGATAACTTTGAGGTAGTAATGTGCAGGCATTACAATTTGTCCCGCCCGACCGGGCTTTTCAATATCAACTTGACCTACTTAGGTACGCTGACAAATGTGACGCGGTCTGACCGCTGGCTTTTTCAGATTTGACAACAGACTCAACTCCAACGTGAGTGAACATTATCGGAGCTGCCTTCACGCGGATTCATCGAGATGAATGAAGCCGAGGCCCGGCCTGTTCTCTTTTGCGGGCAGTGCAACAAACCATTCAACAAGCGTGCGTCGTACTTTGTTTCAAACCATTCCGTACTCTGGCGGCGTCGTCGCGGTCGGAACCAGCTGACAACATCTCATCTCTATTAGAGTCAACGCTCAAGAGGCATGGTTACTACTGCCGGTCGCGGAGAGCCGGCAGTACCATCCGCGCTCGATCGTGCATGTCCTGCGCAAGGGCCAAGGTCAGTTGCGATAACAAGCGGCCCCAATGCTCGAGGTGCCTCGGCAAGGGGATTGCATGCCAGTATCCTGCGGCCAGGGCCTTGGGGTCAGGACCAGTCATTCAACACAATGATGGTGTGTCTATAAGGGCGGAAATGAGGACCCCCTCGTCTGTGGGAGATACACCTGGCGCGGACAACACGCAGCAAGTTGGCAGCGCGGATTCCATCATCGACGGTGCACTTGTCTTGTTGGACCCGGATTTTGCGAATCTAGACGTTGAACAAGCTGGCTGGGATACTCCCAATCTTGGATTCGTTGCGGACGTTGGGCTCGGCGAGTTTCTGAACGCCCAGGAGACCAACAACCCCCATTTCTCGCCAGAATCATCCTGTTTTGTGAATCATTCGACCCCTCCGGCTGGTCAATCATCCCGAAAACAGCCGGAGCTCTCTCCTCATTTAGCGATACCGGCATCCCTAAGTAACTCTGTCCGGTCACTCATCCAACGGCCTAAACGAACTGCTGCATCGCAAAGAATTACCAATCTCACCCTCCACACCCTCAAATCCTATCCCCTGATAATGCTGCGCGACAAGGCCCTGCCGCCTTTTATCCACCCGAGTCTGCTGTCTTCCAACCTCGAAAGTGACATGGAGCCGCTGAGCAACTGCATCAGTCTGATGCACATGATTGGCGGCCAAGTAAAGGGGACTCGAAAGCTGTTTTGGAAAAATGTGGCGATGGAATGTTGCCGATTTTCAGAAGATGTAGGTTTGACTTTTGGTCTACTTTAAGAGGGCGAGGCTGACGGACGATTGAGTAGTATTCGAGATTTAACAAGTGGGAACTACTTGCGGCCATGCATGCCCTGTCCATTTATATTCTCTTGCGATTGGACGAAGGCGAGACGGAACATAATAACTTCGATTCTTTGATAGTCAGAGCGGTGATAGTGAGTTCCAACTCCCCATTCTAAACTTTCACGCTTCTCCTAACAACATGAATAGGTGATAGCCCAAAAACTCTGCACAGGCGACATTACATGCCACACGCAGTGTGCTTTGTGCAACAATGGCCTTGAAATGAGCTGGAAAGAGTGGATTTTCAGGGAATCAAGGCGAAGGTAAGGCTCTCTCGACTTACGCAGTGAGGCAAGCTTGGAGCGCAATACATGCTAACAGAAATCAAAGACTTGCTGTTGTCTATCGGGTGGTGAATATGCTTATCTACTTTGAGCCAGCGGCCATGTGTGATATGCCCCACGAGTTCATCTTAGCGCCATTACCGGCCAAGAAACAACTTTGGGAAGCAAGCGACGAGTTTACATGGAAGGCCGAGAGCCAGAGGGAACCGGGGGTCCAAGTCTCTTTTGGACTTGCATCGGACGGCGAGGTTGTGCAACTGGGCGACGATCGGCTGTCTTGCAGTGACGCGTGGTTATCCCATCGACCCTCTGACGGTAGGCCCACGTCGAGGAGCAATGCGCGGTGGGAAGAGTGGTGCTCTGGAATAGACGGCTTCGGCAGCCTCGTCATGCTTGCCGCGTCTCTGATAGTGTGAAGTTGATGCATTTGAATCGTGGTGATCCCCTTATTAAACTACGCCACAAGTAAAAGCCTACCTATAACAATGTATTGGATAGTCGGTACTACAGATTGCTGGTATCAATAGAATAACTTACTTAGGAAGACAATAAAATTAACAATCGCTAAACTGCACTGGAGTCATACTGTTTACACGGCCCTAACTCGCCCCTCTGGAATATTCCTAGCGCCTGGTCTTTACGAGTGGTGAACTGCTAAGGCTTATATGGAGGAATACTTGGAGGGTTCGCCAATGTTCAATGTTTTAATTACTGTTCGCTGCTTTGTAATTACTTAAATCGATTTGTCTCCACGTTATATACATTATATTCCATGTGCATTTTGTCCCGTCCTACATTTTTGTGCTTGCCGGCCCTCAGGGGGCTTAAGTAATTATAGATTATGAATCAAAAGGTTCCAGATAAGCGTAATCGAAACCAAGATGCAATCATTTAATGGTCTGTTCTGTGGACTGAGATTGCCAAAGAGAACGAGCTTCTGGCTTCTCACTACTTCTAGCCTTTTACTCTCTCTCTTTTCAACCAGCCCAATTACTCTATGAGTTAAAATAGCCGTCCACCACCGGAAGAAGCTTTAAACCGCGACAAAATGGATCCTGAGCCTGAAAAAAGCGCCGAAATTGCGACAGTGAATAAAAAGAATACAAATAGCCACAGCAACAATGGCCAGCCTGTCAAGCAAGTGGCTAGAGTGCAAGCAGACACGGTTAACCAGTACCCAACCGGCCTGCGTCTCATCCTACTTGCTGGAGCATCCATAATGGGTGTCTTTCTGATATCTCTAGACCAGGTCAGTAGCAGCGGTTGCGATTTGGCCATTCTCGCTGGCTAATCTCTAACTTCACGTACAGACCATTGTGGGCACAGCAATTCCTAAGATCACGTCCGATTTTGGTGGTTTGAGTGACGTGTCCTGGTACAGCGCCGCCTACTTCATGACATTTGGCGGGCTCGAGGCGTCATGGGGCAAGGCATTCAAGTATTTCGACATCAAGTGGACCTTTATCCTGTCCCTGGCCATCTTCGAGGTCGGCAGTCTGATATGCGCCCTTGCGCCGAATTCAGTGGCTCTAATCGTTGGCCGGGCCGTTGCCGGTGTCGGTGCTGCAGGTATCTCAGTCGGCGGCACGAGCATTGTGGCTTTCAGCACTCCGCCAAAGACGCGACCGGTCCTCATGGGATTCATTGGCCTGACGTACGGCCTGGCTTCTGTTTTGGGTCCTATCATTGGCGGCGCCTTCACTGAACGCGTCACCTGGAGATGGTGCTTTTGGTTGAACCGTAAGTAATCAAAAGCTTCCCCAGCCCCTTTTGACGGGTTTCAAGCTATTTGGCGGAGGAATACTTCTTGTTAGTAACGGCAAGGGTGAACTGCGTTTGATATGACGCTTGGACAGGAATTGACTGACCCGCGATATAATAGTGCCGGTTGGAGGAGTAGCCATCGCCATTGTCCTATTCTTCTTCCATCTCCCTGCCGCCGCCCGACCCCCTCCGATCAGCTTGAAGCATAAACTGCTTCATTTGGACCCTGTAGGTATCGCTCTCACAATGGCGGCCATCATTTGTTTTATTCTCGGGCTCCAGTATGCAGGCACAGTTTATCCCTGGCGGAGCAACCAGGTCGTCGGTCTACTCGTGGGGTTTGGCCTCTTGACAATAGCCCTCGTCATCTGGTCTATCTATATTGACGAGTACGCCATGCTGATCCCGCGCCTTTTCAAGAAGCGGACGCTTTATTCAGTATGCCCTTACCAGTTCTTCTTTCTGGGGGATCTCATTCTGCTGTTGTACTATTTGCCCTTATACTTCCAATCTGTCAAGGGCGCCACCGCTATTGAATCGGGCGTTGACAACCTGCCCATTGTCATTTCGGTCGCTATATTCGCTGTCCTTGGTGGACTCTTTGTCGCAAAGACCGGTTAGTCTACCAGCTGTTGACTTCGTTTACACTAATAAGAGATCCTGATTCTCGAGCAGGCTATCCAACGCCAACCATGTTTGCCGGCGCCTTAGTCGGCACAATTGGGTGCGGTCTGCTCTATACCTTGGAGCAAAACACCTCGCCGGGGAAATGGATTGGTTACCAGATCCTCACCGGCTCTGCTATCGCCTTCTCGGTCCAGAACGGCCTCAACATTGCGCAGGCGAGTGTTGACCCCGAAGACCTGCCAGCCGTAACGGCTAACCTTTATTGTGAGTACCTTACGCGGAGCGATTACTTTACCAAAGTTGACAAGATATGTAGTCTTCCAGACAGTTGGCGGTGCTTTCACAGTCTCTGCGGCACAGGCTGCCTTTATCAACCAGGCACTTGATCGGTTGCGTACATCTACAACCGATATCGATCCAACACGACTTATCACGGCAGGCGCTTCGGAGCTGCGGAAAGTGTTCGCTCAAGAAGAGCTCCCTGGTGTGCTAATCGCATACATGCACGGGCTCAAAGCCGCCTTTGCTGTCTCCATTGGTCTCTGCGGCATTGCTTTCCTGACAACCTTGTTCATCCCTTGGGGCAGACTACCGACCCACGAGCCAGGTGCAGACAAGCAAAGCATGTCCATTCTCGATTCTGCATAACAATGCCTGCGATTTTTGTCACCTCGGTCATGGGGTCTTGCGGGGAGTGCAACCTTGAAGGTAAAGCAAAAAGAGTTCGCGCCTTGAACAACTCATTTCATTCATCTCAGAAGTATTGAGTGGGTTCTAATAAGATATGCATCTGGTGAAATTCCTCTGTCGAGCCTTGTATTCATTTCTATTTAGAGATAGATTATACTAAGACTTTATTATAAACAAACTATAGTAGTACCACCAAAGAGAGAAGTCGTGTTATATATATATATATATAATTGGACGAGACGGGTAAATTAGAGTGCGAATAAGCTCTGGCTGGGGTTTCATTGACGTCTTTCTTACTCTGATAGTGCTATAGCGCCGTCTTGCGTGGGAGAATACGAATGATAAACTTTAACAACAATGAAGCTGCCAGGGCCCGAACAACTCAACGCAGTGAATTTTTTTTTTTTTTTCCCTCGCATATGGGGTCTCATATTTAATGCGTGGGAGAATACGAATGATAGCGCCGTCTTAGTCTACAAAGATCTGCGTGACTCTGTTCGTGACAGGGACAATCGATTGGCACGGCAGTGGAGCAACCCTTTACCTTCTGTTTGGATAGGTCTGAACGAGGAATAAGACATTAAATAAAAGGTGATATCCCAAAAATAGTAATTTATCAGCTATCTGATATTAGGGCAACCTTGCCCCGTGAGTTGAATGATAAGCTAGGTTGAGCGGTATTAAGCCAAGATATGGTAGTAGTCTTTATTTAAAAGCTTCTAAATAGCCAGAAAGTGCATTGTGTTACCGGCACAGCCGGTGCTTATCATTGCCGCGGATGCCAGTGTCTGAAGGAATGTTGATTGTCAGTGGTGGAAGTCGAGTTAGCAAAGTGAATGTGACTCACCAGCCTCGTTGCAACAATCGTGATTTAGCGTATCTTCACAAGTACTCAACCATCGGTAGAGAGCGGACAGCAAATACCGCCTTATAGTAGAAAGAGAGTAGTTTAATCAGACTTGACCATTTACGCAAATCCAGTGATTCTAAGTTTTATGGATCTTGTTATTGACTCTAGATTCGTAGCCATACCACAATTGCAAAACCGATGTGTTCGTAGCACTCACTATGGTTGCTATCATATCCTACTCAAGAACAACCGATCCATTTGAATATCTTAGTGAGTTTCGAGATAGTACGTCTGGTCAATATTCACTGCGTTGAGTTGGTCGGGCCCTGGCAGTTTCATTGTTGTTAAACTTTATCTTCTTTTTCTCCTACGTATGTCTGGTCAAATGAGCGCATTTTAATCTCCTTGCCCATATCTCCTACAGGATCTTTGTGGCACCGCCGCTCGCAGCGATGACACTGCCTGTGACCCAACCCGCCCTCTTGCTGACCAGCAGTCCTGCTACGTTGGCAATGTCCTCTGCTCGCCCCATGACGCCCAGCTCTGCCTTGTTGTTGCGGATTACCTTCTCAGCAATGTCTTGAAGCGCTGGTGGAGAGTTCTTCATGGCATCAGTCGCTGTCGCCCCCACCGACAAGGAGTTGACCGTTGTGCCAAGACTAGATGCATTATGCCCGAGTGTATCAGCCCAGGCGCGTGTAAGCGACTCCATGGCGCATTTGGTGGCGGAGAAGATAAGCATGCCACTGAGTTTCTGTGTCAGTTTTCGAGTTGATTATCTCCTCACCCCAGATCTAGCACAAGTTGAGTGGGCTCCGTCGAAAACTTACGGGAAAGGGAGATTGGTCATCTTCGCCGTGTCACTCGACACGTTGACTACCCGAGAATCGGGCTGAAACAGGTTTTGCCGGTATAAGGTGTCCATCAATATAACCAGTGCCGTAATATTCCCTGACAGAATTCGGTTGACGTGAGCGGCATCTAATCGACCCATTGGGCGGAATTCGTAGTATGCTGCATTGTTGACGAGGATGTTGAGCTTGGAATCAAAGCGCTCGACCACGGTTCGGGCGACGAGTTCAGGGGTTTCGTCGGAGGTGACATCCGCAGCGATGCCAAATATCAAGGGCGGCTGGAGTCCCGCGGCCGTAAATGTTCTCGTCACCAATTGCTCCAAAGTCTCCAAGTGGTGCAATGAGCCAGCAGAGGAGCAGGTGCCAATGACACTGGCCCCTCTCATGGCCAGGTGGAGGGCTATGGCGCGCCCGATACCGCGGGACGCTCCGCTGCGAATAACACATTAGAAGTCAACATGTGCTCTCGAATAAGGCAGTCTAGAGATACATTGCGGCTCTAGTCGCTACTGTTCAGGGTGGGTTGCTCACGTAACGACTGCATTCTTGCCAGCAAGGTCCTGTTCAAGGACACTCAAATTCTCTTCCACCGTCATTTGTTTCGTTGAATGAATTTGCAAAGGGCAAAAGTAGAAATGTTACTATCATAGGAGACCGGTAATCTTTGAATTGTATAGCTAGGCTTTTAGAAATGAAAAGGACATGGAATTTGCGCTTTATAAAACATTAGTTGATGAATCACCATCGGACATCTCGCGACTCCCGGACATTTTCAAAATGCCGGACTATCGCCGTCACGCAGTGACTTTGATATAACGGACAGTCGACCCATACTGATTTATAAGACAGACAGATGATGTACCTGTGAGGAATCTGAATCATCTTGGGGCCAGCGACTTGGAAACCCAAAAGTGACTCCCATCTCGCACTGCGCTGCACTAAAAATGACATACTATTTCCGGATGTATTGACTTAGATTCCGCCCCCTGCCGTGGATCGATTGTCAGTGAAATGCGTCCCCTTGATTCGAAGCCCAGCTATTGACCGCGCGGTTAGTGGGGCAACCGCGCGGTTCGAACAAGCCAAGCCTCATGCTTGTGGGGCAACCGCGCGGTTCGAACAAGCCAAGCCTCATGCTTGTGGGGCAACCGCGCGCCGAGGACCTTAGTTGAATACCAATGCCCTGTTCCAAGTATCCTGGTCATGATCAAGAGAGACACGGTACTGCTTGGGCACCACATTCCTGTCAATGCTCAAGTCTTTCTCAATCTGACAGGGTTATCTCTTACAACTCCCCCACTCGCTATACAAGAACAATTCAGATTCCATACCGCCAAAAGGTACAAACACAAAGCCCTTCATGGCAACTGGGATGATTTTGACCCCGCTGCTTTCAGGCCTGGAAGGTGGTGAAGGCAGGATGAGCAAGGGGCCATAATGTTTAGCCGATACAATGGCCCTTCTCTGTCATTGGAGCAGGCAACAGAGGTTGCGGGGACCAGAAACTTGGATATTTCTTTTGAGATCAGACTTATATTGACATTTCTCTTGTGGTTAGTCAAATTCGACCTTAGGTCCTGAAAGTTTGGTTTCATGGGAGACGTATGACTCGCTTGCAACAGGGCCAAAGCAATATACTGATCGGATCTACGATGCTCAGATCTATGATTGGGATTAGACAAATGAGTTGCAGTCAAAGAAAAACTGGCAGGCAGCTTGAAGACGATATATGGCAGTATCCTGCATTTAAAACCTTCCCCAAAGCTAAAAGGAGAGTGCATTGTATTGCCGACAGAGCGGGTGCTTATTATCGCCGTGAATGTCGGCGCCTGGAGGTGTAGTACCAGCCTGTTTATACGTAGCGAGTTGAGTCTTGCAGTACTGCCCTTCCTGCCTGGCTGTCTCGGACCCAAGATGTCACCGTGTCTTGCTTAACCGGCTTGCTCTCCGGGAGATCCCCCGCATGCCGTGGAATAGCGCGCGACAGGCACCATTGCGCAACGATTGTGGGGTTGATCTCAGTCGCATCGGCAGAGAATGATTACTAGGGGCAAGTCCTTCCCCAAGATCACATCAGAATCGGCATGTCGCCTGAAGGAATGTGGCGGCTGCGCACCCGGCATAACCCCCGGTATACCGCCATGATGTTACTCCTCCAAGGTTCTTTTGGTGTGTTTTCTGTTTGGGCGGGCCATCACTTTAAATCGTGGTTGTCTAGGCTTGAGTGGCCTTGAATCGCGGTGCAACTGGTCTATAATTAATTGTCTCGCCTTACAGGCCTCATTGTTCACCAACACTATACCTATTATCTCACCAATGGTCTTCTGAACAACCACCAAAGCCATGCTACTGTTACTCCTATCCCAGGTTCTTCTGGCGACGGCACGGCATAACCCAGTGCTGCCCGGGTGAGCATCGTCATCATGGCCAGATTCTGATCAGAGCTTACTCATAACTATAGATGGAACCCAGACCCAAGCATTCTCCAGGTCAATGGCACTTACTATCTCGCGACGTCTAGTTTCGAGTATTTCCCAGGAACTCCCATCTACTCTTCTAAAGACTTGGTCAACTGGGATCTGATCTCTCATGCACAGACCTCGCCCAGTCAAGTTCAGCTCTATGGGACGCCGACGGGAGCGGGAGTTTGGGCGCCTACTCTGTCCTACATCAATGGCTTGTTTTATCTCGCATCCATGACAAGATGGACCTATGATCCAGTGGCACGAGTTTGGCCGCGCATCATGTATATGACCTCGCCAGATCTGATCAACTGGTCAGATCCTATCTGGACCGAGCCCTGGGGAATTGATCCTGCTCTTTTCCAAGACCCCAAGAACAGCAAATCTTATCTTTCCCTCATGGCCCCGAACAATAATGTTGATCGAGTTTGGGGAATCTACCAGTGCGAGATAAACCTCGCCACTGGTGAGTGTTCAGGGCCATACATTAACCTCTATAACGGTACTTTGCCACAAAATAGCAGCTCACGTCTCGAGGGGCCAAAGATGTTCTACAAGGACCCCTATTACTATCTCCTCACTGCCGAGGGGGGGACGGACGATCAGCATCGATCTACTATTGCCAGGTCTAGCTCTCCAGAGGGACCATTCGATCCGGCACCAGACAACCCGATTCTGTTCAACGGTCGCTGGGGATTCGACAACCTGACAGTACAGTCTACTGGACACGGCACCTTTGTTGAGACTCCAACCGGAGAATGGTTCTGCGTTTTCCTGGCAAGGCGAAAGGTCAATGGTTCTTCTCCTCTAGGTAAGGGGTCCCGTTAAGTAGACTACAATGTACTACAATGTGCCATATCACTGACCATGCGCAACACCACGTAGGACGAGAGACCTTTCTCACTAGTGTGATCTGGGAAGATGGTTGGCCAATACTCAACCACGGCAACCCAATTCTCCTCAGTGAACCGGTTCAGGGTATATCGGCTGAGAAGAGCGAGATAACATCGTTCGTCGAAGACTTTTGTGGGGAAACACCAGATCTTTCCTGGTATCAGCTCCGAATACCATATACCAAGAATTACGCCTTGACATCAGAACATCACAATCACGGGATCTATGGGCCTCACATGAACTCCAGTGTTGACGAATCCTGCGCCCTTGTTCTAAGACCGAATGTTTTTAGTCTGAGCGACCGAGATACCCCAGCTGCTCTGCTCCGTAAACAAAAGTCATTGAACATGACATTCTCGGCGACTTTGCTAGCAACAAACTCCTCGCTGAACTATCGCCAATCAATCGGTATTTCCATTTACCTCAGCGAGTTATCGCACCAGGACGTCGGGGTAAAGGGCTGCGCCAATACTACAGGGCTATGTGCATATTCTCAAACCATGATAAATGGGACTACTCAGGTACGTCAATATGAAAGCATTAGAAGTCAACGTATAATCTGATACAAACTGGGCTATTTAGGGAAAGGAGATCTCGTTAGGTCTGGCCACCATTCCGCGGAACATTACGCTCTACATCCGAGCCCAGCCACTCTCGTATACGTTGGGCTACTCAATCAAGGAGGGCGAGACGACCTGGATTGATGAGATTTCCTCAAAATGGTTGGCCTGGGCCCCCAGTAATTGGCTTGTATTCACTGGAGCAAGCTGGGCCATCTTTGCTAGCGGAGGAGGAGAGCCTTGGCAACCTTCGGGTGCTATGGTAGGGTTTACAAAGGTACGCGAGGAATACCTGGAGGAGAATATCCCAGACTACGACATATGGTAGCGGAGTTTCCAACGTCGAGATCATCATTCTTCCAGATAGTGCTAATGTAGTGTGTTTATATTATGTAAATCAGCCGAAGCACAGTCTACTAGCAGCGTACCTAAAGATTCTTTGCGCTTGAATTGGTGGTGACCAGTACGACTAAGTTTTAGCATTAGAAAGAGTAGAGATAGAGCAAACGTCAAAAAGGTAGGATAGCATGTCGCTGTGTAGATCTACGCAAGCTTGCAGCCTAGAGGTGAAAGTGGCTTCATTAGAGCATGCAATGCTCCTGTATTAATACCACAAAAGTGCCAGCATCTAAGTTCTAACGTTAATATTCCCTAAACCCTCGGGGCCCAGCTTGCCTCCGCCCCAAATTGTTCGATGATTGTCATTATCGAACCGACCTTGCCCATGATACGACCAGATCAAGTCACCCCAGCCGGGGAAGTCGGTACCTCCTATTTTGATTAGCAACTCTTGTTTTTAGCAGCTATCGCGACTTTCTGTAGTGTTTGGAACTTTACCGGAGCCCTCGCCACCGACAGCGTCGATTGCCTTCTTCATCCTTGTCGTATACTCCGCCTCCTTGCCTTTTTTAACAACATACTGGTAGTAAATAATCTGCATCACCAGGATTAGCTGTGTGGACTATGAAACCCTGGCCTGGCATAATCTGGTTATAATCAGGTATAGGGGACTTACGTCAAATGCACCGGCAGTGATGCCACGGCTGATGTTTGAAGGTTGAGCCCAGGGTCCGTTGACGAGGACTGCCTCGCACCGGTAGAAATTGCGGTCATATTCTACATCGTAGCCGAGATTGTACTTGGCAACATATTCACTAGCCTTGAGAAGAAGATCATCGCCGTAGCCATAGACGTCACGGCCCTGGCTTTGGATCACTCGAGCAGCCTGTGCGGCCCAAGCAAGTGCTCCCTTTGCGTGGCCTTGATCACGACCAATTTCAGCACCTTGCCCTGTGGGCACCTGGAAGTTACCGTAGACGCCACCGCAGGGATCATTCTTCCATGCATAGAGGGCATAGTTATACTACATAGCACAGGTCAGCTTTGTGTCTGCGTCTAGCTAGCTTCAAGAAAGCTTGAACCTACCAAGGCCACATCGTCAAGATAGACGGCAAAAGACAATAGTGCTTTGATGCTCGCCATACCGTAGTTGGCCTGTCCAATGTTGATGGACTGCTTGGCGAACAGCCAATATAGCTGATTGGAGAAACCAGACGTACCCATCCATTTCGCTCCCTGCTCTACCCAGCTGCCTTCCCATCGCATAATCTCCGCAGCATTGACGAACAGGTCGCCTTCCAGGCCGACCAGAAGAGATGTATCGACACCGATGATGTCGGTCAAGTTGGTACCCCATGCATCCAGGATCGACGCAGCCTTGTCCCAGTGCCCCTGGTCGCGGGTGATGTACCACATCAGGGCATTTTGATACGCGCCACGTACATCTGAAGTGAACGTAGTGTAGTTGTTGCAGCCACCTCGGCATAAAATCTTGTGCGGACCGCGCATTTCGTACTAGACCAGGCTCATTAAAATCAAATAAGATTGCCACCATCTTTCCGTTTGCTTTTCACATTCAGCAAGGAGTCACTTACATCCGCCATGGAAAATTCGCTCGCACTGAAGTTCTTAAAAGCAGAGGCATAAGGCTCTTCGCCCTGCTGGACACCGACTCTTATCCTCTCGAGATCATCGTGTGTATGCCAGAGGCCAGGGTGAACGAACTGTCCAGGTCCCGACTTCATATCTGGATCACCTCGGGGAACTATGGGGATAGGACCATTCAGAACGGGCAGGCCGTTCAGACCACCGGTCGCTGTAGCAGGCGGTACTATGAAGGCAAGCCCGCCCAGCAAGACCCGTACGAGTGGGAGACAGTTCCACATCTCTGTGTAATCGCTTACCCTTTGTCGCTCGTACCTTTCTTACTTCTACAGTTCCTGGAGTGAAAACTTGAATATAACACAAAATCGAATTGATGCAATCTGGCTGTGATCGAAGTAGACTGGGCCGTAGGAAGAGTGCTCTCATATACAAGATGTCTTCAATCTCAATAAACCGGTGTGTAGTGTCGGGCTGCTCCCGATATCCAGGTACACACTCTGCACCAGGTGGTAGGTTTCTCTGCAAGTCAAGTCGGCTGATGGGACGGCCGGGGCAAGTACGGCGTCATTTTCCGATACGAACCCTTTGCCAAGGTCAACCAGCGGGAACACCAAAAAATGCGGGGGTGAAAGTACTAAATTGACCCAGATAGTGGCCCCTTTCTCGGGCAAAAAGCTGGTCGTGCAAAAATGCTCGTTGGTAGAGTGACGGCGAGGCGTCCTTCGAGTAGCTATCATCTCGCTGTTCAAGATACCCAAGGCAGCTAAAAATACGTCTCAGTACACTCCAAGGTTGGTGGACGTTGGAAATGCACCTCCTTGAAAAGTTTGTAACTGCGGCAGCCAGCTAGGCCCCTTTCGTTCGTAGAGACTAACGTAAATCTAAACGAACCAAACCCGCGGACAAAGTTTCGGCGCAAGGCCGGAGCAGATCTAAGATTCTGTGCGAGGAAGTGTAGGGATCAGCGAGAACAGCTGGGGCAGACCGGAGCATCGTGCACCGAGAATCGCCCCGTTTATACTTGCTTCCCCACTGTGCATTACTCTTTATGCCAATCTTGCTCGATCGATGTGAGGTATTGTGTTGGGGGAAAAACGAACAACACCACAGCTGTTAGCGAGCTTGAAATGCAGACTGCCAACCACACCAAAATCTAACAACCTTCCACAACAGTTATAAAAAGGAGGTTTTGAGTTTTGTGTGTATTCTCATTTGATCAAATGGATCACGTTTACAGCTAGTCAATTGACCGATCGTAGCCGCCGTGAGGTTGCGAAAGACGCATCTTTCATAAGAAGGGATTTTCAAAAGTGAAAATAAGAAGGGGTGAAAAGCATGTCTTTTACTACGGATACGGAAAAATAGCTAATTTATCTAACCTGGCCGGATTGACAAGTGGGCCCCGACTCAGTATTCATCATCATCATCAATGAAACACAGGTGTCAAGGAAACTACGCGGGGTTATCGGAAGAATCCATTGGAAATATTTCGTCGTCGCAGGGGACAACTTGAGCGCCGTGGTGGGGACTAGTTATCGCTTAGGATTAGAGATACTCCAAGTGACCATAAATCTGCTGTCCTTTCAATCTAGGCAAAAGACATCCCGTAGTATCCCTTTGATGCCTATGTGATAATTCTGGCGCGTATCCCAAGGAGTAAAATGTGGCGTAGGGGCAGGTGTTATCCTTGGGGATAGATGTTCACAATGGAGCCGGAAAACTACTTCGCAGAGGCCGGCACTGTGCAATTTTTGGTCGTTTAGTGTTCATGAAGGTGAAATAATTCGCTGTATGTTGTTTCATTGGCATGAAGTGATCCTCCGCAGCCTCTGAGGTTTCTTGTCGATAGGGCAAACATAATGTATTCTGCGGGCGCGTTAATCCCTGGGCGGGCAAACATGAACATGCATGGACTACGTGTCTGTGTTTCAAATTCAGGGGGTCTGAAATGAGTCCGCTGGTGGACTCAGCCACGGTGGTAAATTAAAGGGTTCTAATGTGCCTGGATACGCGTGCTTGATAATAGAATTGGAACCATTTTTCCAGCTCGCGCAATTGATCTACAAACGAAGGTCATATGTCGCCATTTGCTGTTATCTTAGGCAATAAGTGTGAGCAGCGAATAAGAGTGCGATTCTCTGGGTCGATCCAGTTCCGCACGTTTTGTTATTAGCTATGAATAGAATAAATAAAACAAAATTCCTTCCGTTCAAACTACAAGTTGTAGAACGGCAATTGTTCAAGAGGGAATATTAGTGATAATGGCCAAAACAATGTTGGTTCCCTCAAACCAACACGATTGTACCTTGCTAATCAATTTACAGCGATGTCGACGTGCTCGTTATCGGCGCCGGCCCGACTGGCCTCGGTGCTGCCAAGCGTCTCCAGCATTTGGTAGAGGATTCCACACGTTGCATATGAGCTTACACTAACTTGTCATGTAGAGCAGCGTGGACTAGCTCATCGTTGATTCGAATGAGACTCCTAGCGGTCTTGCATCTACCGACATCACCCCCGAAGGCTTCGTAAGAACCCGTTGTGACGTCTGAGAGAAACGAAGCTTACTCGTTCAGCTCTTCGACGTTGGTGGCCACGTTATCTTCTCTCATTACAAGTACTTTGACGATGTTATCAATGAGGCTCTCCCCAAACCAGACGATTGGTACGAGCATCAGCGCATCTCCTACGTCCGCTACCAGGGCCTTTGGGTCCCTTACCCTTTCCAGAACAACATCGCTGTGCTTCCCAAGGAGGAGCAAGCTAGATGTCTCGCCGATCTCATCGATGCTGCCCTTGCGGCTCGCGTGCGATCTCCATCAGACAAACCGGCTAATTTCGACGAGTGGAATGTTCGCAATGTCGGCGAGAGGCTAAATGAGATTTTCATGCGTCCTTACAACTTCAAAGTCTGGGCTGTGCCTACGACTAAGGTATGTTAGATCCAGTGGGATTGTCTCGCCCCTTTGTAACTCTCCTAGATGAACTCTACCTGGGTCGGAGAACGTGTCGCCGCTCCCGACGTTAAGCTCGTCACCACCAACGCCATCCTGAACAAGGCAGCTGGAGGCTGGGGCCCCAACGCCACATTCCGCTTCCCTGCCCGGGGAGGTACTGGCGGGATCTGGATAGCTGTTGCAGATACTCTTGATCAGAGCAAGACTCGCTTCGGCGAGCATGCGGAAGTGACCAAGGTGGACGCTGACTCCAAGACTGCTCACTTAAAAGATGGTATATGAGCCAATTTGCGTCCCTTTTCAAATCCCTCACTAAATAGCAATGTCTAGGAACTGTTGTCAAGTACGGGTCACTCATCTCGACCATGGCAGTGGATCAGCTCGCCGAGTCTCTCGGCGATGGCAACCTTCAAAAGTCGCTTGAGCCGCTGTACTATTCCTCTACCAACGTTGTCGGTGTCGGTATTCGCGGAAAGCGTCCCGAACGCATTGGCGACAAATGTTGGGTAAGGTTCTGCGAGGTTTTAGCTACTGCTTTTGCATAGGCTGCTGACAATCTCCACAGCTGTACTTCCCTGAGGACAACGCTCCTTTCTATCGGGCTACCATATTCTCTAACTACTCTCCCTTTAACCAGCCAAGTGAGGACGTTAAGTTAGCCACCAAGCAGCTCGCCAACGGCGCCAAGCCTGCTAGTTCGGAGCCTAAGTCTGGCCCATACTGGTCCATCATGCTCGAGGTATCCGAGTCCCCGCACAAACCTGTCAACCAGGAGACCCTGCTCGAGGAGAGTATCCAGGGCTTAATCAACACCGACTTGCTCAAGCCAGAAGACGAAATTGTCAGTACTTACGTCCGTCGTTTCGACCACGGATACCCTACGCCTACTTTAGAGCGCGACGGTGCGCTGTCGGAGGCGTTGCCCTACCTATACGACAAAGACATTCTGTCACGAGGTCGCTTTGGAGCTTGGAAGTATGAGGTTGGCAACCAAGATCACAGGCAAGTCATCCCTGCCGATGGACTTAGAAACTCGTCAGCTAATACGTCTCTCATAGTTTCATGCAAGGTGTTGAGGCGGTTGACAACATTATCGCTGGTGGTCTGGAGCTTACTCTTTCCAACCCTGATTTTGTCAATACACGAAAGAATACCGAGCGTCGTCTTGCAGGTATCAAAGGTGCTCGGAAGTAAAACATTGTAGATAGCCCTATCCATCGTCATTACTCGAGAACGAAACTCACATCAATATCCTCGAGAGGGAGCGAAGTTCTTTCCTGTAAGTAGAATGAATTTGTAGTTAGGGAAGATATCGAGAAACCTTTTTCCGTCTGGGTAACTTTCATATCGAATCTGGGTTCCGCAAGACGCAATCCAATCTTTGAAAATCCTAGTCTATATATTTAGAGCGTTTATAGGGAGCAGCAAAAGTCCTGTATCCTAGCGTTCCTTGCCTATGTATTGCGGAACTTGAATGAAACCTTTATTTAGGGTACGATAGAACAACTAACAGATGAATTCTGTGGGGGACAGATTTACCTATCATTCGCTCGCGGGATGGCTACAGACCGGATTTAAAGTAAGCGGGAGCTACGGGCAATTCAGAATGTCCGTGTTTCAGAAAAAAATACCTCCGTACACCATCACGATGCATGTACTGTCAGCAGAGATTGATGAATACCCTGACTCTGCATGCCCATGGCGAGTCATCTGCACCATTCTATTTGTCAGCCTGCATTCATCATGAGCTTCTCAACAATCGTGGAAGCGAGCCGTCATCGCTTGGAATAGTAACTTGTCCGAAAAGTCCGGGGCCGAAATGCTCCACACAATTAATATACGCCAAAACTGCGAACAGCCAGTCTCAGACCTTGTCAATGCATAAATTGGCTGGCACGTCCGTTTGGAATGTTGTTCGAAAGCAACAAACCACCTGTGCTTGCCTCGCCTAAGCGACATGATGACTCTCTACGAACAAGCTCCCCTGTGCATTGCTGGCTTTGCGTTGGTCATTGTCGTCGTCGCCGTAGGCTTCCCCGTCGACCCGACAATATAGACTCCTAGGATTGACAGGCTAACAAAGGGTGTCGGCAGTATACGTGGCAGGTGTTGAACAGCCCCATTTCTAAGGTTCCCGGCCCTTGGCACTCAAAATGGACAAGTCTTGCGAGCAAATATCAATTTCTCGTGGGCAAAGAGGCTTACTATGTGCATTCACTACATCAAAAATACGGTATTTGAGTCGCATGCACTGACAAACATACTATCTGGCTAATTAACTATCGTTGAACCAGGCCCAATAGTTCGCATCGGACCTAATGAGGTTGATATTAGCGATGTCCAGGCTGTTCAGACGATCTACGCCATCAAGTCGGAATATACCAAGACAGAATGGTACAATCACCTAACCTCGTTGCCTGTTAGAAACTTATTTGATGCTACTGATTTGGAGTATCATCGACGCCATCGCCGACTATTGGGTGCAAACATGACAGAGTCATCGCTAAAGACATTTCTCCCTATCATCGTACCCAAGGTTGACCTAGCTATTCTTCGCATGCGTGAGGAGATGAAAACTCGTGGGGTGGTCGATGTCTGGAAATGGTGGCTCTTCATGGCCACAGACATAATTGGCGAGTTGACATTTGGGGAGTCTTTCCAGACGCTTGAGCAGGGACGAGTAAGTGAAGTGATCCATGCTAATATCTCCGATTGCGATACTAACCACATAATGCCGTCTCTTGTAGAAAAGTGCGTATACCGAGCAGCTCGAGTTGGTAGCGCCGTTGAGCGCCATGCGGTCCATGTTTCCAAACCTAGCAACTATTGTCAAGGCGTTACCCATCCCCATTTTCAGGCAGGCAGTTGAAGGGACGAAGAAACTTCGCCAGTACTCGATGGATTCGCTCTCTCGCCATCAACGCCTTGTCAACTCGGATCCCACTCGGGCAAAGCAATCTCTTTTCACCAAGCTCTACAAAGCCGTTGATGAGAACGAACTGAGTTTTGAGGAGCTACTAGCTGAAGCTCAAGGCTACATTGTTGCCGGAAGCGACACAACAGCCAACACCCTGACATACCTTGTCTGGTCTGTCGCACGCCGACCGGATATCAAAGCAACCTTGTTGAGCGAGCTCAGACAGTTGCCTGCAGACTATAGGGAATCTGATCTGCGCCAGCTTCCGTACCTCTCCGAGGTGATTGAAGAGACTCTGAGGATGTACTCTGCCGTCCCCGGGGGTTTGCCGCGCAGTGTTCCTGTTGGGGGGGCCGACCTTGCTGGGTACTGGTTACCGACCGGTACCACTGTAAGGGCCCAGTCCTACACCATGCACCGCGACCCCTTTGTGTTCCCGAACCCGGACGACTTTCATCCTTCGCGATGGAGAAAGCCTACCAAGGCTATGTTGGACGCTTCGATGCCTTATGGTAGGGGGTCACGAGGTAAGACGGGATGCGATCCTTCGAGTAGACTTACACTAACCCACGCGATGTGTAGTTTGTATTGGAAAACATCTTGCTTACATGGAGCTTCGTCTTGCTACAGCACGCTTCTTCCTCGCGTTCCCAGAGGTTAGCGTTTCCGCAAAAGAGGGTATGACTGACGAGGACATGCTGGCCAAGGTCTTTTTTCTTCTATTCCCACAGGGCAAACGATGTCTGCTGGAGTTATGAGTAAGTAAAGTGACGACATCTTGCTTCTATATCCCCTGTGTGCAATAACGACAGAGATACTCATAATGTGTCAAGGCTATACCTTAGAAAATTAGAACAAGGGAAACCAAAGTAATGATTTGTTATTATACTTGTTATCATCTACGTATGCTTATATACCTGGGGCTAAACTCTAGTCTATGTTTAGGTATTTTCAGTGATAATTGATGCTCGCTCAAGTGTGTAGGTAATTCTTTCCACATAGCAATATTTAGTTAAGCTCACTTAGCTAGATCAGCTATACCCTTCGTTTTTGCTGTTCTAGGGAAGGTAAGGCATCTGTATATTTCAAAGTAACAGCTATTGTAATTTCCACGATATTCTTTTTGTTCACTGTTATGGTGATGGATGGAATCGGTTATCTTCAAACACCGTCCCCGGGAGCAAATATCTTCATCCAACGCTGGCATAATTCGTTAGTAATTGTTTCCTTCAATTGTCAGTTAAATCCAACTCACCTGGTCATGAGGTGTGCCGGATTCGACGAAGCGAAGGTCTGTCGCAAGCCTGATTATATTGCCAGGGTCACAATTCTTGCAACTAGCATGAACAATCCATGGGTTGTGAAGAACAACGTCACCCGGTTCGTACTGGGCAATTAGCCACTTGCGATTAGCCTCTTGACCATAGACCTTGGAGTCTCTGCTAAGAAATCCTCCATCGTTCATGTTCTTATTGAATGCAGAAATACGCTCCTCCTCGGTCAGGTTCCAGGAGTTGCGTGCAAATTCTTCCTCGGTCTTCTTGCCAATATCATGCGATCTCTCCAGATACATAAGACCTCCACCCTCCAACGAGACACCTCCAAGAGGAACCCAAGCAGTAATGCTGGACGGAGGCCCAGCTCGGACGTACATCTGGTCGTAATGGACCGCAGTCATCTCACTATTAGGAGTGTAGGGCCGCAACAGGGTTCTTGTGAGCATCGTTTCACTCTTCCAGCCAGTGAACTTCCGAATGAAGGCTCGAAGTTCAGGATTCTGCACGAAGTTAAGATAGAATGGTGCGCTGTGGGCCTTGATCATTAGATCCACGTAATGATCAGACTCCTTGTCTCCTTTCAGACCAAAGAGGCGGCGGATGTTGCCTGGAGGTAGATACTTCCGGCCATCAGCGCCACAATACACCCCATCGATAGGATCTGACCCCTCCTTCAATATTCCACAGGGTGCAACAAACTCAAAGTAGTTTTTCCTGCACTCGAGGACGGCATCTCTTGGGAGTACATTTTTTACCTATCGCAAAGGTTAAAAAGGTGACAATTAGCAATTAATCTCTCTGTTGCGTGCGAGCCATCGCAGTTCACAGAATAGCTATGCACTAACCAAGAGGTAACCATCTCGTTCGAATCGTTCCCGCATAACCTCGACGGGGGTATCCAGCGAGGTAGGTTGCAGGTAACCCATTTGCTCAGGGGCCATGGGCCCAAAGCCAGACTCCAAGTTTAGGTCCCTGAAGTCTGAAGGGTGATAGCGCCCATATTGATCATTAGCAGCAAGTTCTTTGCTAGGGAATACCGCTGATTGCGGAGTATCGATTAGGGCTGGGGCCATGCTGAAATATGGTGGAGGGAAAGCTGTAACCAATGATGTTTGTGAAATGGATAGTGCATTCATCCAATTCCGTTCGCTTCATGATTGGGGTCTTAAGTAAAAATAAATAAAACGTTGTTCACAGAGACAGTACAACAAAACAAGCCAGACAGTAAGTTGCCCACGATACGATGGTCAGTCACCCCACACATCCAACCCTTGTGTGGGGATTTTGCGGAGAGCTTTAGTCTCTACTAATACAAATCTAGTTCATTCCCCTTGCTCACCTGAACATCTATAGCCGACGAGCGAAGTATCTGTGTATAGCCGCTCGGAGACCGGCTTTGTAGAGAGCGGGGTAGGATTGAGAATGACCTAACAAGCCTGAATGGCTGCCAAGTGAGCAACTCGATGATCCATCGTATCGCATCCTCATCCCTTCTCAGGCTAGAAATCATACCATGACCAAAAGTACAGGGGAGAGAATCTGCCGCGCCTGTATTCGATGCCGACAGAGGAAGACCAAATGTGACCTGTTAGTGTTACTACCCGGATCGTATCCTAGATTTTTCTGACATCGTCTATTAGTGACTCAGTAGAAGAGCCAGGGAAGCCTCCCTGTCTCAGCTGCCACCTTGACGGCTACGAATGTGCTCTTGCCGGCTCAAAACGCGGCGGCGACTACTCGCATATGAGACGGAAATCTAAGAATGCGAGAAACCGTAGCCGTCAGCCACCGGCTCCTGAGCCACAGCCGATTCAAGGTATTGAATCTCATCCACCTGATCCGCACCAATCTCAGCAGCCCGATCTGTGCACTGAGCATTCTACTGGAGTTCAGAATCCCCTCGAAGCGCTTCAAATCTTAGTGCAAGCAGCAGCGGCCAGCCCATCTTCGACAAATAAGGCCATTAACGGATCTCCAGCCGGCCAAAACACTGCTCATCCTCTTGGGGTTTCACCTCCAGATACGTTGGAGCACGGGCGAACGGCCGCCGGAAACGCGGTGCGAGGACTTGAGTCATATGGTCCCTTAGCGAACGGGCTACTGGACACGACTATGCTTGACCATCTACTGCAACAGTAAGCTTATGGAATCTCAGCCGGCGATATCCGTCTCTCCTTTCCCTTGTATCATAGAATACTAACCTTATCCAGCTATGCCGAACGATACCACCCATTCATGCCTATCGTGCCTGAGCATGTGCTTTCGCCCCAAAAGATCCAAAAGACGGCCGCCGAGGAGCCCTTTCTACTGACTTCAATTTTGACAGTGTCAACAAAAGATAGAAAAGGGTTCGAAATGTTGCAGAGAGGTCTCTGTTCCTATATATACAAGGGAATTATAGATATTGTCATGGGAATTTCTACAGCTCCCAGTGTTGGATCAGTGGAAGGTTTATTGCTTCTCGCAGAATGGGTGCCGCATGCTGACATCGGTGCATCCTCCTTCAAGTTGCCTGCGAGCGGAGAAGACAGCGCAGCATGGTCTTTGGTTGGCTTAGCTGTGCGGCAAGCCTACTTGCTCCATCTCGATAACTATGCTTTCCGGACGGAAATCAAGGATGAGCCGCAAGCGCTATCTGATCGAAAGAGGCTTGCATGGACGTGTAAGGCTTTTCACTTCAACTTGCTTTCCAACTGCTTACAGTTCTAAATCACAGTTACGTATTTATCGGACCGCCAGATATCCATCCGCATGGGCCAAGCATTTTGGTGTCGAGGGCCAGGCTCGTCTGCAAGGTTTGCAGCAGAAGACTACCCGACACTGCGACCAAAAAATCTCTATGATGACGATTACGCTTCTATCCTCATAGCTCAGGTGGACATGACCACACTATTCGGGACTGTGCACGACATTTTATATGCATCCAAAGCCAGGACCGTCGCCTTGATGCTTAGAGGTGACTACACAAAATATCTAGATGACGGTCTCAAAGGTCTGGAAGCCTGGAAAGACTCGTGGGGCCGGATCAAAATCCCCTCTCATCTCAGATCTTTGCTTGATATGCAGTATGAGTATTTGAGTCTGTATGTCAACGCGTTCGGCTTCCATGCGGTTGTCTGCAGAGCACTCGACCAGTCGCGCAACTCACCACGCGGTGCCCAAGGGGTCTCTTTCTTCCCACACGGTGTCCTAGCCTGCCCAGACAGTCGGTATATTTATTCTGCCACCGAGGCAGCGAGCAACTTGCTCCATATCATCAGTCAACGTGTGGACCCTGTGAAACACACACGGTATTTGCCAGCACGGTTCTACCTGTTAGTTTGTCCCCATGTCTTCGAACTCCAGATGAATTAATTGCTCATACGAGAAACTCGACCCAAGATACACAATCCACTCTGCCGTTTTTCTCTACAGGGCCCACAGTCTGGGTGCTTTGTCCGAAGAAGCCCACCAGCGATCTACCAAACTAGTACGGGAGTTCTTGACAAAGTTAGAAGCTGCAGCCAGTAGTGAACAGCATATTGCATCCAGATACAGAAAGCTCGTGTCTAGTCTTTGGTTTCAAGAAGAAACAGAACCCCTGGAAGGCTTTACCCGACCCCGCGGCTCTTCACACCCGTCGTCTCGGCCTTCCTCGGCTTTAGATCGGGGTAGCAATACCCCTTTCACTAACGAGTTCAGTCTGATGACTACGACGGGCTCTAATGCGCCTTTGGACCCAGATTCATTTAGTCTTGAAAACTTCGGGTTTGGTTCTAATCTTGCAGGGCCAGGGTTTAATGAACAGCCTAGTTTCCTAAACGCTGGGTTAGCATTGCCCAGATCGTATACTTTCTTGGGATTCCCTAACACTGAACCCTTACCCAACCATGGCAGCGATGACTTTGGTTCTTTATTTTCTCGAGGGTTATACGATGTGTAGTTTCAGGAGTCTCTGTTCATAATACGTGTGTTTCTTGATCTTGAATGAAAACTCGACATAGCCCTTCACATTGAATGACATCTTAATTTCACGTCACAATTGTCTCCGAAAGTCTTTACTCAGGTTTGAATCGAGACTGTGGAGCTGGAGCTGGTACGCAACATCTCTGAAAGAACCATGATGGGTGTTAGGACACTTCCTATGGGCCAGCACTCGAACAGTTTAAGGAAGGCGGGACAGCAAAATATCTTGTTCATCTTATTCTACTTAGCGATTTAATATGTTTTTGGTACAGTTACCCCTCTTATAATATCCTAAGCTCTTGCGACATATTAACCTCTCATATCACAACTAATCACTGATGGCAAGGCAGTTAGAAGAGGACATCATCCCCTTAAATCACGCTACCCGAAGCGATATTGACTTGAGTCTTGGAGAACTTGCGGGCCTTGACTTTGTTGTGGAAAAGAATGTTAATTTCCGCGAAAGTTCGGCCTTTTGTCTCTGGCACGCGAAAGAAGGCCCAGACAAAGCAAAGAGCCATGATGCCACCGAAGAACAAACCACACCGAGCACCCCAATTCCAGGACGTCTTTTGAATCATGCGCGGTAAAAGTTGACCATAAACGAAAGTGACGGCGTTGTAGCCTACCCGCCCAAGGGCCACCGTCTTTGTCCGAAGGTACGTAGAGGGGATCTCGGTGACAATGGTATAAGTGATTGGAGCAAGGGTGGCAAAGAAGACAAAATATTGAATCATGAGGATCGATCCCACAGCATTAGCGAGGGCCGGGTGGTGGTTTGTGTCTCCAAGCCCAATGAATCCAATCACGAGTGTGGTCGCGGACATGAAACTGATACCGGTCAAGAGGAAGGTACGACGCCCCCATCGAGGAACCAGGAACCATGCAACAACGGTTCCAACTGTACCCATCGCGTATTGGCCCATTGCAAATTCGAAAGAAGTTGATGTGGGCAAGCCTGCCTGTTGGAGAAAGTAAACAATGTAGGATAGAAGCATGGCGCAGAGCTGCTGAGTGGTATAGACCCAGAAGGCAATCTCTGTTCGTCGTAGGTTCACACCCTTGAAAAGCTCCCAGAATGAGCGTTTCTCTACCTGCTGCTCAGTTTCGGTGGTGTGCTGCATCATGGCGATCGTATCGCTAATGTCGTCCTCTGTGGCGTCCTTTGCGCGCAGTCGACGAACCATCTTAGTGGCTTCTTGGATGCGGCCCTTTCGCACCAACCACCAGGGAGATTCGGGCGCAAAATATACGGCAATGATAATGGGAATCGGGGGGATCCACTGAAGGGCAAAGGGGATTCGGTATGCCCACTCTCCAGTGACGTTGACAAAGCCTCGGATGACACCCGTGCCAATGAGATATCCGATAGACCAACATCCGGGAACGAACATTGTCAAATAGGGCCGCAGGACACCAGGGCAGATCTCAGCAGCATAAGTGGTAGTGAGAGTCTGGAATACGCCCCACGGAATGCCCAGGAGAATTTCTGCCCCCAAGTACATGTAGATGTCCTGAGCAAAGAACTGGAGAAAGACGAAGCCCATAAGCGCGACTAGGCTAACGATCATGACCTTCCGGTTCCCAAAGTATTCAGTGGCATAAGCATTGAGAACCAAACCAACGATTTCGCCCGCAGCAACTCCATTCGTGATGCCTGCTTGAAGCTCCGCGGGGATCTCGTACTGGCCGGATGGATTCAGGCGCCCGTACTTCTGCTCGAATGCCGGGAAGGCAATGAAGCCAAAAATGAACGCGTGGTCGAATCCCTGCATGACAAGCGTCATCGAAAACCAAGCTGACCACCAGGCGGCCGAAGGATACTTGCGAAGACCCTCCATAAGGGTCATTCTATGCTCCTCGTCTGTGGCTCTGAGTGCGCCATCCAGAGCATCCTTTGCGTCGACGGTGACTTGCTGCTCCTCATCTTTGTCCTCAACCACCTGAGCGGAATGGGGCTTTCCAACGTCTTCGACGTGGGTAGGCATAGCGGAGGTTGATTTGGTAGGCTCAAGATAGTTACTAGATGGGTATGATGATGATGGGTACTGATATTTTGCAGCTTCATTTAGTTTGTGACGAGCAAGCTCATTTATACCAGTTTCTTGCCCACCCATGTGGGGGAAAGAATCTAGCTAACAGCATCATCGTCGATACCCCGTGGGGGAAAGCCTGGGGTTGGCTCAACAGCAGAAACACCAATTCTCGGGGTGAACGATCTAGCCAATGTTCCCACAGAATTAAGCTAATAATTCGCTAATGCGAAGGAGCCGCCCCACTGGTCATAGTCCGGATATTTCGCCGTAGTTTGGTTGCGTTGGGCTTCCGTCGGCAATAGACAAGGCACTTCTTATCCACAAGAAGCGCAATCTGAAATTGCCATGAGCCTCTTGTACCTGGAATCGAGGTTTAAATGTTGGTTTTCACGGGTTTCAAATATAGCAAGCCTCATACCTCTGCTGATCACAGTGGTTCGGAATGTATCGAGCCATCCGTGTCGTGTGTCTGTCGCACGGGTGGCTAAAGATGCCGGCTTTAGATACCGGCTGTAGATGGCTCAAGCAACCATGACTAGTTTTCTGGGGAACTCATCACTGAGCACTACCCAATTCCTTGCAATTAATCGGTTATAGAATAATCGCTCCTCGGGACACTAGAGTTTCTGCGCGATTACCGATTGCAATCTCAAACTTTGTGGTTGTTATTGATCAGAAGACTAGGACACTTGTCCGATGTTCGGATGGCCCCCCGAGGTCTACGATGTCGCACTGAGGTTTGCAGTATCGGATCTGCCACCTGTTCTCACCATCTTCCGATACTTTTGCCGTGGGTTGTGCTCACATTAGAAAGTGGATATGAGCGCATACTATGATGCTTTTCGGGGTTTCTGCTTGCCCGTCGGAAAGTCCCAGCCGGGTAGCCAGCCGAGAGCTTTCATATATCATACACCCATTGCACTTGCAATACGTCACGTTTGAGACCCTGGCCGACCGCTTTCATCCTTCGTCTTACTACCCCCAATACTCCTCCTCTCAGTGTGCCGAGGATATATAGAAACACAAGACAAAAATGCATCAAAAAGAAACAATTTTATCCCATTGGGAGTGTGACCCGGCGCAGGGTCAGCTTAGCAATGAGCCCAATGTTTCGCTCAGGGGAGACGACCAGGCGCACACCGGATTCTCATTTACATTCGAGGCTGTCCGCAAGAATATATTCCGCACAACCTTCACTTCCGAAAGCCACCCTCTCCCACCTCACCCCAGCTCTGCGAAAATTGCAACTGATCTTACTGGCACCAGTGTTCTTGTAACCTCATCCGACAAGGCAAAGGAGATTCAGATAGGCGAAGTCAGAGCAACCGTTGACTGGAATTCCAACCCCCACGTTTCTATCTCTCTCGCCAACGACCCCAGTGGGCAGGCTTTGCACTCAGATTTGCCTGGCCGCTCATATGTCGCTGATGGAACGGGTGTTGCACACTACTCCCGCTATAAGAGGGATTCACTTTATATCGGGCTGGGCGAGAAGGCGGCGCCAATGAATTTGTCTGGCCGCCGATTCCAGCTTGCGGCTACAGACAGTTTTGGCTACGACGTCTATCGTACAGACCCATTGTACAAACACATCCCACTCCTAATCAACGCCACGCCTAATGGTTGCGTTGCGCTCTTCTCCGCCAGCCAGGCAAGGGGCGAGTACACTGTTGGTTGCGAAATGGACGGCATGTGGGGGTTTTACAAGGCATATCGACAAAGCTACGGTGGACTGGAAGAATACATCCTCGTAGGTAGAACCCTCAAAGATATCGTCAAGGCTTATGCCGACCTGGTTGGATATCCTCTTCTTGTCCCGCGGTGGGCATTTGGATACTTGGCAGGTGGTATGAAGTACTCTATGTTGGATGAGCCGCGTGCTTCTAATGCCCTACTTGACTTGGCTCGGAAACTGAAGCACCATGACATCCCATGCTCCGCGTATCAGATGGCATCTGGGTATACAATTTCGGAGATACCTCCTAAGACTCGAAACGTTTTCACTTGGAACTACCATCGATTTCCAGACCCTGAAAGATTTATTTCTCAATTCCGCCAGCAGGGTCTCCGGCTTGTGGCAAACGTGAAGCCGTATATCCTCGCTAGCCACCCCGAGTATGAGAAACTAAAGGCAACAAACGGACTTTTCCAGGATCCATCGACGAATACAACGGCAGTCACACATCTGTGGAGCGCCGGTGGAGGAGAGAGTGATGTAGGTGGTCACATTGATTTCACATCAGAAGCTGGCTTCAAGTGGTGGTACGAAGGCGTCAAGAAGCTGCGGAAACAAGGCATTGAGGGTATCTGGAATGACAACAATGAGTATACAATCACTGACGACAATTGGGAGTGTGGCCTCGATAATCAATTGCTCCAAGTTCCGCAAACTCATGAAAAGTCTCGGCAGGTTGGCGTCTGGGGACGCAGCCTCCACACGGAACTTCATGGAAGAGCATCTCATGATGCGTTGCTAGACGCGTCGCCGAACGAGCGTCCATTCGTCTTGACACGTAGCGCAACCGCGGGCACAATGCGGTACGCATGTAGCACCTGGAGCGGTGACAACGTTACAAGCTGGGCTGGGATGAAGGGCGCCAATGCCCTCTCTCTCACAGCGGGCATGTGTCTCATGCAGTGCTATGGTCACGACATTGGCGGATTCGAAGGGCCGCAGCCCAGTCCGGAACTGCTCGTCCGCTGGGTCCAACAAGGCATTTACTCGCCTCGATTTGCCATCAACTGCTTCAAGACGGGCAGTGACAACAACGTAGGAGAAGTCATCGAACCCTGGATGTACCCGTCCGTTACCCCTCTGATACGTAAAGCTATAAAGAGGCGATACGCTATGATTCCGTATCTTTACTCGTTGATGCTGGAAGGGCATTTAGAATCCACGCCCCCACAACGATGGACAGGTTGGGGATACGAGTCAGATTCTGAAGTCTGGACTCCTGAGATCATGGACGGGGAATCACAGTACTGGCTTGGAGAATCCCTTCTCATTGGAGGAGTTTTCCAGCCTGGCGCTCGAGAAGGCCGTGTTTACTTGCCCAAAGCCTCAGAGGATGACGAGGGATACATTAACTTGAATGCGCCCTATCAATATCTAGCTGGTGGGCAATGGGCAACTCTCGATGCAGAATGGCATGGTTCAGGAATACCAGTGCTTGGCAGGGTTGGAAAGGGCCTTCCGATTGGGAAGGACGCCCAGGTACTCTCAGCCGGCGAGGTCCAGAATGTTGCAAGCCTCCCATTGGATGACTACCGAGGAATTGAGATTTTCCCCCCTCAAGGTAGTTCCAATGGCAAGTGGTTCGATACTACATGGCATGAAGACGACGGTGTCTCAATTGTCGAAAAGAATAAGATATCTACGTTTACAATAACCTACAGCACAACAGAGGAGGATATTAAGGTCAAGTTCTTCAGACAAGAGGAGTCTGGCTTTATTGCACCGTGGGCCGATCTTGACATCATTCTTCCCGTGGGAGATCAGAGGCAAGTTATTGCGGCTGATAATCGCAAGATGGAGCAGCCTATCTTAGATGAAAAGGGCAGAAGACACTTCCAACTACATTAGTCATTATTTCTAATTAAAGTTACTATTGTACTTTGTCTGAACATGGGTTAAAGATTTTGAGTAGTGAATTAAATCCCCTGTCTAAATTTTACTTTTTTATCGTTAGCGCGATAACACTTCCAAGCCAAATTAAATATTAATAGCGGTTGAACTGTGAGCTGACTACGAGATAACAAGTCCCTGATCCTCAGGTAATCAATTACTACCCAGCTTCAAGCCCAATACACGAATGTGGAGCCAACGGAGTGTGTTGCTGACGATTCACAGTTTTCTAACTTGCGAATCTATGACCAAGTTGAGCCGGTATCTACCTATGGTCAACGTGTATCTACAACCGACAGGGTTATGGCTGCAGCGGGTACGGAGTAGCTGTGGTTACCTTATCCTCTATTAGCTTTCTTCCAGCACAATCTTAGTAATACCTACAAGCATAACTCCTAGTACCTATGTACCAGCGAATTAGTAGTCGCGGAATAAAGTTGTTCCAGGTAGCCGAGCACTCCTAGATGAACCTACCCTATACACACTATTAACATCTATCTTCAAGTTAGGTGCTCCTCTATAAACATTATAAAAGCCCACTACTTTAAGGAATCTTTTGCAATTTATTCATCTATTATCACAAATGCGCTTATTGCAACTTTGCACGATTCAATCCCCCTCAGATTGGGTGCTATGATGTGGAGTACATCTTCAGCATCCGACTTGATATCAACAGTAGTTCCTTTATCCAGGGACATCTTAAGACATCTTAGGTCCACTACTCGGTTCTTTAAACTCACTCTTTCCAAGCAAAAGGGAAGAGTCAGGTGGCAACGCGCTGCAGCTGGTCGCTTTGACAAAAGCACCTCGGAGCTTGATGGTCTCTGCTCGCTACGGGGTCTTTCTTTTGTTGTTCTTGAGGGTGAGAGTGGGGACCTCCACCCAGATACCACATACGCGTGCACGCGCGAAATCCCAGTCACTATGTGGGGTTCTGCTAAAACGGCACTAATTTAAGTTGGATTGGTCGAGTCGCGCGCTCGGCAAGTCCACCGGACTTTGCGTCGAAATCTGTGCCTGGGGAAAGGTCGGGTAAAGCTTTTATTAGCATACCTACCTACCTAGGGTACCGACGCAAAGTCCGAGCCTCCGTGCGCACATTGCGGATGCCCAAGGCCATGTACGATACAGTGTCCACTCTTTCACCGATTTCTCCTCGACGGGACTTGGACTCGGGGTGTCACATGGCATCTTCGCAACGAGTAAGTCACCTTTATGGCAGCTATCCTACATGTATTGAGCCACCATTCTCATCATGGGACTAAGTGCGCCGCAAGTTAGAGACCCAATCATGAGCCGTGAAGCCGATTCCGTAGTCGGGTACCAATTACAACGTATGCCACGCCGGCAGCCCCCCAAACGCTTCTGTGCCGAGATACATCCGGGGAGGGATACGGCCCGGTATCAGATCAGGTAGCCATAGTATCAGGATCGAATCTTGATTTCTTTTAAACGGAATGGTCTTCATCGGTTGACTCTTAATACTAAGAAAAAACGTTTCCATCATTCAGTCTTATGGTTCCTACCTACTACATCCCTAATTTTTTTTCAGCAAGTCGTTACAAACTTACATCCGTCCATTTTCAGTGTCTACTGAACAGAGGAAAGCGACTTCTGTCTAAGTCTTAAAACTTCTTATTTTTATAACAATGACTTCTACCTCGTCCAAGGTTGTCATTATTGGAGCTGGTATTGTTGGAGTCAATGTAGCCGATGAACTGGTCTCGAGAGGATGGAATGACATTACAGTCATTGAACAAGGACCTCTGAACATGCCTGGAGGCTCAACCTCCCATGCCCCTGGCCTGGTTTTCCAGGTTAATAGTTCCAAGACCCTGACCTCATTTGCGACATACACTGTCAGCAAGTTGCTGTCGCTTGATTGTTTTAACCAGGTTGGTGGCCTCGAGATTGCTACGACACTTGAGAGACTTGAAGATTTGAAGAGAAAGCACGGATGGGCCTCATCGTTGGGCATCGAAACCAGAATTTTAGGCCCAGAGGAGTGTCGAATAAAATATCCCCTTTTAAAAGAGGATGGGATTCTCGGTGGTCTTCATATCCCCTCTGATGGCCTGGCTCTTGCTGCACATTCGGTTCAATTGCTCATGGAGCGGACACGCAGGGCCGGAGTTCGCTATTTCGGCCAAACATTGGTCACAGGAATCCAGCAGGCCAATGGTCGTACCACTGGGGTTATGACCAAGGGTGGTTTAGTATTTCCTGCTGATATTGTTGTCTCTGCCGCTGGTTTCTGGGGTGCAAAAATTGGTGCTATGGTAGGCCTTCCCGTGCCTCTGCTGCCAATGGCACATCAATACGTCAAGACTACACCCGTAGCAGCACAGGCCGGTAAGAATTCCCTGCCCAACGGAGCTCAGCTACCAATCCTGCGTTACCAGGATAAAGACCTCTACTATCGTGAGCTCGGTGACTGCTTTGGCATCGGCTACTACGGCCATGATCCTAAGCCTGTTGATGTTTCTACTCTTGGGGAAACTCCTCCGGTTGTCACGCAGCAACGTATGCCTTCACGTCTATCGTTTAGTGCCACAGAGTTCGAACCTGCATGGGAACTGACCACGGATCTCTTGCCTGCTCTGAAAAATAGCTATATTGCCGATGGCTTTGATGGCGTTCTTTCTTTTACACCTGATGGCAGCCCTCTTATAGGCCAAGCCCCCCACATAGATGGGTTTTGGGTTGCTGAAGCCGTATGGGTCACGCATTCAGCTGGAGTTGCTCGCGCCTTGGCCGAGATTCTTACAAATGGTCGATCAGAGCTGGATCTTTCCTCTTGCGATATTGCAAGGTTCGAAGAAGCACAGCTTAGCGAATGCTATATCAAAAACACAGCTTCTCAAGACTTCGTCCAAGTTTACGACATTGTTCATCCGTTTCGGCCGCGCGAGTCTCCACGAGGACTACGTTGTAGTCCGTTCCATGAGAGGCAAAAGGACCTTGGCGCGGTTTTCCTAGAGACCGGTGGCTGGGAGCGTCCCGAGTGGTTCGAGGCCAACAAAGAACTCGTGGCACAATTGCCCTCGAGTTGGGCACCTAGAGACCGCGACACCTGGTCTTCTCGGCACTATTCCCCAGTCGTGGCCGCCGAGGCTTACAAAACGCGCACGTCCGCAGGCTTGTATGACTTGACTTCTTCACGACGAATTGAAGTCGCTGGCCCCGGTGCGGCCGAATTCCTAGAACGTCTGACTACAAATGCCGTGTCTGATCTTGGAAAAGTTGTCCACACATTGCTACTTGATGCCATGGGCGGTATTCGAAGCGACCTTACTCTTTCAAGGTTGCACGAGGATTATTTTCAGGTCGGCGCTAACAGCCCTATCGACCTCGCCTATTTCACCAGAGAGGCACGTGAACAGAGTAAACTTTCACCTAGAAAGTTCGTTTCTATTAAAGATATCACCGGAGGAACCTGTGCACTCGGCCTTTGGGGCCCGAGTGCCCTCGATATAATAACTTCAGTCACTGATGATGACCTATCTAATCAGGCCTTACCCCCGAATGGGATTAAGAAAATTTTCATTGCTGGTATCGCAGTCCTTGCCATCAACATCTCTTGGGTCGGTGAGCGGGGATGGGAGCTACACACAAGTGCTGAATTCGGTCGGCATGTTTGGGATTCTCTTTGGAAAGCTGGCCAGACTTATGACTTGGTCGCTGCTGGCCGCGCTGCCTTCTACTCTCTACGTCTTGAGAAGGGCGTACGTCTCTGGGGCATTGATTTCACTACAGAGAAAGATCCTTTTGAGGCTGGCCTAGAGCACCTTGTTCAGCCTGGTAAAGTTGAATTCGTTGGTCATTCTGCGATTCAAGGTCGTTCTAGGACCAGTGCTTCTAGTAGATTGCGTTCATTGACTGTGGATGATGGGAAGTCTATGATTCTGGGCAACGAACCTGTCTATGTCGACGGTAGGGTCGTTGGGTATATTACTACAGCAGCCTTTGGTTTCTCTATAGGCAGACCTGTAGCTCTGGCCTATCTTCCCAGCGCTATGAAAGAGGGCGATGCCGTGGACGTTGAATATTTTGGTCGGAGCGTGAAAGCGACCGTCACTTCCGATCCTGTCTTCGATCCAGAGAACAGCAGACTTCAAACTCTCCAGCGTCAGGCGAAGCTATAAAATTCGAGCTTCTCCGTTCATATAGGAATACTCTGTTCATACAAACCATTACATATCTTTTTGAGTGAGAACCAAGATATATATATATCATGTATCCAATCGTTTATTTTGAAATTCTTATACCAACGAATATATTAGAATATATGAGGTTTAATTGTCTAATATATTAATATTTGCCTCAAGCTGAATTTATATTGACCCTAACGTTGAATTGTGAGTGGTGTTATCTTAATTTTCTGTCACTTCAGATGGCCTTACGCACTTCCTCAACACTTAGCAATGGGGAACCTTATAATAACAGTAAAGTTCAATACCTATTCAAAACCCATCTACCAGTATAAATGGAGTGATTATATGATGAAAGAGACAACCAATGTTTCACTTAGTAACAGCTAAAAAATTGCCATGAGAGGCGTTGGATAGAGGGATATATAACAGTGATGCCGGGCACAAAGCATTCAACAGCACGCAAGCGTCGGATTACATCGTAATAGAGGCTTGAATAGACACTAAGAGAGAGTGCTAATCGATTTGTTCTTGAAGAGAAGTGGTTTAGAAGATATAACCCTCTCTTGTTTATGGATTCAGTCGGTAGTAGGAGGGCCGCTATAGTTTTTATGTCCCCAAACCCAGTACCACAAACCAGAGATAACACCAGCAGCCACAAAGACAACAGAGGCGTAATTGACAGTGTTAGCCTTTACTGGAATCACAGAAGGCATGCAGAATAGTGGAAGGGCAAGCAGAGACCAAGCTAAAGATAGTGATTAGTTTTGAACTCCGTATAACTCTTTTCCATGCGCTTGGAAACTCACCGATAGCAATAACATTAGCCACATAACCAAGCCTGCCAAGGGGGAACTTCGCGTCCTTCATTTGTTTCCTGCCAGTGAAAAGATTGATTGCGATTGGCATAGCATATGAGGCTGTAAGGCAGATGACTCCCACGCCGGAGAAGGCGTTGAATGCGGCAGAAGACCCGAAGTTAATAAGGCCTAGGATGAGCTGTACCGTCATAGATAGAACAGTCGCATTCAGTGGAACTCCCAAATTTCTATCCACAGTCTTCCACCAATTGGATCCTGGGATCGCACCATCACGAGCGAATGCCCAGGTGCATCGTGAGGCAGCAGTCGTACATCCAATGCCACATAGGAGAGCAAGAATCATTAATGGGAGCAGCAACCCAATGGCCGCAGCAGACGATCCCACAGCACTGAGGAAGATAGCCGGTACAGGCTGCACGGAATCTATGTTGATAAGATATTGGATATCTGGGAGGACGTAAACGATGGGGACAAGAAAGAGAAGTCCCGCTATGAAGTTGATGAAGATCGTAGTGACCATCGCGATGGGAACTTGGACTGAGGGATTTTGTACCTCTTCACACATCCTTTGAATGAGAGGTCAGATTTATACACCTCTGGAGTATTATATAGGCAGCATACATCAAAAGGAAGGGCTAGAACATACGACATAATCATCCCCGTGGAAGATGTAGCATAGCCAGCGTGGAGAAGTCCAACAAAAAAGGACCAACCATCAGGCCAACCAGAGGAAGATTCAAAGTGAGTGAAAACATAGGATGTATCATGGCGGCCATTCTTAGCAATGGCTAGAATTGTACATGTAATAGCAATCAAGCTAGCAAAAGTCCAAAATATAGCGGCGGTCTAATAAAGAATATCAGTTAAAGAGGATATAAAATCCATCTCATGTGAATGACCTTACATCAAGAATAGGAAGCCATTTGTTACCAAAGGCGGATACAATATTGCAAAGGATTGTCACGCCCAGAAAGACAAGATAGACCTGCCAATCGGTAGCGGGAAAGATGCCTATACCCGGCTCGGACTCGAATACGTTGATGCACGAAATGAAGAACAAGGTTGTGCCAAAGTTGACGGATAGGGTAATAGTGATGTTTCCCACAACATACAGCCATCCACAGATCCAGCTTGCTAACCGGCGGTAATGGCTTGGTGCGAGCACGAAGGTCTGGTAACATACGCCTGGTAATTGAATTAGCCGTACTGTCATTTAGCAACAGATGTCAAGAAACAGAAGTAGGAAGGCACACCGCCAGAAGTTGGGTAAACACTGGTGATCTCGCCAAGAGAAGCCGCAACGAATACAACAATAGCGGAAACCATGACCCATCCCCAAATGATATTGACCGGCCCCCCACCGACTAGTGGGTAGTAGAGCGTTGTGGCTAGACCATAAGGAATGGAAGCCAGTACAAATGACATAAAAGCGACCTGAAGAGCCGATCGGTTGCGCATCAATTGGGGAGTGTAGCCTAGAGTTTCAAGAACATTATCTGCAGACGCATGGTTAGATGCTTCTTCAACCCTATGCTCTTCTGCCTTGCTACTGGCTGTACTGAGGCTCTCCATAATCTTGGCCATATAGTTGATAGAATGTGAATTATCTGAGATGAAAAGTCGAGTGGAATAAATTGAACGGGGAACTTTGAAGGATATCAAGAGCAAAGCTAAATCTGGAGCATACGCCGTCTGCCATTTAAGGGGGAATGATATGGCTGTGATAACTTATTGTACCCTGTGCTGAACCCAACTTAATCTACCCCAGGATCGGTCTGGGCACCCTGGGGTCAATTCGTGGAGAAGCGGAGAAGTGGAGAAGTTAACTATGAACGTTGGGCGCCTCAGACACTGCCGCGTACTCCGGGTTAGTGATTGAGCTGGCTGGGACTTGTACCAAGGCTAGTCCGAAGAGTGTCACTGTACTAACACATCATTATCCATTTATGGCGTCCACCGAGACCACCTGTAGTACGAAAGCTAACGTCACTTAGAAGAACGGTGGCGTGAAATGGAGGGTACGGAAATAACTCCTGCGGACTGTCCGGATTCCTCCTTCTCCAGATAGCACCCCCCTCCCTGCTAGGATGTCAGCTTACCATCCTCTTCACACAAGGTTAAGGCCTCTATTTCTAGGCCGATGACTGTCTTCTCATCAGGCAACACTCCGTATTTGGCATTGTACTTGAAATAAATAACTCTGAAAGCATCTTCTGACCGCTCTAGCTCCACCAACCTTTCCTGTACCATCATTCTACATTTTATCAAACATTTGAATATTTCGTAGGTAACCGAACTAACCTTTGGATATACTGTGACAGAGTATTCTTGATCATTGTGTGGGGGGGCTAGATACGGCGTAAGTAATATGTAGCAGGATATTCTTTTCCTTGATCAAAGGCATCAGCATCAAATAGGTGTGTATATATGAACAAAACTCCCGAAACTTGCCCTTTCTTAGTACTAATATGGAAAAGGATACACATGGAGTATCTCATGCTTAGAGGCTCAACGACAATGCGTTCATTTCGTGACGTTATCCGCACCTATACTATGCTATTAATGGAATGAATATTTACCATTCGTATCCTTTATCTAAGTTGAGATACCGTGTCCGGTATTTTCTATTGCTGTGTCTTACTTTATACTCAAACTCTCATCAGAGGGATATTTTATACAAATAATAAATCAAGCGAGTATACCAACTATAAACAAGTAAGTCATATATGCATACTTTTTAGAGCGTATAATAATAATAATAGCTGATTGCTATATAAGACGCTTACACATGGATTGCTAGAATTGAAGTTAAGTTTTACTGCACTAAAACACATATATATCAGTTACTAAAAGCATCGATTGCAATTACTACAAGAGAGGAGTTTTCAAAGACAAAAGGTTTTAAAAAGCCTTGTAGTTATTGGAATAAGAGCCAAGTACTAATAGAAGTAGTTGTGGCATAAGTTAGCTGTACTTCGGGTTGAAGTCTACTACGGACAAAGGGTAATTAGAGCTTCTGGCCCTCAAGGCCACGCCAGCCCCAGGCCTGAGCCACTAGCTCTGCACATCTCTCGCCAACCCCTAAGACGGTAACCATGGGGTTAATGGTAGGAATCTCAGGGAAGACGCTGGCATCGGCGACACGAATGCTACCAATGCCCTTCAGCCTAAGATCCGGACCAACGACAGCGAGTTCGTCTCTCTCCGTGTTGCCCATACGAAGAGTTCCACAAGGGTGGTAGACAGTACTTGCCACACGACGGCCATACTCGGAAAGGTCTTCGTCTGATTGAACCTTGGGACCAGGTGCCACCTCCCGTTTGATCCAAGACTTGAATGGTTCTTGTTTTGCGACCTCGCGGCTAACCTTCAAAGACTCAACAATGGTGGCCTCATCATAGCCATCGGGGTCAGTGAAGTAGCGGAAATCGAGTGCAGGCTTAACCGACGGCTCTGCTGATGTCAAGTATACACGGCCCCGGGACCTTGATCGAGGCACGTTAGGAATCATACAAAAGGCGTCGGTGGGCTTGTCGTAGCCGAGTCTAAGAGAACCTGTGTAAGTTTGAACCCTTCGAGTTGGTGCCAGGAGCAGGTAGAAAATGAAGTCACTTACCGTTCGGTGTGTAGGCAGAAAGGAATCTGATAACAGTGGAACATCATGTCCACGACTTCTTTATCATCTCCTGCAGCATTATAAGGCTCGCGACGGAGGAAGACGGCGGCATCAGACGACATAACCGTTTCCTCGGGTGCCGGACGATTCAACTCCCATATTATAATTGTTTCCGGATGATCCATCAAATTCTCTCCAACGCCAGGCAAATGAGAGATCACAGGGATGCCAAGATCGGTAAGCTGCTGGCGCGGCCCAAGGCCAGAATGAAGGAGAAGACGAGGCGAATCAATAGCCCCGGCACACAAAATTGTCTCGGCCCGGGCAAAGAGTCGTTGCTTCTCCCCATTCTGAAGGGTCACATTGACCCCATTCGCACGCCCATGCTCCACATTGACTTTGCTCACCCATGCATTGGTTAGAATGGTGAGATTGGGGCGATTCTCGGAACCTTGGAGGATGGGATGGATATATGCAACCGAGGCAGAACTACGCCGCCCGTCCGAGGGATTGTAAGCCACAGAAAGAAAACCAGCGCTAGGGCTCAGGTTTCCATCTCGAACAATTTCTTTGTTGAAGTCCGGAACAATAGGAATATTGAATGCCTTGGATGAAGCTTCGAGCCAATCTTTGTTAATCTGGTTCTGATGGTGGTGAGATACTGGCTGGATAGTATTCCTAAGATTGTCCTGGCTACTATTAGATGACGCTCAATGCTGTGCAAGGACCGCTTCTTACCAAAACACGCGTGAAAGTCTTGAAGTCCCAGCCAATAGCTCCTCTAGCAACCCATCGGTCGCAATCATACTCAAAGGGGCGGAACGAGATCAAGGTGTTATGCGAAGAACAGCCACCGAGAACTTTGGCTCGCGAATGCCGAATATGAGAGTTGCCGCGTGGTTGCTCGGTGGTACCATAGTCATAGTCCATGTCTCCACCAAGCATCTTGAGCCAGTCCTTGAGGAGCAAAACTCGATCATCTTCGTAGTCAGACGGGCCGCCTTCAATGAGGAGGACTTTCTTGTTGGGGAGATACTCAGTCAGCCTGCTAGCAACAACGCAGCCCGCCGTTCCTCCCCCAACAATGATAAAATCAAAATCGTTGGTTCTGAGTTCGTTTGTTGTCATCTCGTCGGGTTTAGAAGAACGAAACTTTGATGGGATAAGAAGTAATGCAATTGTTGACTTAGCAATACATGGAGTGTAATTGAACGGAAAAGCCGATTATTTGAAGTAGAAAAGGACTTAATGCACTTAGGCATGGGATGAGGCGACTCTGGCCAGATCGTCCAAGGTCCCTCTGTCGACAAGGGAAGTTTGCTATTTGCTGTTCGGAAACTCCAGTGTAGTATGGTACATGACTTGTATCTAGTATTTGTCATTTGCTATCAACAACCCACCCCGCGATACGAAAGAAACCGGTTCGAGCTAGTGCAATCCGGGGTTTGTATCATGTGGGGGTGGGGAAGGGAGTTAGTTCGGACTCGCAAAGTCCGAACGGAAAGTGCGCAATTCCGGACATTATTTCCAATACTGCAAAAGCTCGCTGGCCAGTACTTTCGGAGAATGCGATGATGAACACTCTATCCGGACTTTCTAAAAGTGCGTAAATTAGAGTTTCGAGTTGACGGTCAGCTAACTAAGATCGACAGAGCACCAGAGTCCGGATGGTTTGATGGACTATCATAGGGAGGTAGTAACACATTAAAACAATTGGAACGCCGTAGCAACCTTTTCAGCGCCGCTCAGCCTCGCAGTTTGCGAGACTGAAATACCGCTGTCCAATGGGGATACTTTTGACGTAAAATTGTCAACAATCGGGGCATTTTGCAAATAGTGGAACGCGAGAGATTTGCACCAATTCAGACATTGCTCGTAGTCTACTGGTTAACGTGGCGTGACACGCGACTGAGACCCTCTGGTATATATCAGTTGCTAGCATAATCTGAGATGAGGATAAAATCTCACACTATATTGAACTCAACACACTCATATCAGTCGGGCGCTTCATTGAATTTCAAAACTATATCATCTGCCCGCTTATTGGAACGAGTACCTTCCATCATGACTGCATCCAGGCATGAGGATCACCTTGATTTTGGGGGGAACTTCGTCCAGATAATAAATGGCAAGCCTGCTTTTACCAAAACCACTCGACATGGGATCAACCCAGCCACTCTTGAGCGAATGGAAGAAGTCCCTGTCGCCACGCGAGACGATCTCCATGAAGCAGTAGCGGCGGCTAGAGCAGCCTTCAAGCAATGGTCCCAGACACCTTATCGGGACCGGAAACAAGCGGTTCTTGCCTGGGCAGATACAATAGAATCCTACAGCACTGAGTTCCGGGATCTCTTAATCGCAGAGCAAGGCAAACCAGTGGGTGCTAACATAGACCAGGAAAGTCTCCAGGCTAATACTTCACCAGTTGCCGCAAGCTGAAATCGAGACAGCCTCCACTGTGGCATGGATGAGGGGTATGGCTGGAATTGAACTCAAGGATGAAGTCATTGAAGACAGCCACGCCCGGAAGATCATAACACGCCACACTCCGCTTGGGGTAGTTGCGGCCATTGTGCCTTGGAATTTCCCTCTGATGTTGACAACAGCTAAAGTCGCGCCTGCATTACTGACCGGCAATGTAATCATTGTGAAGCCGTCGTAAGTTTAGCTCCTGTCCTGTGACTCTGCTGTCTATTAACACTCCCAACTGGCCTTTCACCCCATATGGCTGCCTCAAGCTAGTGGAATTGGCACAGCTATTTTTCCCTCCAGGCGTAGTACAATCGCTCAGTGGGAATGACGATCTCGGCCCATGGATCACCAGCCACTCCGGAATTGATAAGATTAGTTTCACTGGCTCAACAGCCACAGGAAAGCTGGTGATGAGGAGTGCAAGCGAATCCTTGAAACGGGTGACTCTCGAACTGTAAGCTATTATAGGTATTTCTCTGTGTTGCAAGCTAACTTTATTCTTTCTTTCAGTGGTGGAAATGACCCTGCCATTGTTTTTCCCGATGTGGATATTGAGGAAACAGCCAAGCAGGTAGGAATTTCCACGACAAGGACAATCATTTGTATTACTAAAAGATAATTAGGTCGCTACTTTCGCCTTCCTTAATTCTGGACAGGTGAGTAGATAAAAGTCTTTCTGCTACAGTGAGAGGTCTGACCAGTAATAGGTGTGCCTGAACCTGAAGCGGATCTACGTCCATAACTCGATTTATACTCAATTTCGAGATGCAGTGGTCAGCGCTGTTAAGGCCTTCGTGATAGGTAATGGGTCAAAAGAGGGAGTCTCTCACGGTCCACTGCAAAACTCTTTACAATACTCCCGGGTAAAAACATTTTTTGATGATATTGAAACTCAGGGATGGAAGGTAGCGGTTGGTGGCAAGATGGATGCTAAGGCAACCAAAGGGTATTATGTTGTGCCTACAGTGATCGATAACCCCCCTGAAGACTCGCGCATTGTCGTCGAAGAGCCTTTTGGTAAGAGGACTGAACTTGTTTTACTATATAATGGTAACTAATTTAGGTCTTGTTTTAGGACCTATCGTGCCTCTTTTGTCTTGGGAGACAGAAGATGAGGTAATCGAGAGAGCTAATAACACTACCATGGGGCTTGGTGCTTCTGTCTGGTCAGCAAATACAGCTCAAGCTGAGAAGGTGGCACGGCGACTGGAAGCTGGAACAGTTTGGATAAACAATCATTTTGACATCTCGCCGGTAGCGCCGTTTGGGGGTCACAAAGAGAGCGGTATCGGCATTGAGTGGGGTTCCAACGGACTGAAGGAGTTTTGTAACGTCCAAACACTGTTCTCCTACAAGTAGATAAATCCTTAACGGTTATTCTGAATACAGTTGCATTGCATTTTCAACCTCTTGAACAACAACTCTCATGGCTCTCTCCAGAGGCTTAAAGTTTGCCTCGTTCCTTGATACTGCCCCCACGCACTTGGTTATCCGTTGCAAAAGTTCAAGATCCGTTGAACGCTCACTATCTGTTGGTGATACCGTAACAGTCTTGGCCAAATGAGAGAACGCAACATGAACACGGAAGATTCCAATCGCCATTGATAATGCTTCAAATCCGGGGAGCTCCACGTCATGTAGCATATGAAACAGTACAACCAAGACTTGTCGTGCAGCTCTTGAGGCCACTGGCATACAAGGAATATCGCAGGACGACGATTCGTCTGATTCGGCACCGCGAGTTGCAGCTTTGCTAAGCATGAATAAGATGGACGTGTAGCCACCCAAGGCAAGGTGGACCAGAATCCATGTATAAACGTGATCGTGCGTGTAGCTCTTGAGCCATTCGTTCTGGGTAAGGCCATCAGCTCAAGTTCCGTAATGCTATTTTGTTGTGACCTAACGATACTCACTAGTCTCCACTCCACGAAAAGTTCTTCGATCTCTAGGCATAAACGTTCAACTGTCTCAATGACCCTTGGACTACTTTGGGATCCCTCTATATTTTGCGAAAATGACATGAGAATAAAGGTAAGCCGGCTCCTAACAAGAAAGGCCAATGTTGGTACGTGGTCTGTTTGGTCTGGTTGTGAATCGAGAGAGAGCCATGGTAGGCGAACTTTCCACGATGCAATACTCGAAGTGAAAGCGAGAGGCCTATTGTAGATGAGTCGGAAGAACAAATCCATCTGCATTAGTTCCCACATCCCCTTGCGATCGTCGTCTGTCATGACGAAGTCTGCTTGATGACAGCCACCGTCGATATTGTGCATTTGAAGCCCTTCTGCGTACTCGCAGCCTAGCCGATGCATCTCAAGGCTGGTCTCAAAGTCGAAGCTCTCGGCAGCTGTTCTCATCTGCGGATTTTACCAAGTTATTAATCAGAAGCAATTCCGCTAAAAGGCGCTCATTTTATACCATAAACATTGCAGCCACCAGGTCAGTTACTGACCCAGTCGCCTCCTTATTCCACAGCGGTATTATTCTGAGACAACATATATACAATTGACTCGCATACTTCCGGTCCGGTCCGGTGAATGATCTCTTCCCTGGCAAGAAGCATCCTTGCCATAGGATAGCGTAGTATATTAGAAGCATAACTGCATCGAAGTTGATATGTTTCATCGTCAGTAAGTCGGGCATTAGCATGATGAGTCTCTTGTCGAGTAGCGTCAGAAATAGCTCTGGCGACATAAAGTTGATGTAATCTGGTCGCAGTACCATTAACCTTCCATGGAGGCATCTCACGCTTGTGCCAAGGCTGACTTACTATGAATCCATGATCTGGCTAATTCTGGGGGGATACTAAAACCCTCCGTCGCTATTAAGCCTTGACTTGTCAGCTGGCTGAGCCTAGTTTTCTGGATCTGTTGAACAGCTTCAGTCAGATCTAGGGACTTAAGTCTTGTATCGCTCGTTGAACCAAGTCCAGGTGCGGGCATTGTTGATTCTGGCAATCCTGATGATGCTATAGAGCCGTAGTCAGCAGCAAGGCTAAATCTTGTCCTTGGTGATTCTTGAACGGGAGAATCCCCACAGCTGTTCGGATGAGAACTATGAAGACTCTGTTCAGATATGCGAGATGATTGCGCGTCGGCTACATCCTCAGTTGGTTCTCGATTATGTCTGGCCAGAGGTATGGAAGCGTCACTCTCTATGAGCTGACTCTCTATGTGCTCAAGCCTCTCGAGGATTGTTATCAATATGTTATTATCAGGTCTAAAAAATAATTAGCCATAGGCACATCGTTACACACATGGATGACACTACATTGGATCGCCTTGTCTTCTTCTCTCGGCCCTGGACTTTCTGGAGGGGTATTGGCAGCGCAGTCCATTTCTGTGGCAGTATTCGCAAATTGGAAGGTCCCGACTACATCGAATCTGCAATGGGTCAAATCTCAGAATCTTCTAGAAAGGCAATAGGAAGAGTAAAGTCGAAGGATCACATAGCGAACCGCTATCCCCGCACCTTTCTTTGTCGGCAATTTGTGCACTACCTTTTATGTTATCAACAAGCTCGTATTGTTAAAACTTGACAAGGCTTTCCAGAGTAATATCTTTGAAATATTACATGCCATTTTATTTTAGGAAATTGCAGGGACAACGCCATGTGCGCTAGGAGTACTTACAGACAAGCCGTTGAGCACAAGAACACTTGTTCCACTCATCTTAACTTGCTTGGAGTTTCAATGTCGTCGCTGTTGATAACGCTTTACAATGCTGATTGTGATGAGACCCTCGGAATTCTTCTTACGGATTTATCGCAGGGAGAGCATGCCTAAGTAGGTAGATTGTACGAATTGATCGGGTTGAGTAAAGGATGACGTTGAGAAAATAGCAGATTGTCCCGGCAGTGAGAGAGTACACTAGTAATGGGCGGGGATCTGGGGCTAGTAAGGTTCCGTATAAACTAGCCGAGTTCACGTGATCGGCTATCAACTGGCCATGATTTATGTATGTACTTACCATCACGGGGATCTACATACTAAGCCCAACTTTATACAACATATGACTCTGTGGTTAATAAATCATATAGTATCTAGCACTGTCTAATATCAATTTTGTAATAAAAAAAAAATGTACAGTCACCACTATTTCTTCGCATTAAGTAAACAGAGAGATCTGTTAGTCAGACAGGAGCGCCGCTTGAGTTCCGTCTTTAGCCGCCGTAGATATACCGAGTTGAACCAGAGAGAGAGTTTGTTCATCTTGCCATGAACATCCGTAAATTGATAAGCATCGTAGTTTTCAATGATATTAGGAGACTGAGTCGTAATAGTTGTGTACGATAACTCTCAGCTGGAGTATAGGCAAACCGTGCCATAGTCAGCGCGTGTTAACTCGGTGTCGGAAATCAGAAATAAGGCAAGGTACAATGAGTGTAGGCGGGAGAGTGAGAGAAGGGATCGGCCAGGCTGTCTTATTATTAACGCGCATGAATAGGTTCTAATACACGATATTAAAGTACACAGGCATGTTTTTTTATGTTCCTTTAATGGTAGGTTTACCCTGAATGTGGAAACCTCAACAGCCGTTTTAATCTCAAGATCTGTGCTGAAATCCAGAGTCTCTGGCTGCGCTTCGAAAGCATAGAGGCTGCCTGGCCATCGTCTTGAGCCAGCATAATAACTGTGGACAAGACACGGTAGATGACCATGGCACCTGAGGAAGCAATTTGACGTTCATGCCGGAGTATTGACTCAGGGAAAGACTTGTGTGTCGCATGTGTTGAAGATGGCATCCAAATCTGCGGAAACGTAATCCAGACCCCATCGATGGGCCTTGTTGGTTCCATCATATCCCCAACATGGTATGGAACGCTTGCACAGATCTCGGTCATAATGTTCTCTACTCGTAATACTATGTTGGGTGTAGGGAGAGAGCCAATTCCTGCCCAGTATTGGCACAGAAGTAGAATAACATGGAGCTCGATCAGGCGATGCCAGTTCCGCGTCGCTGCAATCGAGAAGTTGATGTACACATCACAGGATTCTTCATATACTCCTGCCGCTCGGATTGTCTTAGCAATCGCATCGCCATTCACCCTCACTGGGTGCCAATGGTCTGGGAGACTGTTAACCCACCGTGTGCAGTCCGCCGCGAGTGTAGCGGCCTGGGTTAGAAAAGAAAGGCCTGTTTCGTTTTCCGCTCCCCCAACAACTGCTGCTCTTGGTCTCTTCTCTGATCGCATTAAATTTGACAACTTATAGACCCGAAAGGCCAGCCTATCTACCTCGATTGCTGGGTTGGCCGGCATTCGCTCGCCAGGTTGTTGGAACAAGATGGGTAATGACGGAATATTTCGACGGTTCAATATCGCCTCAGATACCATTCTATTTCGCGCTGCAAGCATTATGCGCCGAGACATATCATCTCGAGAATTCAGCTCGCCCCTGTGTGTCAATAGCGCCATGGAGCCTGAGAGATGCATGCTTGCTCTTGGCCCGTGCTGATAATTCGCATTAATATCATCATAAACTTCCAAAATCAATGCAGCCATCAGTAGCTCATTGGACTTGTTTTTGGTTGGATCCTTGGTCGCCTCCTTTGTGCACGTCACAGCCTCGGCGTAGCGGCGACGTGCAGGCACTAGATTAAGATTTTGTTGACTCCAGAGCCCGGCGATTTTAATGGCAAGTGCACATGTAGCGAGCAACAGAGGAGACCGCTGGGTGCATTTAGCATACAGGTCCCGGGTGGTAGCCAATAGTGAGCATGTGCCATCTTTGCCTCCGTTGGAGCCATACGCTTGAAAAAAGAAGCTCAGCGAAAGAGATTCGGAGTCTAGCGGTGGTGATGGTACTATAGAGGAAGAAAGGATCGAAGACGATGTCGAATGTATTTGGTCTCTGAGTGAAGCCTTCGCAGAATCACTGCCTTCTGGCATAAGTGTGTTGGTGAAGCGAGAATGCCCCCCATGTCGTCCAACGACTTTGCGTGTTTCACTTCGGTGCCTTCTCTCAAAGGCATCCTTATACCCAGGACACTGAACCCTTAACTTTAGGCAATTGCCACAGCCTGGAGTATCCTCGTCACACTGTTAAATATTAGTACTACCTCCAATATCTTTGTCAACATGCCATGATAATTACCTTGACGCGACGTCTTCGACAGGTCGAGCAGCCGCTGCTGTGTCCTCTATACACCATGCCTCTTATGGTGGTATTTAGCTGCCTTGGTGTCAAAGGAAGAAATTCAATGACAGCTTCAACTTCTTGTCGCTCTGATGGCAACCGATATTTTCAATTCTTTCTATTATGTTAGAAGCCCTATTTTTAATTTAATCACTAGCACCGCCGTCGCAAGGATGCCCCTATTACGGTTTAGAGTGAGCTGGCCATAGTCTCAATGCAACATGATGGGCCCCTGAATCCTGGATCCAGGGGTTATTTGGGTTAGCACGCTGCTCGCAAGCCTATACCGCATGTCGTTTTCAGCATCACCTAACAATCAAGTCAGCTAACACTCGGGTTGCTGTTTCGCAAGGGTATACTGAGATCTGGGGATTCTTGCGAAATCTTTCAATCTTGATACTAGGCTGGAGGTCTATCTTATTCACGTATCACAACACCTGTTACTTGGGGGCTACTCCTCCTGAAGTATTATATACAAGAATAGCCTATTGCTACCAAGGTACCAGAGCGAGGACTATAAGAGACTCTGCATTCTCACTATTTTTGCTCAATGTCTAAACATATCCATCCAAATCAATCAAACCACTATATTTCCGATTTGACTTTTACTGAAGTCGAACTTCACTATGCGCTATTATTACCTCCTTAGTTTTGTAGCCGTGGCATATGGCGCGACTTGTGTTAGTTATCCGGCCATTGATGGGGATATCGTCCACGGTCAAGTTCTGCTGATCGACGATCCTCTCCGGAATTTCGACTCCATGATGATCCCAGTCTACAACGACTCGGCCATTGAAGACTGGTCTCATGATGCTGTTTCGGCAGATGGCTTGACTGGTCTGGCTTTCACCTCCAGCCGTGGGTCCATCGGAGGAATTCCTGGAGCGCTCCGTCTTTTCCTCTCCGTGGTGTGGCCGAATGGTACCCGCTACATGGAGAACGTTTTCACCGAAGAGTCAAACATCGAATCTTGCCCACACAAGACAATCGGACGCTGGTTCAACACTAGTGCTGACGTGGAATGGAAATTCGACTACACGGCTGACTTCAAGAATACACTGGTCACGATTAACTCTCCCACGGTTAGTGGCACCATCAAAATGAAGTCACTTGTTCCGGCTCTATACCCCAACGGGTTAGAGTTCCCCAACCCTAATGGCAATACTCTCTTTGCACCACTGCTATACTGGGTGGAGAGTGTTCCCGCTGGAACTGTTGAGGCCAATTTAACCATTCTTGATACACCCTTTACGCTGCAGGGATTTGGCGGCCGAGAGCGTAATTGGCTACCTTTATCCTGGGCAGACACGAGCGCCAGCTGGGATATGATGCGAGGCGTTGTTGGGCCCTACAGATACATCGGATGGGTACACCAATCCAAGTTCAATGGTACTCAGTACAGTATGGTTCTACTGGAGGGGAAAAAAGTCGTATTTCGCACACAAAGTCTTACGCCATCCAACAGAGAAACGTGGGGAACAATAACCAAAACGTACAACGGCACTGTCCATCTGGCTTCATCCCCAGACGACACCGTTAAGCTCCCGGAATCTACCTTTAGTGGCCTTACCATCGAAATGTTTTCCCCCTTGACGGGAAAGCATTGGAAATTTGACATCGCATTCACTCAGACTGTGTATTGGTTTCGAGCAGGCCGTATCGCTCTCATAGGCGGGTTCACTGCTAATGCCAAGGGCGGTCTCGTTGGTGGGTGCCAGTATTCAGGCCTGAGCTCTGGCAACATTCAGGAAACCATTACAGTATAATGCTTTGAGATTGGAAATAATCTACAGCAAGATCTCCCCAAGCACAACTCAATGAACTTGATTGCAATTGCACAATCGGTACATGCTGAGATGCGTGTCGATAGGAGTCCCCTAGAACTTGGTAGTTGTTAGGTAACACGATCTATATAGCAGTGGATAGTTCTTGAAAGATCTGTCCTAACTCTCTCTTATATCGAGGAATAAAAATCGCTATTTGAATGAAAATAAAATAATATAAATAGCTCCAGTACCCAAAGATAAATTAGTATTTTACCATCCTATATCCAGAGAGTAGTATGTCCTAATTTATCATATAACTAAGCAACCTCTGACTTGCCTAAGGTATTTAAAACAGAACGTCCACTGGCTATTATAATTGGGATAATCGTGTAAGCAATACCTTAAAAATGTAGAGTCATACTGCAACCGGGTCAAATTGACTCGCTAGGCTATATTTCCATGTACTAAAACCGAATAGCCCACTAGCCCGGATGCAAACTACTAAGTCCTAAGTATTGGATATTGGCGGAGGTTTTCGCAATAATTCACTATTGTATGCAAACGACTTTTTTACGCATCTCATTACCTCCGGCGAGTGCAATAACCCGTTCTGTTTTAGGAAAGGTTTCGGGTTCGGGCTCCTCGGACTAGTCCGAGACACATGTCGTAGGTAAATCTGGGATCCTGACAAAGCACAACAATAAAGATTACCAGGACCTCTAACTTAGTGCGCTTCGATATCGATTGTTAATCCTTACAGAGCTATAAATATACGCCCGAGTAATGAAACACATCTTTTCTTTAGTTAGACCGGAGACTGTCTATTCTAAACATGGATCCGCAAGTTATGAATAGGTCATAGACAGAGGTTAAATTTTATAGACCATATGAAAGAATTGAAGGGAGAACGAAGGTCTTTAAGACACGCTCTTGTTTCACGTTCAGATCAAGTAAAACTAGATCTCACGCCTGACAGGGCTTTTACTGTCTCAACATAGCTCCTTCAGATTGTGTTAACCTAGTATGAGACGAGTCGCGACCCATTGATAGTCCACATCAGATATGTCCCCAGATAGGTCTCGGCTGATAGAGTTCCTCGAGATACTGCTCCTCTTCGCTGTCCAGATATTTTCCATTACTTCCAATAGCCTCATCGAGTCTTTTTAAGCTGCTGCATCCGATTATAGGGCTTGTCACCCTCTTGTTAATCCAGGCAAGTGCAATATGGGCCATCGGCCATTCGTGTTTCTTTGCAAGCTCTTCCACCCGTCCAATAATCTTAACATCGACTTTGGAGGAACCATGTCCCCCACTCGTGAGGTCAGTCTCGGTTGTGGTACGCGTCGTAGAGCTAGACAGGGGCCGGGCGAGGTAGCCACGGCACAAAGGAGCCCAAGGAATAAGTCCAACACCTGTCTCATTACAGAAGCGAATCATCTCACGCTCTTCCTCCCGATAAAGCAAGTTGTACTGGTCTTGCATGCTAACAAACTTCGTCCAACCGTTTTGTTCTGCGCAAAACTGAAGCCTAGCAAACTGTGTTGCCCACATGCTACTGGCGCCAATGTAGCGGACCTTGCCTGATTGAACAAGGTCGTGCAGAGCTTTCAGAGTTTCCTCGATAGGTACCGAACTATCAAAGCGGTGAATTTGCAGTAGGTCAATGTATGTAGTGCCCAGTCGTTTCAATGACGCTTCGACCTGGTTGAAGATTGCTGTACGCGAGAGGCCAAATTGGTTTTGATAATCCTTACTTCTGTCAAACTCGGAGTAAAACTCAAATTGCTGCTCCTCTACTCTATGGTTAGAAAAACTCAGATTGACATCAGGATTGTTCATACCAGGGGTTTCGCCCACGGCAAAATTGCACTTGGTGAGAATCACCACCTTCTCACGAGGGATATTAAAGTGGTGCAAGGCTTTTCCAATAATACGCTCGGAAGCACCATTTGAATAAGAGTTGGCTGTATCCCAGGTGTTGAGCCCCCTTTCATAGGCTGCCTTGAGCAACGGCAGCGCCTATGAAAGAACCATCAGGAGTTGCAAACTGTGCGCCTACGGGGTCAGACGTACCTTATCTTCGTCAAGTGCCCATGGAATAGCCTGAGAGTCGCCAAACCCCATGCAGCCCAAGATGGGTACAGATACCCGAAGTCCAGATTTGCCAAGTTGGCGATACTCGACTTTCGTATCGTCTAAAGACTGTTGCAGCCGGCTGGGGAGCTGAAGACTGGCCATTGTAGCTATTCAGCGTTGGATGCCACGGATAACAAATACTGTACTAGGAGTTAGGGAGCTCTTGCAATGTATTGAAACATGATACTTATATATATTCTGCTAAGTACGAGTGACATACTTATACCGGGGTTAGGGTCACATAAGTACCCTAACTCCGTATTGAGCTCGGAGACTTTTCCATAAGAATTACACCGATCTAAGACGGCTACTCTACAAATAGATGGTCTATTGTAATGAATCGAAAAGTTGGCGGAGATTTCCGGATCACCTAATGGCTGCAGACATAGGTGCAACACCTGAGAGACCGAGTATAGTCGCAGCAGATGCTGAGATTAGAAAATGGTTTGAAATAGTTACAGATAGAGATAATTAAAAAGTTATAAAGATAATATAATCTTCTAGATACGCTTCAAGTTTTAACCTATTAAAGGCTAGGTAGTTTGGTTGCCTGGATTGCTATTAGGTATAGATACTTATGTATAAGCCAAGAGCTAACGGTATTTTTCCGCTCTCGATTTCGGTTATTATAGCTAGTTTCTAAGCTACATACACTAGCAAAGTAACATTAGCTTTTGTGGTTGAGCCGGGTTGATTAGATTCTTGGAAAGTGAATGTTAGGCTACCTAGGCAGCTATACGCTACATAGCAAGGAAAGGCCCTAAACACATTAAGAGCGGATGCATGGATCTTTCCCGTGCTGTGATATTTCCGGATTACAGAGCTTCTACCAAAATCCAGTAATATTTCCATATGCTGCTACTGAGTCCCTTGAATATCTAATGAGCTAATTAGAATTACGAAACACTAATAGATGAACAATAGCTACTATTCAACAGGGATCTCACTCTAATAACTATTTAAGGTGCAACGTGGTTGAGATTGATGAGATGCAGGCAAAGGGCGTGTCGCCACGGAAAATGAGCAATGATATAGCAGAGGCTCAGTCCAAGGGTATCCACATAGCCAGTTATACAATCAATCCTTAAGGCTATATTTGTGTTTCAAAATGTCTCCAACCTGGTGTATAGAGTTTCTTCCAACAAGAAATAACCGTTAGATAGGCCTCCCGGTGGGTTTTGGAGGTGCCCGATGATATTGTATTGGCCACTGTACGTTGACATCAAGTTCATGTGCCATACTTAGGGCTAAATCTCCCTCTCGAAGGAACTGCCTTGCCACCAGCACAATATCTGCCTTGGGATCCTCGCCCTCTTGAACTAGTGCTCTTGCAAAACTACCATCTCTAATCAGACCTACAGCGGCAATAAGCAGGTTGTGGCCATCAGCACGCACCGCATCGCGTATGCGACCGGCGATGTCCGTTTGAAAGGTTTGAGATATCTCGATGCGTTGTGCTGCGGCATTGCCACCAGTCGTTACATCGAGAACATCAACGCCTGCTGCTGGGAGCAGTTTGGCAAGGCGAATACTGCTTTCAATGTCCCAAGAAGGTTCTCCTGTATACTCGAGCCAGTCGGTAGCCGAGAGACGGACCCAGAGCGGTGTCGATGTAGGAATGGCCTCACGAATGGCTTCGATGACCTCAAATAAAAAACGGGTGCGGTTCTCAAAACTACCGCCGTACTCATCGGTGCGTTTCTAAAGTTCTCTTTAAGCATGAAATCTTGGTGACGTGGTGTGTTCTTGCAAGGGAGGTTGTATACTTACATTCGAGACAGGAGATAAGAAATTGTTTAAAAGAGCGCCATGAGAAGCGTGGATTTCGATCACATCAATTCCCGCTTTGATAGCACGTACGGCAGTGTCTTTCCACTTTTGTATCTGCTCCTTAATTTCCTGAACAGTCAACTGTTTTGGTACGGCATGATCATCCGCCCATGGGATTGGGCTCGGGCCAACCACATCATCTGGCCAACCACCAACATCCTCAGTTGCCAGCGACTTATTGGTACCGCTCGTCCATGTTGGCAGGAGGCTTGCCTTAACCCCTGCATGAGCGATCTGAATACCAATATGAGAGCCCTGGCTATGGATAAAGTCGGCAATGCGCTTGATTGGGGCAATCTGGTCATCGTTCCAGAGGCCAACATCATATGGGCTCCAGCGACCCCGTGGCTCAACAGCAGTAGTTTCAATAAAAACTAAACCAGCCCCCTTGAGCGCAAACTGACCCAAATGGACAAGATGAAAGTCCGTAGCATGTCCATCTTCTCCAGCGGAGTACATGCCCATGGGGGAAACACCAATGCGGTTGTGTATCTTAATCCCGCGCATCTGCAGTGGCTTATATAAAGTCGGAGCCGAGGCAAGATCAAGTGGAGTGCCAGCAGGAGGGTCCTGAGCCGGAGTGAAATAGGGGATATCCCCAGGGAACTTGTTACTGATTGTCATAATTGGTATAGTGCAAAGAGTATAGTAAGAGTACAGATTCAGACTGCGTCTTCGGCCTTATATCCTGTGATCACCAGGTGAGCTTCTTTGATCCTATATTATATAGAGAGATACGATTTAGAATATATGCTTATAAATTGCGAATTTATAAGCAAAAGAACTGAAAATAATACAATAAAAGCCGGCGCCTCATTCTATGGCCCAATGGAGCAAAACGAATGAGAAAAAAATGGGGAGTAGTAAATCTCCTCTTGGCAAGATTTACCAGGAGGCCCAAAAGAAGAAAACGCAAGGAGAGAGAAGTCTGACGCAATTATTATATGGCAGTGAGAAGAAAGGCGGCGCAGAGGGTAAATCCAATGTCTGCATAGTAGCCCTTGAAGAAGCGAATAGGCAGGCTAGTCTTAGATCGATCTTGATAGTACTAAGCACTAAGGGTAAGATCATACTTCCAATGGAATTTCGGAGAGCGAAGCATTGTCGGGATGTTGGTAATACTCAAATGGGGCAGAGATATAAGAACCATTGTAATATTTGTAGCTCTTCCTAGTAATATTATGATATGAGAAGAATTTATACAAGACATTCTCCTTGTCCTGAACAAACAATATTGGCATCCTGCATTGTGCTATAGTTCGTTTTCGCCTTGCTGCATTTCCAAAGGACCATTTCTACCGAAACCTAGCTCTCTTAAAGCCATCAAATTTAATCTTCGTTCACTCCGTATGAGCTCGGGATAACACAACCGGTACAGAGGATCAAACATAATCCCCTCATTTATAATATCAGGGCTCGGGCACACAGTGAAGATAAGGGCAACGGCGTCGTAGATATTTGGGTAAATATCGTCGCTCAGCAATTTAGTGAAGATGTCATATGTTATCGGCCCCTGTATGTTTCGTGTTTCATTTTGAGCCGTCTCTAAAATTTCACCAAGGCGCTGATTCGCCCAAGGAAACTCGTCAAACTGGGCCGTATGCTGAACAACCGTAAGCGATATGTCAAGGAGTGGAGTGAGAGCCTCCAGCGGAATAGTGAGGCTTGTCAATGGCGAAGGAGCCAGAGGCGAACAAAGCCCGGTCAGCAATTGGGACCAGCTTAACACGGCGGATTCTAGGGGTGTAAATGTGTATCATCGGTTCAATTGTGTTCAGAATATCAAGAACATCTCGCTGCAATGTGTATCGGGGCGAGAGAGTAATGGAGTTGTCAGTATCAAGTGGATTCCAAGGTTCAATGTCTGTCGCTAGTCCCCGAAAGAGGTATTCCAAAACTGGCAAATCCGTCTCACCCACCCTCTCTTTCCCGCGATCGAAAAGATGATCCTCTGGATCCCAGGATTGGAATATTTGGCTATGCCTGCCGCAGAGAAACGCAATCGCACGGACCCAAGATGTGAATGTTACCCTGGTTGGTCTGGATGCAGGTGAGGCTGCAGCGAAGGGCCACTCGGCGAAGTAGGTGATCAACATCCAGAGAGAAGAAGTGGCTTGTTTCAAGAGACCTTGAGTTTTTATATCTTGAGGCATCCGCCCTGAAAGGCAAGACTCGAGGGATTGTTTATCCCAACCTTGATGGGATTATTGTGAGCATTATAGATCTGCAGTTAAAAAGGACGGCAGAGCTCACATTTATCTGATCTAGCGTGCATAGCGAATGTTTCTTTCAACATTTCGACCTCCTCTGAGCAGAAAATACACCCATTATTCAGAATATTTTCAGTTAGATTGGTAAGTATTGAATCTAAAATATCAATCCGCATCATTAGTCTACCTATTACTCCAGTAATACTTAGGGTTTGCAACATCTCAACTAACCACGGGTACATGTTTTCAGCAATTTCTCGCGTTTCGCTTCCATCTCGGGCCAACACTGTAGTGAAATGGCCCCCAACCATGCAGGTGAAATGCCTCACCAACCCAGCCCAAGACCTTCCCAATGATAGGCATAATTTTGAGGATGGGAATGTTGATCGAGGATAAAAGTCGATAGATTTAATGTTGGTAAATCGAGCTTCCCACGGGCCAGTATATCTTGAGGTCGGGTACAAAAAAAAGACTGAAGGGAAGATACAGACGAGGAGGCAAATCGAGATGGATGTGCGTCTGTCTGCCACCCTGTATTGATAGGTATTTAGGCAGCTGTCAATCTCGCTTAATGTCGCTTACGTGTCTCGCGTGATTTCAAGTGTTGTTAGTCTGCTGGTATTGCATTCAATTCAGGACTTGAGACATGGATTATGGGACCCATTTCGGCTCATGCTCGGAATAAAGTTACCAGTTCTGCTGATGAAGGTTTTGAGCCTAGGTAGTCAGCTATGGCTAATGGGGATGTGGCAACGAGTTGTTGCATGGACCTAGTCGCTATGACGACTGGAGCCATGCCGTCTGGCTTCCGACCGGCGACTTTCCTAGATTATTCGCAGAAAGACTGAGGCATGATGGCCCAGGATAAGCCTTAGTCTGACTCGAAACTTCACGTGAAGATGGTAAGATGTAAAATTTACTAACGGCAAAGGCAAAGCTGCTGACTGGTTGCTGGTCGGAGACTTTGACAACGAGGAAAATGGTTAGACTCGGAGTCTTGGAGACTTTTCAGAAATGCGCCGAGCAAGTCCAAGCATATGATTGGACCGCGGTTATTTAGCTTCAAGGTGATTTGTCAACGCAATGTAGAAACCTAATAGTGGGTCTAAGATTTCGGTGCGAAGACATGCAACCCATCATAGATCACAGGTACTATAAGTATCAAGAGATGTAGCTTGGGACACAGAATAATTTCCTCCTCACCTTACACATCTACCCCATTTATCAGCATCAGCTTCACAACCGTCATCATCGTCCTCCACATTGGATTTCCTGATTCATAAATCCCAATATCCTCCATCATGATAGGAAAGCCCTGGCTTCTTTATGTGTATCCATGGATGCCTTTTCCTCGCCGAGTAACCATTTACCTCCGTGAAAAAGGCATCGGCCCATCTCTTGTGACTGTGGTCCCAGTCTCTGACCCTCAACTTGGCGACGAGGCCCCAAAGTCATTTCCTCCGCGTCCCGCAGGAAGTCTCCCCATCCTGGCAATCCCAGATTCGAAGTCTCCGGGCTCAGGCTCTTACACCTACGTTCGACAGTCAATTGCTATCATGAACTACCTCGACGAGCTTTGCGATGCCGGAGAGCAGGGGTTCCCAAAGTCACAATACTCGATGCGCGGCGAAGATGGGCTTAGCCGGGCCAAAGTAACCGGGCTCACGTGCTTGGCTGATGAGCTTACAGTTTCTTGGAACCCCGTGAGGACGTTTGGCACAAGAGCCGGAACTATGGCGCTCCCTGAAGCCTCCAAGGAAATGATACGCTGGCTTCATCGCACTCTAGCCACCATCGACGCCTCGTTTGAAGATCGCGACTTCTCCGGTCTTCGTGAGGGCGGGGAGCAAGGCCCGAACATGGCCGAAATTATCCTCTACCAGTTTCTAGAATTTACCAAAGATTGTTACGGCAAGGATATGACAAAGGGGCCTGGACACATGGAATTTGATGTATACGGGAGGAAAGAAGCTCCCACAGAGTATCCTAAGCTATCCCAGTTTTACGATGCATTCAAGACTAGGAAAAGCGCTGCTAGGGATGCATCTGCCGGTGAAGTTGCGGGAGAGCAAGCTCTAAAAGCCATGCACACCTGGTTGTGGAAATGAATGTGTAGACTAGTTAGTCTGGCGAGGCCCGGCCCGAACTCGTGTGATTCATTTCGAATATACTAAGTGGGCTTTTTTCAGGCCTCTGATAGGCAATAGGTAATTCGTTATAAAGTCGCACGTCTTTTCAGACAGTTTCTTAGACCTAAGTAGTATATAACAGAACGATAACGGATGAGGACTTGCAGTAGATATATATAGATTTGTGTAATCAGCTACATTGCTTCCTTACTAGCTCGAGTCATACATGTATTTTTGATGGTTCAGATATATTTATGTATTTGCAACTAACAAGAGTACACGATGCTCGCTTTTTCCATTTCATAAGCTTCCAAACTACTATATAAATGGGCACCGAAACAAATCACCTACAGTTGGGTAGATAATATGGACTTTGGTTGAGCTAGCACGAGTTGGTTGATCAGGTCATCTAAGTTCCATCATACTATAAACCATTTGTGATCATGACCGCTCACTACCACTGGAAACTCTCCTCAAAATACTCGATATGGGGCGAAGAACGCACCATCCTGGCTGCTACTGCATATCTACTCTCGTCGGCCATCCTGGCCGGGCCGCTTGTGACTACCGCAAGGCTTCCTTCCTGTCCGTCATTAAGGGCACCATCTATAGCTTCTTCGACATTTAACCGTTTAAACTTCCACTCTGCAAGGCGGCATATGCCTTCATCTTCGGTCCTTCTGCTATCAACACTAGTCACGTAGATGTTGATCTTGACTTGTCCACTGTTGAATGAACTACTAAGCTCATGACCAAGTACATCAACTGCTAGAGCACACTGACGTACTGCCCAGTGAATATGAATCAGTTTTGGTCTGCTCGGAGACCTTGTAAGCCTGTCAAGATACGAGAGTGGGACGGCAATTCCACTGCCTCCAACTATAAAAATCACCTTGCCGAACTGTTCTAAGTGTAGAGGCTTCCCATAAGGACCGTCAATAGCCACTCGGACTGTAGCTGGCTTTGGCCGCTGGGCGTCCGCATACTCCTTCAAGCGCAAAGTGAAACTATCATAAGGTCGGATCAAAAAGGTCATTTCTTGTTCAGACTTTCCCGACCAGCATCTCACCTCTTCAGAGGTAGTTGATGAGTAGTTCAACAAAGGCGACTGCTCGTTCAGGGATACTGCGTCGCATCGAGCCTCCCTTGACACCGATGCCACGGTGAATGGATGGCTCTCCCAAAAATTCCATTTGTTGAGCACCATGAGATAGTAAAATGTCCCAGGCTCGATGCTGTACAAACTTGATGACATTGGGACGACCATGCGAATCATATGTGCATCCTCGTTGTAGGCAATCCGGGCCTTTGCGTTCCAGAACTGTGGGCTAAAGGCGACGATCCGCGCACCGCGTACAACCCGGTCCAGTACCCATATCATGACCGGAACCCACACGAGAGCATCATAATCGCCTTTGAATATTGACACATGCCTGGGAGGTAGTTAGCCCTCAAGCCACAATTGCCTTGTGCCATAAGACTCACCCCAGCATAGTTATGAGAACCAATATCGATAAGACTATGTGAAGTATGAGGAAGACCTCGTATTGCCTACGCCGAAGCCAATAGACTGATAGGCCGACAAGAGAACACATGAAAATTGTTGCCTGTCAAAGAGTCAATTACGGAATCTAGCAGAGAGTTAGATAACTCACCAACTCCCCAGTCCACCAATACGTCATCTTGCACATCCGCCAAAAGTAGTCCCAACCGCCCCCTACAAATGGTCAAAGACAGCTCTTTCAACGGCACATATGGGATCTTACTTTGTAGAATTAGGGCTGTGTATCCCACCGAGTGGACAATGGCTTGCAGGGCGGCAAGCCGACCTACCCAGCGGTGAAAATTGTTGTATGTTTTGAAATCCCAGCCTGTCAGCCAGATGACCACGTTATTTCTCATTCCAAAGAGCCATATGAGGGGAAAGTTTGCAAACGAAATAATGCCCGTTCTATCAGAGACGTGTCGGAGGATTTGCATTCCTATAGTCGGATAGCTTGCGCGTATTTCTTTTAGTAAAGGATCAACAAAAAAGTACCACAACAGCTGGCGGACTCACTAGCCGTAACCCTCGAAGAACCTGTACCCATGCACGGAGCACACGATGTTGATGAGCACAAACAACGTCAGAGTCAATGTCTGCACACGTGGAGGCAAAGTGCCCCAGCCACCAAAGTCCTGGACACAACGCCGGCCAAAAGTGGCTGGCGCCAGAATATTGCGTTTGAACCAAACGTGTCTTCGTTGCTGGGTCCAAGACGCTCGAGGTCTACAAGCCTCCCATTTCAAGAGCGCTCGATTTACAACTCCGACTGCGACAACCACTGCCCAGAAGATTCCCATTGCCCAACCGTAATAATAGTGGTTATTGTTGGTTCAATATCGGGTTATGAGGCGCGCGCTGCTACAGTCACCTGACTAGGCACGTAATCCCGCGCGCATTTATAACCAATACGTAGGTTAGCTAGCTAGAGATTAAAGAGATCATCCCTAATTACTCATATTATTAAACCCCCGTATCTTGAGCTTAAAGGTACAGCCCGGCTATAAGATCTAGGCTTATATAAGTAGGTAAATTACTGAGTTAAACTAATACTAATCAGTATTATACTTAAATATATAATACAGACCGGTAAGAGAGGTAAATATAGGATCAATCTAATATAATACCTCTAGATAGTACCTTAGCTCTTTCTGAAGGTTTAATTAGTAATTATAAGAGTTATATTATTTCTAAAATATCCTCTACCTTTATATTTACTGAGCTTTAGCTCCTTAGAATACCTTAATAAGTAATTATAAGAGATATATTATTTCTAAAATATCCTCTTTCCTTATAACTACTTAATAATAGAACTTATAATACCTGTTATATAATCTTTAAGAGTACTATTTATATATAAGAGGTAATTAGAACTCTTAGCTTTAAAAGATTAATAAAAATAATAATATAAGTAATAATAAAGTAGCTATAATAGCTACTACTAAGCAAGCTTAAAAGAATAAATAAGAGATAAGAATAGAGCTTAATAGAGCTATTAAGCTCTATAAACTCCTAATCCTAGTAAATAGTATTATCTAAATACTAAATATAGAATTCTTCTATAATATAAGTTATAAGCTTAATAGCTCTTATAATACTATAAATAAAAATATAAAGAATATTTAGATAATAAAGATAATATATATATAGTATAATAGAAGAGAAATAGTACTATTTAAATACTTCTATAAGAACTTTAAAAATTAGACTATAGAGAGTTTTAAAAACTATTATAAGGTAATCCTAAAAGTACTTAAGAGATAATTATAATATAGAGGAATTCTAATCCCTAGAAAAGCTAAATTAAAGATTATACTTATTTTAGTAGAAATTCTTATATAGGAAGAGTTTTTATTATCTCTAGATAATACTTTAGAAAGTAGTAATTATAATAATAAAGAGCTTTTAAAAGTAAATAATAAGAGGGCCTCTAAGAATAGATAAATAGATAATAGTAAGATATCTAACTTTACCCCTATACTATAAAACTATTAAAAGAACCTATAAGAGAGTAATAATTAGATATAATAACCTATAAAGTAAGCTTTTAGCTTATAAGGAACCTACTAATCTAAAGCTTATAATAACTTTAAAATAGGGAATAAGATAGAGATTATAGGAGCTAATAATCTCCTATAGCCTTAGTAATACTAATAGGGAGATTATAGGAGAAGGTATATAACCTAATTAAAGAGCCTATTAGCCCCAGGGTAGTACTATACTCTTCCGCTTAAAGCTATAGCTAATAGAGAGATTAATAATATAGATATTAAGGTATTTATTAATATATAGAATAAAAAGAATAACTATATAGGAGAGCTTTATAATATCCTTAACTATAAAGTAAGGATTTTTATAGATATCTATAAGCTCTTATAGATATAGTATTTAAAGCTATATATACTCTTTCTATATATCCTATTAAAGTATATATAGGAGTACTTCCTTAACTATATAAACTATAGTATAAGATTTAACTAAATATATAGAAAGCTTAAGGAAGAATTTAACTCTAATATTAATAGAACCTAATATTACTTAGATTAAAGTTCTATAATATTCAGATTAATATAAGTAGAGAGTAAAAATACAGATAAGTCCTAGATAGAAGTACTTAAGATCCTTCTAGATAGACTATAAAAGTACTAATAAGTACTTAGTTCAGCCTATAAGAATAAGATTTACCTGGTTACTAATACCCTCCGAGCTATATAAGGAGTTCCAGAGCTAAAGATAGTACTAATAAACCTATAGAGAGTATTTAATTTACTCTCCTTTTAGCTCCTTAGTATAATAAAAGTTAAAGAGAATATAACTATACTAGGTTACTTTATAACAGATAGGAGATTCCAGGAGTTTAATTAGAGAAATTAGAGAACTAAATATAGAAGAGATTAAGAGAATTTCAGTAGATCTAATAGAAGCTTCTAAAGAAGAGACTTATATCTAAGATATAGAGATTAAGGGTTTTATAACTAAGCTATAAGAAAGTATTAGATCTATAGTAGAATAGACTATAAATCTATAAATTATATATTTAAGAAGTAGAAGAGATTAAGGGAATAGTAGAGAGATTAGTAGGAAGCTTAAGGATAAAAAAGGGGTAGCTTTATATAGTTTCTTACCTAAGTTAAACTACCTAAAGAGAAAGAGAGTAATTAACTTATAGACTATAAGCTCTCTAAGAATAAGGAATTAGAGAAGGATAAGTATAAGAGTAGTATAATAGTCTATTTTCTTACTAATCAGTTTTTTAAGTATAAGTTATAAGCTAATATAGAAGGAAAACCAAATATACCTCTATCTATACCTTTTAATCAGATCTTTATATTATATCTAATTAATAGTATAACTAGTTAGTTTAGAATTATCCTAGATATAGAAGTAGTAGAGATTTTAATAGCTAGAATTAACTAAATAAAAGCTCTTCTATATATATAACCTAATCTATATATTAATAAAGATAAAGCTAGGGGTTAAGTATACTTTAGAGTAGGAGAACTACTTAAGGTGATTAGTATAGTAATTATATCTATACTAATAGGTAATATTCCTTTCTATATAATTCTAATAGATACCCCTTTTCTATTATATATTAAGAATATAGATACTCTTAGTATATATCTAGATAATATCCGGAATAAGCTTATAAAGTATAGTAGGAAGCCTGCTATATATATACTAGTAATTAGGAAATAGAGCTATCCCTAGTTCTTTCTTAATAATAAGCTATATATATAGATATATATATACCTTATTAAAGAGTAGAGTAAAAAAGCTATTAAACTAATAGAGATCTAGCTCTAGTATATATACCAGAGGTTTAATTATCTCTCTATTAATAAGCTATAGAACCTTCTTAAGAAAGCAGGTATAAAGACTAATAGGAGTACCCTAGAGCTAATAAATAATATATACTATTACTATCAGATTAAAAGGAAAGCCCTCTAATACTTTAAATTTATCTTAAAGGATAATATTAACTTTAATTATAAAATTATTATTAATATTATATATATTAGTAGAAAGTCTATATTATATATAATTAATATAAGTACTAGATACTAGATAGTAAGGTTCCTAGAGGATCTTATAGCTATAAATATATAGTTAGCTTTAAAGAGATACTAGCTAGATATCTATCTCAAACCCCCTGATATTATAAGCTTTAATATAGGTATAAGCTTTATAGTAGCTAAGTTTAAAGGAGAGATAATACTTATAGGGATAATATACTATCAGATCCCTATAAAGGCTTATTAGAGTATAGAAAAGCTCGAGTACTATTATATACCCTTAAAGAGGGTATATAAGATTATAGAAGCTAAGTATCTAGAGGTTAAAAAGGAATATCTACTCTAAGGAGTAGTAAAAACTATAAATAATACAGTAGGGCTTAATAGCTTAGTATCTATACTACTTATATTTAGAGTAATACTAAAGATTATAATAGGTATAAGATCTATAGTAAGCTAACTATAGTATACCAGAGTAATTAGTAAAGTAATAATAGAGCTCTATAAGATTATAGTAAAAAGGAAGATTAATAATACTCTAAATATAAGGAATAGTCCAGATAAAGAAGGGATACTTCTATAATTACTTATATTAGGAAGTAAAGTTACTATATAGTATAAAAAAAAGGGTTAGATTATCTCTTTTTATATTCTTACTATAATAGATAAAGTAGTTATAGTTAATATAGTTAATAGCCTAGCAGAGTTCAGAAGTACTTATATTAAGCTATATAACTACTCAGAAGAATAACTAGCTAAAGAGAAGCTAGAGCTATTTATATATCCAGAGGTTATACAGCTAAGGCTATAAAGCAGACTAAAAAGAGTAAAGGAAGTAGTTAACTATAAGATATTAGCTTAAGGAGCTATTATAAAGTAATTTATAAGTACTAAAAAGTAATAAAGCTATAAGCTTACTATTAAATACTATAATAAAGAGTATATTATAACCTCTGGAAAGCTCTTTAAATAGTTAGACTAGAAGGAAATTAACTCTCTTCTTACTATAGAAATAATTATTCTGATTAGATATATAGCTATTCTAAATATAAAGCTCTTTAGCTACTATCTTATAAGAGAGATTAAAAGTATAAAGGAGGTACTATATAAAAAGTTAAGACTAGTTATATAAAGCTATAGTAACTAGGAGAAGATAATACTCCTTATATAATCCCTAATAATTATAAGATATAGCTAATAGCTAATTTTAGTAATTATAGCTATACTTTAATAGATAGGAATATAGCTAATACTCTAGAATATTAATTAAACTTATATCTAAAGTATAATTAAGCTATTATATAATATAGTATTAAATATCCTAAAGAAGCTAAGAGGTTATTATCCAGAAGGAATTATATTCCAGATAGTAAAGCTCTTTTATAGTATAGCTAAAGCTAGCTTTTACTAGTTTATAACCTATTAGGAGTACTATAAGTAGTGATTATACTATATCTAATCCAGCTATAATCTATACCTACTCCTAATAAGAGCTAGAAGGAGCTTTAGGATTATAGGGATATAAATAGATAATACTTTTAACCTTAGAGAGTAAGAGTTTATTAAGTTAGAGAAAGTAGAGCTCCTAAGAGTAGACTTTAAAATAAAACCAGTTTATATACTTACTTTAGGATTAGAGGGATCTTTTAATAGCTGTATAATAAAGGTATTTAAAGAGATAATTAAAATATATTAAAAGAACTAAGTAGATTATCTTAGGCTTATAGCTATAGAGTAAGAGATTATAGAAGAACTCTATATAGTATAGAGGGCCTGGGGAATATATATTATATTAACTTACTAATCTAAGGCTACTTTTAACTACTTAGTAGTAGTATAAGTATAAGAACCTACTAAGGCAGACTATAAAGTACTTAATAAATATATTAAATAGCAGATTAAGAATATAGAGTAAGGCTTAAGATATATTACTTTAGATCTTTTATCTGTATAATTATATATATTTATAGATAGATCCTTTATAAATAATAAAGACTTAAGCTTTTAGATTAGTTTTATTATACTATATAAGAATAAGAGAGTAAATAAGTACTCCTATAGCTTTATAATAACTAGGAATATTATCTATTAGCAGTTTATAAAGTATAAGAGAGTAATAAGATTAGTACTTATAAGCGAAATCTATAGTATAGCTAATAGCTTTAATATAGCTTAGGTTTTTAAATATACCCTTATTAAGATTATAAAGAGATTTAATTTACCCCTGATAAGGCTGGTTATATATATAGACTTTTTCTTACTCTATTAATACCTTATTTAACTAAATATAATAGCTAAGAAATACCTAATAATAGACCTTATAGTACTTAGGTAGAGTTATAAAGAATAAGAAATAGATAAGATTTAATAGATTATAGAAGTAGATAACCCTGTAGATATAATAATAAAAGTAATACCTAATAAGGTATTAGAAGAGCTTATAAATATAAATAGTATAGAAATCAGAGTAAAAGAATAAATTAAGAGAGCTAAAAATAAAAATAGTAAGGGAGTTTAATTTAAGAGTAACTAGTATCTAGGAGCTCTTAATAGAGGTAAAGAAAGTACTAAAGTATAAATAAACTATCTAAGGAGTAATTTTACTTCTTCTCTTCCTCCTTAGACTCCTCCTTAGCCTTATTTACCTAGAGGGTCTTAATAAGCTAGAGAGTAGCTAGCTTAGCCTCCTTTTTAAGCTCGGAAGTAGATATCCTAGTAAGGTTAATATTAAGCTTACTACCCCCTTTCTTAGTCTTCTCCTCAGCTAACTTAAGTATCCTAAGAGTAATAGTATACTACTTAATATATTTCTATCTTACTAGTTAATAGATCTAAAGATTAGATAATTAAAGAATAGAATAAGTAAAAGAATTTACCTTAGTAGAAGGGGTCTTAATCTCCTTTATAGTATAACTATTATATACCTATAAGTAGTATATATAAGCTTTAAATATAATAGGAGAACTAAATAAGAGTACTAATAATTAGTTAAACTATCTAATAAATAATTAAAAATAAGGTAAAAAGAAGTAATTAAAGAAACTTATATTAGCTTATATATATACCTAGAGGTATATTTATAATACTAGGTAGGCTTCTTCTTTATACTAATAGTATTATAATAAGTATCTTTTTTATTAATCTCCTTCTGCTTATTAGAGAGATAAGAATAAATATATACTTTATAAGGAATTAGGTAAAGCTTACTAATCTTATAAACTATTATAAGAGCTATTAGTTAATTAAATAATTATATAAATAATAGAATAGCTATACTTATACTTAGGAGTAATAGCCTTCTTAGTACCCTTCTTAGTAGTTTTATCCTTCTTAGAAGGTATATTATTAGTAATAGTATATAGCTAGTATATATAAGAGACTATATAAAAGAGTAGAAGAGTAAATAACTAAAGAACTAAAAAAACTAAAAAAAAAAGAAGAAAAGTTTAACCTCCTTAGGGGAAGATAACCTTCTTATAGATTTTTAGAACCTACTAGCTCTCTTAAATATATAAATAGTATTCTTAATTTAATTAAGTATAATTATTAAATAAAATAAAGAATAATAGGTTTAAGTAAGCCTAATTAATTATAAATTATAATTAATTTAGTATTATAGATACTCTTAATTATTTAGATATAGTAAATTATTAATTAATTTATTAATTTAGAGAGTACTTATTAGGTTAGATTATAACCTATAAGAGCCCTAGCTATATTTAATTTACCCCTATTTACTATAATTTATATTTATTTAATCTATCTAACCTTTAATATATATATTTTACCTTTCTCTTATATTAGATTCTATTTAAAATAGGTATATAATACCTATTCAGAGTAGTTATTATTAGGTTTATCTACTTAAATAAGTAGATAAAGAGAAAGCTTTAGATCTATAATATATTATTTCCTATTATTATTATAATTAATAAATTTTTCCCTATTATTTATTTAATTAATATATATTTAATAATATAGCTATATATATAATACTAGCTATACTAATTAAACAATCTCTTAATCTTATATTTTATCTATTATATATACTGTATTTATTTATCTCCTTATTATTATTATAGCTAGCTATCCTGTAAAGAAAAGACTACCAGTATTAGTTTAATATTAGGTTATAAGGTATATACTACTATAGTTATCTAACTAAGTATATAATCCTATATGTATTTATAACTAATATATAGGTTAGCTAGCTAGAGATTAAAGAGATTATCCCTAATTACTTATATTATTAAACCCCTATATCTTAAGCTTAAAGGTACAGCCCGGCTATAAGATCTAGGCTCGTATAAGCAGGTGAATCACTGAGTTAAACCAATAGTTATCCCATATATAATCATATGCATCCTATTGGAAATAACAGTAAGTCATCTAACTTTGAGACGAGTTTGCAATTTGAAGGGAGGACTGACCAGCGTCCGGCCCCAAAGATCGTAGAAGGCTCGTGATGGCAACATCAACTGGTCAAAGGGATGTACACGGTCTGGGCTTGTCGCGTTGAACCTGGTAATTTGGACTACATCTTCATCCGTGAATCCATCAATGATATCGTGCGATGGAAATTGTGAGCCATCAATCTCTTGACATGTTTGGTTAATTCTACTTGACTCCAAAATCCAAACATCTTCGGAGCAGTAGATATCCCAGCAGAGATGGACTGATTGCTGATATAAACGGCTGGTACACTCTTGGACTGCGAAGAAGACCCCATCAGGAGCATCCGAGAATCGTAGTGTCCGGAAGGTCTGTCGGCAAGCTTTCCCGCATACCTTGCCGCCAACTACTGATGCTGCTGCGAGAGCAGAATTATTAAAGAAGAGTGTAGCGACACAATATGCTGTACTACTCAGCAGCCAATAGCGCATTTTCTTTGGGTGAACTGGATCCTGTTCGAGTTCAAGTGTCTGGTGTGAGTCTGGCAAATAAGTGACAATAAGCGTAGCCAGCATGAGGCATAGTGCGGTAGGTAGGATCAAGTATCAGGGGTAAGCGAGAATTAGAAGTTATCAGATGATCAGATAATTGGGCTTGTGGGTCAGGTTATCACGTGGTCCGTCAACCGGAGATATCTGTTTCTGTCATTAGAGCACTTTTGCATCTGAAACGGGCAGTACCCTGTCGTATTGCCACTGGCTGAATTGGATGGGTAGATCGACTTGTGCTGGTGTTCAAGCATGCATGCCTTGCCTTCCGTCGCTACAACTCACCGTCCACATGCTCGACCTCAATCTCGACTTGAACAAACAAAACATCAGTTTCACCAGACTTAATCGTCTCCCAAATTCTCAAATAGTTAAACTTAGACCAGTTTTATGCATGGCGAATCTATATTTACAATGTAGCCATCTCAGCCATACCTCAGGCGCCAGATGATCGATCATATACGGACAACGGACTTGGAACATGAAAGCCCAAATTATTCAAAATAATTTTGATGCTCACCCGATCCTCCTAAACTCCATACGTTTCGATCATTCACTTGTGGTATAGAGCAAGCACCTTCTGCCAGAATGTTGCAGGCCTTGGCTGCGCGACAGCGCCTTCACTTCCCTCGGGCTTATCCGGTATATCGACAACTTCGCCATCGAGACCCTTATTATTGGCGGCGTTCTGCTGCTTGCCGAGGTAATAGTTAGGCATGAATATGGAGGCAATCAGAGGCACAACGGACAAGCAAATGGAAGCGACGGTAATGTGACCGTTGACAATAGCGTACGCGCGGATGGAGCCCTGGCGGATGCTATCGTTGAACGCATAAGTCTTGAGCGTCTTGATGTTGCCATAGATCTTCTTGATGACGCTAGGGGAAACACCAGGCAGCTCCACATTCATTTGGTCCATCATCTGCTCCGTCCAGATGCTGCTCGCGACAGCACTACCAATACTGGATCCCAATGTTGACCACAAGGTAATGATGGAGATGATTGAGGCCACATCATCATGGGGGACAGAGGCCTGGACACCAACACGGGCGCCAACGACGTTAAGAGACGAGAGACAGAAGATGAGTTGTGCCGCCACTAGACGGGCGGTGTCCTGCGTCATGTCGCCGCTCGGTTGGATCAGCAGGCCGTAACCCAGAATCTTGGCCGCAGCGCCGAAAATCATAAGGCTCTTGTACCGATGAGAAAAGCGGTGAATCAGGCCCACGACAGGGCCGACTAGGCAGAGGCCCATGGTGGTGATTCCCAGGAAGATGATCCATTGGTAATTAGTCCAGTCCTTGATGATGAGGATGTAGGATGAAAAATAGGTGTTGCGAACGGATGAGGCCATTTGGTTGAAGGTATGGATAATAACTCCAGCAATAAAAGCACGATTCTTCAAGATTCGCTTCGTCATCAAAGGCTTCGGGGCAAGAAAGACCTCAAACAAGGCAAAGATGATGAGGATAACAAACCCCACGACAATCATCGCGATCATACTCGGGTTGTCCCATCCACCTTTGGCGCTCTTAGCCAGGGTTATCGGCAAGAGGATAAGCGAGAAGGCAAAGCCAAGGAGGATAAGACCGAAAATGTCAATATCAATCAAAGCTCGGTAGCCGAGCTTGGCCCAATACACAAAGTTCTTAGGCGTGGACTCGGAAACACCTACGCGGACGTCTCCCGAGTCGGCTATAGTGACCATGCCCGCCTTTTCGCCGCGGCGCTGCATCACGTAGAGCGTGGATATAGCAGGAATAAGAAGAGCAGGCACTAGAATAGCAAACATACCCAGGCCCCATCGCCAGTTTTCATAAAAGCCATCACCAATAAAACCATTGATAGGCACCGTTACGATAAACGGGAGGGACAGACAGGCGCTAAAGAAGCCACGCCATTCCAGAGGGGTCAAATCGGCAACAATAATATCGCTAAGAAGATCAAGACCTGATTTGCCAACTGAGGTGAAGCAGATGCCGATAGTATAGGATGTGAAGTTATAGGCGCTAGCTGCAACTGCAAAGCCTACTGTGTAAAAGGCAAGAATCACAACATATGTAGTCGGTCGGGATGTGATGTCAGCTAGCTTTCCAATGAAAGGCTTGCTGATTGCGCGAATGATTTGACTGGCGGTATTCACGGTGCCTAGCTGGCTATGTACACCGAAAGTCGAGGTAGCTAAGGTGCCAAAGATGGTCGTGGTAATGCCCATATCGAGGGCATAGGCAAACATGGTGAGCCCGACGGAAACGCCAAGCAGCCAGAGCAGGACCTTGCCCTTTTTGCCAGACTGATAGAGTACTTTGTTGAAGGCCTCGACCTTGCTCACACCAGCTTCCCGGTGGCTATCGTCATCGCGCGTGGAATTGTCGTGTTTCTCGTCCGGTTCAAAAAACTGTGTGGATGCGGTGTTTTTCTGGTCAGGATTCGCCTGGGGCTGGGAGCCATCAGGCTGTTTGTTGCCAACAGGCGTCGACATACTGTGGCAATACGCTCGCGTATCGAAAATCCAAGATGAAAACCAGTTGGCCCAAGAAAAGAAAGAAAAGGAGCCAGGGAGAAAGGGAGACAATTATTCAAATGCTAGCGATCGGGCGACTTTACCGGATGTAATAAAGGCCAATGGTCGCCCCTGTTGTTGCGCTCAACTGCTCCGGAGTCGGGGACAGGAACGGAATACTGCTGACAACCCCCAGCTTGCGAATGGATGAAGGTGGAAACCGTTTGAAATTTCTTCTTTCAAGAGGCCATTTCCCTCTACCTCCAGTTAGCCAAGACAGCCAGGATGTGGCCATCTAATCAGATGGTGCTACATCGGGCAGGGATCATCCCGAGAGTGGAACGAGGCTGCTGATACCTTCCCTTCTCAAACACTTTTTAGGTCTGTATAGGTAATAGCGTCAAGCGACTCGAGCCGGTCAATAATCGTTTGCACAAGCACCCCCAGTAGCAAGGCGCCATGTCCCACTACTGCACCCTCTCCTACTTCGGGCCACCTGGGCCAAGAAGGGTTATGGCCGAGCAACTCGAGCAAGATGGGAGAATTTTCCGTCCGTCAGCCACTTATCATGTGGCAAACATTGGATCACATCATGTGGTTCTTAGTATTGAGTTATTCAATTTGATAATTACCTAGTTTCACGCTAGGTCTATCCTGGCAAAATCAGCAATCCAGATAGAGAGCATTGGATGCGCCTGATTTACTAGCAATAATCCCGCAGAACATTTCCGAATAAGGTGTTATCGAGCGACGTACCCAAATTTTTTTGATAGATTTGGCTCTGTACCCTGTCGCTCTCCCTGTTCTCCTCAAGACTAGGCTCTTGCACAAAGACACATGGCCTCTGAATCAGTCCACGAGATATCAGGTATGACATCTTCCATTACTTTGTATTCGAAACCTCACCCGTATGTAGTAGACAGATTAGTCTAGGACGGGGCCTCCGTAATCGCGGTCAGAAATCTCAATGTCGATTTGATAAAGGTCCCCAAGGCCATACCCAAGCCGAAATTAAAGGCGATCTTCAGGCTTATTGTTTTGTTCCGAGAGTGTTATTTGATTCTATATCGTTGAATTATTCTCAACGCACTCTAATCCCTGAGGTACGGCCTTTCTAGATTATTAGGAAGTCGTTACTCAGCTCTATGAGAAATAGTTCTTTTTCTCAAATGTAAAGTTGACTCGAAGGGAAAGAACGTTGTTCGCGGAAGGTCTTCGGCCCAGGTTTGCCGAAATGGGGAATTCGGCGCCGAGTGGGGACCTCAGATGTTAACAAGATCCGACTCCATGGATGTTGGGGGTTCAGTTGTATGATCAATCAGCATGGCTTTACTCAAATCGACGGTCCTCAAACTACAATGAGCCCAATCGGCTTTTGTCGGTGGGTTTGCTGATACAGGGTGTGTCCGATCCTTTGTCATTTGCGGCATGGAGTGTCCGTAATAGAGATGACCTTTCTTTACTTTATACTCAAGTACTTGCTTTGAATCAATCCATCACCACGAGTCAACAGGCTTCTCTAGATTCCCACCGCCTACCGCGACAATTCCATCCTTCGTATAGTTGATCACCCCATGCTGGCTTGGTCCTGCCTATACTCGTACACGATCTTTACCATCGACTGTCTTTGACATTTTTGAAAACCTGACTCAGAAGCACAAGCTTTCACAAACAAACGCATCACTCTCGCTCATCACTTGAAAAAAGAAAACATCATGGGTGTTCTCCCCACTCAGCCCGTCGAAGAGTCCCCCAATGGCAGATCTATCAGCGCTCCAATGCCAGAGTCTCGTTTCCGCAGCATACCATTCATAGACCCTGTCCGGCGCGGGATCGTTGAGAGGAAGCTGACAAGGAAGTTGGACGCACGATGCAGTCTCTTCGTCCTGATCTACATCACCAACTACCTAGATAGGAACAGCATACCAGCATCACGTCTCAAAGGCCTTCAGGATGATCTTGGATTAAGTGATACCCAATATGCGACCTGTCTAGGCATCTTGTATCTTGGGTATATCCTAATGCAGGTCCCATCCAACATAGTGATCAACCGTATACAGCGACCGTCATTGTACATCGCCTGTGTAGTACTGATTCGGGGACCTATATCAACACTATCTGGAAGTACGTACAACTTTTCCGGCATGTTCGCTGTGCGATTCTTCCTCGGCATCGTTGAGGCAGCCTTCCTCCCTGGTGTTCTCTTGATCCTATCCAAGTGGTATACACGCCGCGAACTCACCACGAGGACTGCGATCCTCTTCTCTGGCAACTTGATCTCCAATGCCTCCTCAGCACTTATAGCCGCTGGCATCTTTTCCAGTATGCAAGGTATTCTAGGCCATTCTGCCTGGCGGTGGCTTTTCTGGATTATCGGTGCTGTTTCTATGGCGGTTGCTATAGTAGCGGTATTTATCCTACCTGATCTACCCCATAACTCAAGGGGTTTCACGGAGGAGGAGAGACAGGTTGCACAGCTGCGTATCATTGAGGATGTTGGAGAGGCTGACAGGGACTTGAAAGAGGAGGGCATCTTTCACGGTTTCAACTTGGCCATCAGGGATGTCAAGATCTACATCATGATGGTTACTTTTACGGCCTACGTCATTGGTCTTTCCTTCAATGCTTTCTTTCCCACTCTGACTGCGACATTGGGCTTTGGATATGTTCCAACCCTTTTACTGAGTTCGGCACCATGGGTGTTCTCCTGCGTTGTGTCAATCATCAATGCCTGGCACGCTGATAGAACTCAAGAAAAGGTATGTCCCAAGGCGTGAACATGCAGTACAAATGGAAGTATTAACAGCAGTAGTTCTGGCACATCTCCGGCCCGATTCTCATCGGCATGGCCGGTTTCATCATTTGCATGTCGACTCTCAATGTGGCCGCGCGATATATTGCCCTCTTTCTACAGACAAGCTCCTATGCCGGCTTCATCGTCTTCTTCTCCTGGATCTCCTCATCCTTTCCCCGTCCGCCGGCAAAGCGCGCAGTAGCTATCGCGATCATCAACGCCTTTAGCCAGCTGGGTAATATTGCAGGGTCTTATGTGTGGCAGCTCGAGGAGGACGGCTTCCGCAAAAGCTATGGGATAGTTCTCTCCATGTTTGGTACTACAGTTATTGGATGTTGGGTCTTCCGGATGATTCTCGTCAATTTGAACAAGAAGCTCGAGGCTCGCGAATCAGCTTTAGAGATGAGGCAGAGTGCCAGGACAGATACAATTGAGGTGGCGGCTTTGAATAATGCGGTTGAGGCGCCCATGATGGAGGGCAACTTTCGTTACTTGATCTGAGCTGTGAGACTCGGAGGACGGGGTCGACGAGCGCCGTCCGTTCATCAGTGCCACAGGCAAAGAAGCGTATCGTAAGCGGCTCCGGGAGCGCCGCTCGATACTGAGCAGTCGAAAAAGAGAATATCTCGACAGCCGAATTTCCTCATCCAGGCGCTTCCTGACCTCTGAGCAGTACGTGCCCAGCATAGTGGAAGATATCATGATTGCGGCGTTCTTGGAGAACCCTCGGACTGCACCCGTTTCCTATTGGAAGAGGACAGAGCGTGATCTGGGCGCGGTTAATGGCCCATGGCGCCCAGCCCATAGATGCCCGCGCGAGGCAAAGGAGCGTTGGCAGCCATGGTGGAGGATCGAATACTGGAGGGGTTGACGTTCGCTGATTTAATTGCAGCGATTCAGTGAAGGTCAATAGATCAAACTTCTGCTACGTCCATACACTCTTTAGGGCTTCTTGATACTCGTGCCCCTCGAGTGCTCAGATCGTACCACCACGCGCAAATACAGGCCAGGGCTGAGTGTCTCGAGGCCATAGGTGCGAGGGCCGAGAGCTGTTTGCCGCTTCAGTATCAAAGACCCGAGCTCTGCGAGCGATGCCCCACCGTTGTCGTCCGATGATCCTATGAGCCCGCTTCGCTGAGCTTGACCTTTCTGGGCTGCGCATTGACCGCGTCAATCAGGACGGTCAGTTCAATCGTCCTTTCACTACTCATACCGGGTGTATCTGGGAATGTCTCATTCATTCAGCGAGGTTGTGATGCGGGGGAAGCTGCATACTCCTTCACCTGTAGAAGGTCAAGGTGTAAACAAGCATCGCCACTAATTCGCGTATTCACGTGATCCAGCTCAAAGCTTAGTAATAGGATCTGCGAGTGAATGACATAAGGAACGCCGCCACATCCAACCAGGAGCAGTGTCTTATTAGTCAGTCGAGCCTCTCCAACTACCTACCCTACATCGACATTATTTATCCATACTACATCTCCATGACGATATCAAGACAAAGACTTTTGTATACTATTTTTGCTTCTTGAAACTGTTTTTATCCCTTTTTGTTTAGTATTAGTGACCACATTCATATATGCGTATATAGATAAATTGTGTGGTACATAACAATAACCCATCGCTGCATCACCCACTTATCAACGTTGAGTACTGGGACCACATTCTCGAAATGATTCCTACGTCTCTGACTTTTTCTATGATTTGTAGCTACTGATTAATAGATCATTCCACCATCTGGTGCAATTGTTCCTTGGGGTATGATTAAGAGACATAGGCTTCAAGTCCAGTTCATCCGACATGATGCAGACATGTTTTGGTCAATTATTATTTAATTTTGTATTTATTAGCGTGATCATCATCACATATATTTACTAGGCCCCTCTTGTAGCGAGGTTGACTTCTGAAGATGTAGTCGATATGCCTCCTGTTCGTTTCATCGTTGCATAGTTGGCCTCGGTAGCTGGTACGGAGCTGCTTTCTATACTATCATGATCATCATCCCTCCTCTCGACGCACTGGACCGAGATCTCTGTACTTCGCATAATGGCATTCTCGACGCTGGGTCGCGTATCCGACTTGTCCTGCTCAGTAACTCTACTCCTCCCACCATGAACCGTGGCCCGATACTCGGCTTCATCTCCGCGGAAGGCGCTCATGTTGATACCAGATGCTGCAGCGCGACTGGCTGCTCCTTGGCTATGTGAGCGGGAGCGGTCGTTACCAATGGTCAGGTTGACAAGGTCATTTAGAATGTTGAACTCAAGCTTGAGCTTGATGCTGTAGACGAGCGGCTTGTACGCCGTCTGGAAGTCGTAGTAGTCGGTGTATTCGAGGGCCAGGATGGGGATGTCGAGGAGGATGATCATGACGTTGACGAGCAGCAGGTGCTTGCGCATCTTCTGCACGCCACTGCGGTGCCATATGCTGTCGGTGCCGAAGAAGGAGGAGCAGCTCTTGATGTATATGGCCGAGATGATGAGCTCCTGGAGGAAGAAGATGGTGACCTGGACCTTCTCGTAGATCATGTATGGACGCACCCAGGGGTTCGAGTCGGAGCTGTTGGAGCCATACATGAAGACGATGATGGGGACGTGCAGGATGACGGCGTTGATGATAATCATGGCGAGGACGAGGCGTAGGTAGAACTTGTGCCAGAAGATGAGGTGGAGTCGCGAGTAGAGAACGAGGGATTGGCCCGTTACCATCGCGACCCACCCGATGGCTACGAGGGTGATGTAGAGAATGTAGTTTGTCGACGAGGCGAGATTCTTGAGCAGGAACCCGACAGTGTGGGGTGCGATGCCATTGGTGGCGGCGAGGAAGCTCCAAAAGTAGAGGCTGTGGCGTTTCCTAAAGGTGGTAGCGATGAGGATGTTGAGCTCGAGGACGTTGTAGAGCGATATCCCCATGCACATGGCGATGAGGATGGTGATGGTGTAGTTGTTCTCCGACGACGAGTCGCCGCCTGTCCCAGCGTAGCCCATGTCTCCTCCAATCGACGTCTTGTCAACGTCGGAGACTGTACGTTGCAAGGCTCATACGAGCATTCCCTGCCCTTTCCCCTTGTATGTCGATGCGACAAAGGGAGGGATCGTTGGCCTTTGCGCCCTCTCTCAGAGCTCTCGGGACTGGAGAGAGAGAAAGAACGAACTCATGATCCGAGCTTGGGATGAAAGCGGACCAAGAAAATAACAATCTTGGGATGAAAAAGAGATCGAATGAACATTGGGACGTAGATCACTGGGGACCCCTTAGTAGAAATCGGCGGGGAATGATCCATAAGTACAGTGCATCTGCACGGTATCAATTACGTTCATCGTGCTTGAAACGGAGAAGCGTAATTGCGGCAAGGTGAAGGGTGGCCCTCCAAGCTGGGGGAGGATGTGCGTATTATTAGCTTTCAGTCATAACACCCGAGGCTACAGGTAGTAGCCTACAGCTGACCGAAGGGAATGCAAGAAGGCTTTGAAGTGGCTATTGTATTATATTATTAATCACGATCGGCATAAGACTTGCCCTGCGAGACCAAGGCAACGTGGTACATGTTAGCAGCCGTAGAGCCTCCCAAGCCCCTCAACGGTGTGCTGGATCTGAGACCCGTCGGTCAAGCATGAACCTGGCCTGCTTACGCCGACTTGGCCCAGCGCGGCTTAGACCAAGCCAATTTTGCCATCGACACCCTCAAGGCCCTGCATGTGCACAGTGTGTATGACGCTTAGCGAGTAATCGCCGATTCGTGGCGTGGTTGGCAGCAATGAGGGCCAGACCAGACCCAGCCATCCAGACCGTTGGAAAATTTGCTCCGCGGTCCGCGAGTCAGTGCGTGTCTCGTCGTGTCCTCGACGCTCATGCCACAACCGCTTACCCGAGTGGCAGCGGTTGGAGGATGCACCTAGCCCCTGCGCTAGTTCACAGCTGAACTCGTTAGCGTACAATCCCCCGCACCGGGTAAACGAGGTAATTTCGCCAGGTATCACATGGGAGATTGGTCTCTCAGCTCTGGATCCTTACTGTGCTTACCTCTTGAGTCAATGGCTTTGGGTCGGAATGTGTCATGTGTGTATGTCGTCGGAGTCGAGAGTGACAACCGTGGCGTTGGCTATATGCTGCATTTAGAGTGCAGAGTAGCATTAAGCTGGTCGCCTTTCCTAATCAAGGCATAAACCGACACTTTGGGTTCAGGAGTGGAGACGGACCACGAGCTACGCGGCTTGCCGTTGGACGCCACGGATATCGCCTATGCAAGCCATGATCCTTTTTGTGCTACCCCGAACGCCCAGACCGCAGCACCACGATGCGACTGCTTCAACGGCAACTATTACGAGTTAGCCAGGTGCTCTACTTCTGCCATCCTTACCCGTAGCGTACTCGTGCTAGCAATAACGTTTCAGAGTTTTCCGCCATCACGTTAGTGTGACAGGCCGTCATTCGGGAAAAGTAGGCAGCTATGGCCTCCTTCTTGAGCTACGCCTCACTGTATCTATTATTACTGCCGCTGATAACCGAGACTGATACTGCTTAGCACTAGCCTGATTAAATCTCATAGAGGGATATAGAGTCTTCAGGATTTTTTATTCTGCCTGATTCATGTGTACAGCCTAGCAGGCTTGGCTGACAAAGACTCGATGCTGGCCGTCGATATGTCTGACTCCAGACAAGTCCCTAACGTCTTAGAGTAACGTAATACGTGAATAAGTGTGTGTTTGCCCAGGCCATGGTAGGACGCATTAATAAATGTGATGAGATAGTATATCTCAGACTCATAAGCTTTAGATGACTTTCCTTTTGTCGCCCAGGGCTTAATGCATTATTGAGCGACCACACCTTCCAGGACCACTTAATGACATGTGCCGATGTGCTGGTATTTTAGGATACCCGTATCCGATTTCTGGTTGGGTCTGTGGCCTAGCCTAGTACAAACTGCTCGGCAAACTGCTTGATTTATTCGTGAGAACGAATGTTATTGGCGATTTACACATTGCTCACTCCCAGTATGACAGTCGGCACTCTCACAATGAACGCGTATAATATAATCAAAAACAGAACCGTCTAAACACTCTCTATAGTTACAAGCCGCTTGGCTCGATGATGGCCACTCATACAGTTCAGTCTAGTTTGAAATCACCGGTGCGCAACCGTCGTATTTTGAGCCCTCGGCTGCCTCAACCATGAACTCGGCCACGCTGGCACGAGAGATCTTGGGCATAAATCCAGATCCGGTGCCGTCGTCAGGATACGCCTTTACTGGTGCGGCATCGCCATCCGTCAATATCGTGGATCGAACCTCGACATACTTGATGTCTTTGAGCGCTCGGAGCTCCCGGTCGACCCCCTCATGGTCCTCTCTAGTATAGCGCAAGTTGGTGCGAGTGAACATGAAGCGCATGATGAAATTCGAACTCTTGATTGACTCTGCGGTGCCAACGGTAGACATGACAACGATCTTTGGGACCGGGGGACCAGCAGCACGCATAGCCGAGATGGCGTTTCGAGCGCATTGGGTCAGGAAGTCTAGTGGTAGATTTGGGTCAAGCGCAGAGAAGGGGCTATCACTAGCCCTCGGTGCGTTCAGAGTCACCAAAACCGCATCAACCGGGGAGCCGGAGGATGAGATTGCCTTAGAGATGTCGGCTTTGTTAAAGGGCGACCCCACAACAATGTCGAGACCTTTCTGCTTGTCTAGAGACGTTTCCTTCCTGACTAGGGCTGTGACTTGATGTCCTAGAAGATGTCTCAGCTTTGCTTCTCATTGGTTTTTAGGCACGTGGATGATGGCCTTGGAAGTCCCTCTTACCCTTTTTTAATGCAGCATTCAAAACGTGCTGGCCAGTGCGACCACTTCCGCCGATAATAAGAAATCTCATCTTGATCAAAGTGTGATGATCCAGGAAAGAATGGAGACGAACTGTGCGCTGTTTGCTCAAGTTATAGTTAAGTGTTAATTTATAGCTGAGGTGGTGATTGAAAATCGTGAGTATCAAGGTGGTTGCACTACTGGCTATTTTATAATGCTTCGCGGTTCAAATCATCCACCGTCCCCTGGCCAGACGTATTAGAAATATAGAGAAGATGCTAAATCATCCCACCTGACCCTCCGATACTCTCTAGGGAATGCCCAGTGAACCAGAGAGTGACCCAGTTCCCGCATCGCTTCATGCAGAAAGATAGAATTGTATTTTCAAGGATTTGGTGCCAAGTTGACACACGGGCCGGCCGGAGGGGCGGGTGGGATGATTTTGAGGCCCTTGCAATGCCGCTTGGTCAGCCACACGAGGACACCAGTGAGCTGACACGACAACATCTCAATGAGCACTGGAAGGTAAGAGGTAGAGATTTGAAAGCTCCATGACTTAGGTACATTATTGACCTCAACGGGCACGATTATCCGGCTTTTATTATTCATGTTTTCTTTTTGAAACCTAGCCGGAGTGACAAGTCTGTTCTACATCAAGATTTACCAACAGAAACAAATGTTGAAAGCGGACCCGCTTGACAGAATGGCTTGATTTCTTCACCCTTGTTTTGGTTGATGCCTCGGAAGTAAGCTAGTGATTACGAAATTACTCGATTCGGCAATACATGGCTTTGCACATATCTATGGCGTGAAAAGCTTATGGAGTAGGTCAACCCGAACACGTCTAGGTACATTAGTTGTATTAACGTGCTCGACTTCGCCGGGTTCATCGAGTTTATTCACTAATTCGTAGGGCCCATAGTTGTGCGATTGGATAGATGGGAGAAAAGAGAGGAATGGCCATGGTATGATGGCATCAGGCAATTCACACTCGAGGAGTTAGTAGCGCAGTAAGAGTTCACTTTAACTAGTCTTATAGTGCCGATGTTTCTTGCCCGATATTCTTAAGCAACTCTGAAACGCGAAAATCTGTATATTGCTAACACGTCGTACAGTATTAGCTGATATTGATGATTGAACTCCGAAACTGAGACTAGCTAAGTTTTACCAAGGACCCCTTCTTCACCTATCAAACTAAACGAGCCTTCTCATTCATCCCATTTGTTTCGTTCTCTCCGCTTTCCGCCTATGCCGTTTCATCGAAGAAGAATTTGTCGAAAACCTCATTAGAGAATCTGGCTTGCAGATCTTGCAACGACCAGTTTGCATCTTTTCCAATCTCGGCAAGCACCTGGAGAAACTCCTGTCTCTCGTTCTTGTAATCCACAGACTTGAGTCGGTCGATCCATGGTTTGCCGTCAACATTGTAGTTGTACCACTCCTTGGCCCAATGAGGGCGTATCTTCAGCCTTTCGCCAGTTGAGGGGTCCTTGAGTGCCATCCACTTGTCTAGGACTGATTGTGCGAATGGCTCCCAAATGTTTTTCGCGCTATGTAGAGTCAGGACCTCGATACTGCATGTACCAAGAGAATTCCCGCGTTGGGGCGCCATAATTACGTCGCTTCCACCCATGATGCGCATTTCAAGAGGCATGCGCATAGGGCACTTGTCGCTATTCTTGTAGGTAAGAAGGATGGCATCCCACCAAGCCTGTTGAACCGGAGTAAAGTCTATTGCATTCCCAGGGCCTCCTTTCTTTGCAACGAGGGGCATCTCAACCTCGATATCCCGCACTCGGACATTCTGGATTGCTCGCTGAAAGTGCAAAGCATCCGGGAGAAAGGTCTTGACAGCCTTCTCCGGGAGTGCTTTCATTGCGGCGGCTGAGATGAGTGTAACTGAAGCTTCTGATAGGCCGGCAAGTTGGATCAAGTCCTTGGCTAGCGGTGCGTTTTGCAGAATGTTCATCGTAACTGTTTGAAGGAACGAGATGAAAATATGGGTCTTATCTGGGAAGGATACTGCGCCTTTAGGATCCTTGGTGGCGTTCCACGTGTTTACCCAGGAATAGTCGGAATATGGGAACCAGAACCACTCAGCATAGTAGTCGTTGGTAGCCCGATTCTCGAAGTCCGCCTGACACTTCTGCTTCTCGGCAGCAGATAAGGGCTTCCAGTACTTGAGAAGAGCAGGGGGAATGTCCTCCTCAGCAAGACCTGGTGGTGGAGGTACAGCCCGGATGACGGGCATCTTCTGGGGAGCAAGCTCTGCATAGCTCATAGGCGCAAACTCCATCGTTATGTATGTGACGACTCCCATAAGGCCGAAACAGCCACTCGCAGCGCGCAGGTGCTCGGGTTTCTCAACAGATCGTGGCACGCCGTTCGCATCGACGTATTCAATCTTGCGGACAAGGTCACTCAGCGTCATGTTCTGGCGGCCAGCACCGTGACAGATCGGTGCGTTGCTGCCACCAAGTGTGATCTCAACCATGATAACGTTGAGAGGAAGAGTCACAGTCCCTTGCTCAATACACCACCGGCGCAGCCGTTCGTTGGTTGTTGCGCAACCCACGCGGACAAGTTTGTTTCCGGGGACGCGAGGCTCCCCGGACACAAAGCTAATCTCCTGTAGCTTATTGGGTGGCGACTCTGGAAGTGGGAGCGCTGCAATGTTGGGCAGTGTCGTGACCGTCGCTATATCAAGCATGGAGATCAGGATTTGACCATTCTTACCAAAGATTGGCGACCAGGAGTGTCCTGTCGTCAAAACATTAGCCGGTGCCCAAATTGATAGCTTACAGTAGACTGACGATATCCTGAGCACCTGACGCTCATATTGCGTAGTTTAGCGAATTGAACAATTGATTGTATATCTTCAGTCGAGCTGGGAACGCAGGTAAGGACAGGGGTGTAGGTAATATTCAGTCCCCAGTTCTGGAAAATGGCATTTTTATACACCTAAGAATAAGTTAGCTTCAGATTTGTTCCAGGGCTGTGAGGTACTCCTATACCTTGATTAGCTGATCGGGCTTGCCGTCATCGAGAAACTCCGCCAAACTCTTGACAGCCTTGTCAAACCAGTCATCGGCAGCCGGCTTGGTGCTGGCAACCCTGAAGCTTCTCGAGCTCACGCTGAGACTCGAGGTTGTGACTGATAGGTGGGTGGGAGTGATATCCTCGACACCACTGTGGGGGGTAATTTGAACAATAGAATCTGCTTGTTGGAGCTTTCCAAGCTCCTCCCGGCAGCCAAGGCTCGGCCCAAGGGTGAAGTTCTGACCAAGGTCTTTCGGATCGGCTCCCTCGGCAAACTTTTTAATCTGCTCTTGCTCCTCGGGTGTATACTGGCTCAGCGTCCTCGAATACGTGTCATCGGTTTCTGAATCCTTGAACACTTGAAGAAGGCGCCGATGAAACTCGACACCCGAGACTAGCACATCGGGGGATGCAAAGTCCGACAAGAGGTCCTTAAGACCGGGTGCGTTTTTCTCAGAGAATTCGGGGTTTTGGTCAAGCTTTTCGACGATGTGGTTCACACGGTCGTCTACCTGGTGGTCCCATGCTTTGGATGGAGGAGGCGGAGAAGCCATAGTCAAGCCTTGAAAAATTATGAAGAAGGATGCCGTGTCAGAGAAGCCCAGATGAGAAGCTGTTGGCCATGAGATTTTTAGCGATTGTGGCTCGAAGGACTTTACGTAAATAAAATAATCAATCTAGAACACAATACACACAGCAGTGGCACAGTTTCGGCCAAAAGCAAAGACGAAATGTGAAACAAAATCAAAAATCAGGCTGTCGGGCTTTTCAGCCGTAAGAAGTAGTGGCTTATCTGAGACATAGGAGCTCTTCAGCTTTCAGCTCGCCGCCACCTTGTGTCCAGCCGCAACTCAGCCGCATCACTCGCTGTTTTCAGCCTTCACATTCTTCGGGTTAAGTTGAACTTCACTGTTTAGGCTCTCTGCCTTGAATGCATGCACTGTACTCACCGTCCAGCCAAGCAGACAATACTTTTTGGATTGGAAACGATCAGGAATACTGCTTCATGTTCCGACAGGTACCTAAGTTTCATATTGAAGTCGAAGGCGATATGGAAAGTATCAAGGCGTACCTTGAGGCAATTGATTAAGGACTTTCTAGGCTAGACAAAATACATACACTATCGAAAAAATAACTGGTCAGGTGCTATAGGCGGAAGAGGGTTATTACGGTGGCGTCAGTCAGCACATTCCAGACCGTCCTGGGCACGTAGATGTACGCTAACAGTCTCAGACAGGCATCTTTCCGCCGGAATGATGAAGCACTTTGACCAATTACCTCGCCTGTGAGTTAGGGAATATCGCCGCGACGTATTAATTAAGCATTCTGCTAACACTGAAAGCGGAGAGCATAAAATAGAGAAGCGGGGTCAGAAGATCCATTGAATCGATAGATATCCCGGCTAGATATGCATGCATTTAGTTAATTTCATTTGATAGAATGGATCGTTTTTCCTTTCAACCTAAAAGCTCCTCTTTTATCCATTTTCCGGCGTTACAAGCATGAGTTACGATATAGTGACTTCAGGTGATCCTAGGATAGTCCCTTGCTACCTAAGTCCTGTGTCTTCCCTTCTGTAAAGTTCCTAGAATATTTGTCTCTAGGCAATTTAAGCGTGGTGTCTGAAAAAACAGATTATATACCAACACTCGAGTACACGCTGTTGCGTATTCAGAGGCGGCGTGTCTGACGACGTTGCCGCACCTGTCCACCGGTTGTAACCTACAACCACTCAGAAGGATGAAGAGCTGTCATCACAAGTGATAAGACTATGACTGCGGGCAGCCGATAGTCCGCCAATAGAACCTCAAGGGCCTAGACCGAGGCCGTAGAGGATGTGCGTTCCTGTCGTTTGTGTCACACGCTAAGAAAGTTCTCTGCGAGGAGAGCACCAGAACAGGCAGCCTAAAAGCCATTGGTATAGCCAGCTGAGGATGGTTGTCGCTAGCGGGAACTTCATCTTAGCTAGCTCAGGCAAACTCTGGCCGGATGAGGATGAGTGTGGCCAGCTGAAGAGATGATCTCTTGGATCGAGATCGTCGACAAGGGCGGACTCAGGCCACATCCAACCACAGCTCTACACCCCAACCCCTGAATAATCTGACCACGGTGACTTACAGGGGCCCTCGGCGGTAGGGAAAACCCCGGATATATTAAGGTATATACCTATTAATAATTATTATAAGTTATATAAATCCTAAAATAGGATATTTTTAATATATCTAACTATAATTTTTCTAATTAGACTAAAAATATAATAGATTTTTAATTTTTAAAATTATAGGAGTAATTATATATACTAAATTTAATTATAAAATATCTTTTCTAAACCTAAGAGCTTAGATAGATAGTTAAATTATAAAGTTTTCTATATTTAATTCTATTATATACTTTTATTACTATATTCTAAGGTAGGTACTTTTTAACTAAAATTCTTTATAATAGTATAACTTTAGGTAAATATACTAAATAGTAACTTTATATACTCTTTCTATAAGAATATTATAAACTATTATTCTATAGACCTACTAGATAGCTTTAAGTAATATCTTAATAGAAAAATAATTTTATCCCTTTAGATCTTAATTATTATAAATAATCCTAATTTACTATCTTTTAAAGCTAGTAGCCTTATAGATAGTATTTATAATCTTAGGCTTATAGTACTATCTAATCCTATAGAATTCCTATTAAATACTTTAATTTTTATAGTACTTCTAATTAGCTATACTAATCTTAGTAAGCTAATTCTAATTATATCTAAATTACCTAATAAAGATAATTATTTTAATACTTTTTTTATTATTAATAGGATAGTAATAGATTAGTAGTAAGTATTTTCCTTTCTTATAATTACTTTATCTTCTAACTAGTATAATCTAACTATTAGAAGCTCTAGATCTATCTTAAAGCTATCTATATAATACTAAAAGAGTTATATTAATTATATACTTAATAATTACTTTTCTTCCTAATATCTATTAAATCTAAAATTAATATTACTAATAAAGAAAAAGCTAGAGAATAAGATTTTAAAAAAATAGAGATTATATCTATTTCTTATAATTAATAAGTATAGGTTAAAGTACTCTATAATATTATAAACTTATCTTTTTCTTTAATTACTTTAAAACTTAGAATATCTTTTAGCTAAACTAAATATATATTATATTATACTAATAAACTATAGAAGGGTAATTATAACTATAATAATATTATTCTAAGTAAGATAATATAATAATTTTAATTAATTATTTAAATACCCTAGAAATTAAAGTATTTCCTTATAGTTAAAAAGCTTAAAGTTAAACTATTTAACCTCCTTAAATCTTTCTCTCCTAGAGCTATTTCTAATACTCTTAAATCCTTTAGAGCTTAATAATAGCTATAATTAGTTAGGATTAAATTAAATATAGAAACTTATATTAAAAGGCTTTAATTTACTCTTAACTAGAAGTATTTATTATTAGAAGAATAAAAGATTTAGATTTAGTTTAATAAGATCTAAATTAATAGTATAGATAGCTATTATTATATAACTCTTTTTTCTAGTAAGTCTTTTTATTAGATAAAATTATTCTAAATTCCCCTCTATTAATATAATTATTATATCTTTAGATAAGAATATCTATAAATTTAGAAAGACTTATATATATATAAATAAATAGATATTCTAGATCTACTTTATTAGAAAGATTAAAGGGATCTTTCTTATATAGGATAAGAGATAAAGAAATATTAATTTAACTATTTATTCTTAATAAATTCTTTCTCTTATAAAGGAATTTTAATTTAAATACTAAGAGTATATACTTTAGTAAGATAATATTTTTTTATATAGCTCTTAGGAAACTAAAGAGACTATCTATAAGCTCTTTAGTAAGATCTAATTTATTTTCTAGCCTTTTAATAGCTCTAATCTTAATCCTATTAAATATATATAGAGTTAGATAAAGAATTAGATTTAAGAGTATTATCTATAGAGGCCTATAGGCTAGAGGCTATATAAAACTATTAGGAATATATAGAAAGTAGTATTAGAAGAGTTCCTATTAAAATTAGTATATAGTATATCTAAATACCTTACTTATATTAGGACTACTAGTAAAGGGTATATATATATATAATTAGTACTTTAATTAGTCAGATTATCTTATTATTTTCTTAGTTAACTAGCTTTTTCTATATATCTCTTATAGCCTACTGTATTCCCTCCTTATATTGTAACTGGCTCGTTGCGATCGGCCGGGGCCCCTTGTAAATCACCTTGGTCAGATTATTCAAGGGTTGGGGTGTATGCCTGATCGGGGGAGGCTGAAGCCTCGGACGCGCCGAACCGCAGTGCACGGTGGTCGGGCCGTCAGTTAGGGCCCGTTGTGTCCTATTAGTGGCTTGGCCATGATCACGTCGTGCCTACTGGGTTGGCTGTGCGTTCTCGTGCATGCTGAGACATCTCCCCATGTTGAGACATGCGCACCTGTAGCCCGTAATCTGTGGGGAGCTGAGCTGGAACACTGCATGATCAACGAATAGTGACATTTCTTCAATGACCGGCGGCACAACAACCGAGACGAGGGGAAGGGGGTAGATTGGCTCAAGGAGTTCAATTTCGGCGAGCCGTGGACCATGACGCGGCGATCCCACTTTGGTGACCTTCAATTTCTTCACTTCATGGGCAACGCCGTGGGAGAGAAGCCTGAGGTGACGCGCGAGAAGCTGCTCATGTGGATGGGTATCATGTGCCAGCTCTCCCTGGACCAGGACGGCGCCTCGAAGAACGACAGCGTGTCCAGGCACCTCCCGGAGTCGCTGTTCCCGCGCTCAGAATGGGCCTCGGTCTCGCTGCGCGCCCTTCTTGTCGCCACGACACTGAGCTACCGCCTCACCGACGTTCGCCGCCGCGCCTTGGGCGTCTGCCTACACATAGTCCAAGACTCGTACGCTGTCAGCCACACCAAGCTCCCCTCCCACTATCATCATTAGAGACTGTAGCTTATCAGAACAGAAAGTGAAACAATACATACACGGAGCCTGGCAGACGTATAATTTAGCGGCATTGGTGAGATGCTTCTGTAAGCACTAACCGTGATTCCTGCTTCGCATTGGCTGAGGATGTAGCCGGAAATGAAGTGTTACTACTGGGGCTCAAGTCAAAAAGACGTCTCGTCATTGGTCTACTGTAGGTACGACCTGTCTGTTGTCACCGCATCTTTGTACCAAAGCCCCAGAATTCGCGGGGCTAAAAATACATTCCTCCTTGCCCGCCATCTCCATATGAGCTCATCGCAAGTAACGAAAAATCCTCGTTGTCATTCCCTGAATTCGACGTTTATCGAGTATCAAGACCAGATATCCTGCTAGTGATACCATGCCTCCCCCATCGCTGGTAGGATTGGAGGAGCATGGTGAACACCCAAATCCTCGAGGATCACTAGAGCCTCTGTCTCACTTCCAGTCGACGTTTGAGTCCAACGCCATTTCCGAGAAACGGTTTAAAGCATGCCGCGTATGTCGGAAACATAAGCTCAAGTGTGAGCGGAAAGACAATTCCACCTGTCAACGCTGCCACGACAATGGAGTCAAATGTCTGTATGATATTATTGGTTCTCGAAGAAGAGATATACCCAGCAAGCGACACAATTCACGTTCAAGGAAGTTGGTGACATGAAATTCTGCATAGTCAGAGTTGGAAATTGCTGATAGAACTATAGCTATGTGACACCCTCAGACCCAACAAGTCCCATTCACCGTGTTTATCCCGCAGTCAACTCAGATACGTCCCAATCTAACAGTGTGCCTCCACCTCAACCCTTGTTTCCAGACACCGACCACATGCCCACGACCCGGCCATCAGAACTTACATCCCAGGACCTGCGTGCTCCCGTCTCTGCCATGCACAATATGAGCCAGAGCGAAGAGTCCAGGCATAATTCATCCAGAGCCTCTACAGATACAGCTTACTGCGCCAATCAGCCACGGGCGAAACCTTCGGGCAGTCTATTCGGGAGAAATGTGCAGCAGAAAGATATGGTATCTAAGGGCATAATCGACGACCAACAGGCGAGACAACTCTTCACCTCGTGAGCATTGATCTATCCTTAACAATGCAGCATTGCTGACGCGCCTTAGGTTCATAGCTAACGCAACGAATTTTCTACCTATTTTTGATCCAATTCTTGACAGCTTTGAGGCGTTGCGTCTTCGTGAGCCTTTTTGCTTTGGTGTAATTCTTACATTGGCTTGCTGTATAGATGGTCTGCTGCAGCGTGAACAATGCGTGGCTGAAATCAAAGCTCTCGTAGCAGGAACTCTGTTTGATTGTCGGGCAACCATTGGTACAGTGCAGGGCATGATGCTCCTCGTCATTTATGCCGAGAACACCTGGTTCGCCATTGGTCATGCTCTGCAGATGGCCCAGGATCTCAAGCTTGACCAGTTCTTGTCCGATCAACAGGTCCTGAACCAACCCGGCGTGTCTGAAAATATTGGACAGCAGCGCCGAACGATGCGGAACGCAAGAGTCTGGCTCGCGCTCTGTCTTATCGAGAGAGAAGTTGCAATTGGAACTGCTAGATCCTGTAGAATACCCAAAGTTTCAGCTGCCGATTTGACATATCTCACTCACCAATCGCTGGCTCATCCACCCAATATGAGATTTGCATCTCTTGTCGAGGCAGTTCAAGTTCGAGGTCTGTGATGTATATAGCACAAGTATAACCCCTGCTGACCTTTTTACAGATGAGTTCTTGTCCGAGATCACTGCCGCGGGGGATCTGCAAGATACTGGCATACGTCGACTGCATCACATGGAGAGCAAGTTTGCAGAGTGGCTTCAAAATTGGGATGCGCACCACAGAGGTTGCTCGACTCTTGGCTTTGAAAATAATGAAAGATCCACTAAAGCTAAATAGATTACGGCTACGATATATCTTCATTTCAGAGAACAAGTCTGCGCGGTCAAAAGAATTACGCCTTAATCTTTCTCGGATGCGCTACTATTAGTAAATTAAGCGGCAATCGACAATTATCACGAGCTGTGAGGGACTCGAGCGGTGCCTTGTCTGATACGGTCGATTTTGTAATGGCGATTGCCTTGAAACAATTGCAATTAATCCTGGAATCAGAGTCGTATAGGTGGTATCTCAAATGGGCAACCAACTATACAGTTTTATCTCTGACCTTTACATGTATAGTATTCATCATCTTTGATGCCAATGTTTCATGAGCTAATCCCTGAAGGCATATTTGCACTGGAAATGTCCAGACACCGGGACGACTTGAATGCACCTGAGGTTCTTACCACGATAACGGGGATTGCTGAAATCTTAGCTGGTTATCACGATCCTTTCTTCTATCAGCTCATCCAGGCTCGTCTGTCACATCACTCTAGCGCATCATCGTATATAATACCAGAGCAAAGTAGTCAAAACCAAGCTGAGACCACTTACAACTCGAAGACCATGTCGGACCGGTATGTGACTACCAGCGCAACTACTTCTAGTCCACAGTTCCAACTTCCTCACAGCTCTATGGGACAGTCTCTTCTACCAGATATGGATTTTAGTGGCCAATCTCCCCTCAGTCAACTATTAGAAACGCCTGACTGGATGATGAACCCCTCGTCTATGCTTGTGTTTGATGTGGACGACTGGCAAAACAATGATACTTTGGGCGCTGGTTATTAAGGTGTGTTATTTTCTTCATGTTTAGCATCACCGTGTACTGCTACTCGCTTTTATTCTACACTAGTCGACGTCGGAACCACCAGGAGGCTCCATCGGCCCCAATGAATACCTTTAATCCATCTCTGCTTTTATATCGTTTGTTTCTTTAACTTGTTTTCAGAATCTTTTCAGTTTACCATGTAAAATATGGTTTAGATAGTTAATGGGGTTTCAATATGTTTGCTTCGATAAACTACCGCTTATTCATCTTCTCTTTCCGGCTGGCTGGCCCTTTGCAAATGTATGTAGTCTATGCACCAGCCATCTTTGTTCTTGCAGCGATGCTAGACAAATAAACAACCGAACAGGTCAGAATGTGACTCTTCCATTTTATTAGCCTCAATGTTAGAAGAGAAACCAACTGAAAAGAAAGGCTTGGTACTAAGTGGCTTGGGCCTAGGTTTTTATGTAGTATTTTTAAATACAAAATACCATCTCAAAGCCATTGCTTACTCTTATGATTTTTACCTAAATCTTTGCTAATAAAAGGGTTTACTCCCGGCGGAATATAGATTCCGCTGCTGCTAGATTAAAAATTGTCTGTCGTGACGTAAGTTGCCGCCGAAAAGATAAAACGCATCTAATGTGTTAGTATCAGAAACGAATGAAATGGGGAGGGCGCAGAAGCTCATCGTCATATTCAATCTCAGTTGTCTGAAACTCTAAGTCTACCATGTCTGTACAATCGCCAATCCGTGTTGGGATAATTGGCCTCTCGGCTGGAGGCGGTTGGGCACCTGTATCTCACTTGCCGTACCTCCAGAGCTCGTCAGACTACACCATCACGGCAGTCTGCAATACTTCCATTGAAAGTGGGAAAAAGGCCATTGAGAAGTTCCAACTCAAATCTGCCGAGGCATATGACTCGGTAGAGTCCGTGTGCGACTCGGACAATGTTGACCTTATCGTCTGTGTCGTCGTCGTCTTCGCCCACTATAACCTCATCAAGCCGGCCATTGAGCGTGGCAAAGACGTGTACGTCGAATGGCCACTCTGCGCAACCACCGAAGAATCCAGAGAGCTTGCCGAATTAGCCCAGTCCAAGGGAGTCCAGACCATCATTAGTCTTCAGTCACGCGCAGGCCACGTTCATTCAACCTTGCAACAAGTCCTCGCAAGTGGCAGAATCGGACGCGTGCTAGCCTCACACATTGTTGGTAGCGGTGGAAGTCCAGAGACGGGCAATAAAATCGACAGGAAGTTTCTGTACTTCAAGGATAGGGAAGCCAAGGGGGCCAGGGGCCAGGTCGCTCTGAGCATCTACGTCGGACAGACCATGGAGTTTGTTGCATCACTGCTGGGCCAGCCTCGAACCGTTTCTGCGCAGCTGCAAGTGACGTGGCCTCACGTGGATATTGTTGATGGAGACAATGTCGTCGAGAGAAACGTTGAGAAGACAGCCGACGACTATGCCTCTCTTCATGGAATGCTCGGCGAAGATGTCAATTACAGTTACATCTTCCGCGGCGGAGACGCATTTGAGAAAGGAAATGGTTTGGTATGGGATATAATTGGCGACAAGGGCCAGATTCGCATCACCGGAGCTACGATCATGTTCAACATGGGTGCGGATAACTACAAGATCCAGGTTAAGGATTACGAGACTGGAGAGATAGAAACTATTCCCTTGCACGAGAAGCTGCCTCTTCCGCTTATGGCGCAGAACGTCGGCATGGTTTACAAGAAATATGCCGAAGGAGCACAGGTGCCCAGTTTTGAGGATGCAGTGAGAAGACATGAGTTTTTGGACGCTATGTTCGCCTCAAATAAAGAGAATGGCTCAATGCGAGCATTGAAATACTCATTTTAAGATCGGTTTCTTGTCCCTGAAAGTTCGGCTCGCGAAGCAACAAAAATTCAAATAGAGGGGCTGTACAATTATCAGAATAGAGTTCGTATGTCTAGCTTAGGTTGTTCCTAAGAGTATGGGTCATCCTGCCATGGTTATTCACGTGAGAGAGGTGCATGATGAATTAAGTGTACGTCGATTGGTAACGCGTATTGTATCGCATGCTGCAGTCCTGTTTGTTTTCTACTTTGGTTTCTACCTAGTCGATCTAGATGGGAAAATTGTCCTTCTTACAAGAATGTGACCTTGTACCGGAATACCAAGTAGGTTAAACCTTATCTATCCTCATCCCCTTTGAGAGAACTTGCGGGCCGGAGTCCTGGTTTCGAACAAGTAGTCAAGTTCGGCAAAAGTCTTACCCTTCGTCTCGGGTATAACAAAAAAGGAGGCAATAGCCAAGATGAAGGCTGGGCCTAGGAACACGACGCCTGCTTTCGGACCGAGGTTTGCCTCCTCTGCATTAACAAGGTAAGGGATAGCAACGGCCCAAATGAGGTTGCAGATGGCGTTGGTGATGGTGGCGATGGAGGTGGTTTTGGCCCTCAGTCGAGTCGATGAGATTTCTCCGACAATGGTCCATCCGATTGCGCCCAAAGACACGAAATACAGAATATTCCAGATAATTGTGATGGCCGCTAGAGCTCTACCACCGGCATAGGTATTCCCTCCGTACCAGCCTAGGATCGTGATAGCCAATAGGCAGGGGATCATCAGGGCAATTCCGGCCAGAAGTTGGGGTCGCCTACCGACCTTTTCAATGAGAGCAAAGGACGCCATGACAGCACCAATGGAGAGCAAGCTGGCAATGACGGTAATGAGGAAGGCATCCTCAAGTCCGGACTGCTTGAGGAAGTAGGCCATGTAGTTTGTGCACAGGGGGAATCCTCCGAACTGCTGCATAACCATGGGCAAGCAAGCGAGAAGTGTCCGGCGTCGATCGACTCCCTTGAAGCACTGGAGATATGAAACACTCTCGTTTGCATTAGACCTCTCATGATCAATGGTGGTGATGATTGTTTGTAGGTCATCATCGGCATCGAAGCCTTCCTCTTTGCCGCGAAGTCGGATGAGAACATCCCTGGCCTCAGTCGTCTTGCCTCGACTGGCCAGATAGTATGGAGACTCTGGAACAAAGAAGAAGAAAAGGGATCCTACGATGGCGCCAATGCCAAGCTGCGAAACAACTGCTGCCTTCCAAGACCATGGCCCCTCAATGTTCGACGTCCCCTCCAAGACGCAGGCAGAGAGGAAACTGCCAAAGACAATCCAGAGCTGAAATAAAGACAGCATGAACCCTCGGATTCGGAGAGGAGCTAGTTCGGAGACGTAGGTCTGAGTGTTTCCCTGCATGAAGCCCATGGCCAGGCCAAAGATGACCTTAGCAAGCGCCCAAACGCCCCAATTGGGTGCCACAAGCTCAATGATCGTACCAAGAATAGTAAGGCTGGAAAATGTTGGTAAATGGTCGAGTTTGAGTCAAAGATAACCTTCATTCACTTACAAAACGGTAATGAATCCGCAGAGCTTACGGCCCCATTTGTCACTAATCATACCAACAGTGAACGCTCCAAGCATGGCCGAGACGAATTGGCAGATCGTCCAAGCCAGCTGTCTGTTGGCAGGTAGTGTCCAGACGCTAAGACTTGTGTCGTATTCTCCAAAACTCTCAGTAAACTCAGTGTTGGCGATGATGGAGCCTATGAGGTTGAGGTCATAGCCGATCAGAATGGCGATGGACGCGCAGCTGAAACAAGCCCAGGCACTGTGCCATGACTTCTTTAGCTCACCAAATTGCTGTGTCCAGGTCAAAGAGTTTGCGTCTTCGTCGACAGCGATTGACATTTTGCTCGCTTCCTGCTCGCTGGCTTTGGGCTGCAGTTCAAGCATTTTAGTGTCTGCAACGGCCGCCATTTCTGTTTTGGCGATTGATGATATGTAGTGTTGATAACTAAGGGATAAGGAAGGTTTGAGTATATATACGTTGATGAGAGTGCCGAGTGCTGAATAAAACTTTTTGGCAAGATTTGGGGGAGAAGACGTCGAGGTTTTATGTCTCTCGATCAGCCTGACGGACTTGCGTGCAACCTGCTGACCCCTGATGATAAGCTATCAGATATCGTGACGATACTTCACTAGACTAGGTGAAATACAGCCTCGAATGCGGGGATGTCACCTCCAGACCTCAGTCGACCTGGGGTAGAGGACGTTGGGGCGAGGCGGAATATGAATTCCTGATAGTGAGGTTGGCGAAATGAAAAGCTGGAGATAGATAAGACGACTAGAGTGGAGAGACGGAATGTAGATACCTGTCCCTCAGTAGCAACGCAACTCCGAAGCTAGCATGATTCAGTGATAGGGAAATGCACTAGCGTGAACCCAATTGCTATGCTATCGTGGTCTAGATTAGCCTCATTTGTGGATTTTGCCAGAGTTCTCTATTATCTTCGATGGACGGAAAATGTAGGGGAAGGGAACTCGACCAAAATTTGTCACAAGAGCCCAGCTATTGACAGGTTCAATGTGGCCCTCGAGCACACTCGTGACAAGTGGGGTGATATGGAAGATCGAACAAAGACGTATGATTATTGAATACCTCAGGTGAAAGAGTTCAGGTACCAAGTAATGTATAACAGTGGACTCGACGTTTTAGCACAATGCAAAGTGTGTATAATTACGAACCAGTTATTTGAAGAGTTTGAGGTCAGAAAATTCCCTTTTTATTTCTTGGCCAGTTATGGAATGACTGGAAGACATTCCAAGTTTTATTGTTAAGAAGATATCTCTACGATGAAGTAAATCTGCTCCGCTTTCTCAGCCTTTCTCCCCATACATACAAGATGAAAATCCCAGACACAAAGACAGTACAAATAGCGCCTAAGACTGACATACCAATAGGCAGGCCCAGTGTGTTATACAGAGGGTGGGACCACAAGACCCCACCAAAGGCTACAATCGCCTTGACAAAACCATTACCACCGAAAAGTGACGCAGCGTACTGAGGGTAGACCATGGATATGTAGACAAAAATGCTTTGTATAATCATAGCAAAGCCGGCAGTCGCGAATGTAGCGCCGATAGTTGGGACAATCCAGTGGATCGATGCTCTGGACGTCCAGCCGAATATGAAGATGCCCGACGGTATCAAGATAGATGCAAACAGAGCTGGTACCAGACGCCGCTCAGGAGAAATTTCTTTGCCCGCACGGATGGCGGGATTGACCACGCAGTAAATGAACCCGAGGTAGGGAACAGCTGCTCCTAATGTTGCAATAATATTGCAGATGAGGACTAATCCAATCTGGCCCGGCTCCATGCCGTAAACTTCTCCATAGACCATGGGCGCAAACTCAAACATGGAGAAGAATATAGCATAAACAAGGCCAGTGTATAGGCTTGTAAACATGATGGCTGGATCCAGCAGATTGACTCGCCAGGGAACGACAAGAGAAGCATAGAAGCGGTCAAAGACTGTAATATTGGCCAATTCGATTTCAGCCCGGGTCACAAAGCACTCCTTGTTTGTTGCTTGCCGTATCATTTTGGCTCGACAGTGGAGAATCGTGGAAGGTGAGCTCTCGGGAAGAAGAAGCTGTCAAATTACACAATCAGTCAGGTGAACATTGCCATTTGCCCGTTTTCTGTTGCTTGACTTACCAGAAGAATAAGCGCAGGACTGTTCGTGATCAGAATCTCCCACATACTCCATCTCCATCCCAAGCTGGGAACAGTGTAACCGGCGATAATTGTACCCGTTGTAGGCCCTGCTAAAGACGAAACAGCCCACGTATAAAGCGAATATGGCTTGGTGTGCTGATTCACTATATCACTCAGGGAAGCACCGCCTGTCGACAGAATTGGTGAACCGAAGAATCCCTGAAGGAAACGACATGCCAGGAGCATGCCGAAACTATTAGATTGAGCAGCGGCGACAGTAAACACTAGAAACACAACCATGGTAAGGACGTAAGGTATGTTCCTACCAATGGCAGGCATTTCCGATAATGGTGACCAGAACAAGGGCCCTGTGCCATATCCCAATATAAAAACACCGAGACCAAGTGTAGAGATGGTTGGGGAAACACGAAATTCATTTTGTATGCCTGGCTGAGCTGGAGTGTAAATGGCCGATGACATATATACGACAAAGGCTGTAAAGTTGATGGTCACGCTCAGCAGCGTCTTCTTCCAGAAAGGCCAGTTGATTGGATTGCTAGGATCTTTGTCGTCATACCAGTCCACAATACACAATGACTCACAGCTCTGAGCACCACGCTTCTTTTCATCGTGCTTGGCCGCGTTGCAGTCGGTTGTAGCTTCAGTATCACCAAGCTGCTCGACGTCCACTCTTGACATGGGATCCGGCAGACTTGGTGCAGTATCTCGGCAATTGGTGCAACTGTCAAGTTGGCAATGACGGCTCGCACTGGGTGGACATTCTGGCTTGAACTCCCCGAAACGTCTAACCACATCTTCTGTCTCTTCAGGATGGGGGAAACTCTTCTTGCCGAAGAGTTTTCTGAGAGCCCACCAGGCAGGACTGTCGACGAAGAATAACATCTTTCAAAGATAAAAAAAGGCCTTCACTGCTCAATCTCAAACCTAATCTTGATCGTCGTTGAGCCAAATATAAATTGAACGTTTCTCAGTGAATGTAAAGGTCAAGAACTAAAGTGGCGAACTTCGGAGCCACCACAAAACCTGAGATAATGAGTAAACCGCGTTTTCGTCTGGCTAGGTTATAAAATAAGCACTTTGGGAGGTTTTTGGATTGTTCAATGCGGAAAAAAAAAAAGCTCAGTCACTTGTAATCTTGCCGTAATGAGGAGAGCTGATGGGCCCGGCCACCCCGTATAGTTCGCGGGGAGGGCGGAATGCAAATCCCTCAGATTCACATGGATGCGTCCGGCCCCGTATACCATAGCTAATAACATCATTGGCAGCCTAAAACCTTCTAGATCTCCTCAATGGCGGAAAGTAGATTGCGTCTCACACACACTACATCTCTTTTTACAGTGGAGAAGTAAATCGGCCTTGCCTCTTCCCACCCATCGTCGTAGATATGTTATTATTTCTTATAACTATTCAAGTAGAATTTCGTTTCTCATACTGAAGGTCAAAGAATAGTTGTGGAGTATATGCGGGATAGGGGAAGAGAATTTGCGTTTGTTTCAACGTGGCACGGCGTAAATGCTCTCACCTAGCATTTTTTGACATCAGCCTGCTTCCGCCTTGCTGTTATTCGTTTACTTTCATAGATTTTACCAAACACATATGATATGGAACATGGAAATGCCTGATACTTGAGGCCTTTGGGCTCGTTTCATATTGAGGTACTAATTATGATCTATGTCGCCTTGGCCTTTGCAGCACCCTCAGGGTCATGAGCCTGAACCTCAATTTCGATATGCATATCCGGTCCGCCCCCTAGCCGCCTGATCTCTACACAAGTCCACGTGGCATGAGGAACAGGCATATACTTGCGAAAGTTGCGAACTACATGCTCCTGGACCTCGTCGCTCAGATCAGTATGGTATGTGTTGATGCGAAAGACCTGCTCCCATCCCTTGCCCCCGGCGTCCTTGATAGCAAAGTCGACATTGGCGAATGCCTGGTCAATTTGCTTGCCAATTTCCTTGTGAATGACGCCAGTGTCGGTGTCCCAGCCTCCTATTCAGTGTCAGCAACCAACTTGATAGGGGGGCAAGAGACAGGCGCGCGATGTACCTTGCCCAGCGAGATGGATGACGTCGCCCAGTCGGACCGCCTGGACGTAATGGTAGTTGTCCCTGTTCCACACTCCTTGTTTCTGATAAGAGTAATTCTTGAGATGAGACATGTTTGTGAAGTGATGGTAAGTGTGCAAAAGAAAAAAAAGTTGCACGATATGGAGCTTGACCTGAGATCATGGAATGTTTTTGCTCTGACAGCCGCGTCTTTTATACCAGGCGCCAGAGCTTTCACATCATTCCGCAAGTTGTCCACCTACAACAGCACATAGACTCAAGGCCACACTGCCTAAACTCAAAAGCATAAAGGCGAGCAGCGACAAGGAAGCAGTGCAAGCATCTCTCCGCCGCTAGTGGGACACTTGCCCCAGTGCGGAATCTAGATTCCGCTGCAATCGACGCCAAAAATCTGCGTCTTGTCAGAGCTGAAGGTCGGGTTGTCCGACAACGCGTGGTAGGAATATGAATTCCTCTTCATACACCATCACTCCGACAGCCTTCGTCAAGCTAGGAGATCGACTGTGCCCTGTAGATTGCACTGCCGCAGACCGCCTGAGGGCGCAACCTCTGACGAGACCGATTTGACCCATCCCAGGTGGCTCCCAAGGGCCCGCTCTTGGCGATGATCAACTCGGTTTCCCAAAGTAATGGCGGCGTACCGGCCCCGTTGTCTGCATCCTCGATACGGGCTGGAAGGCCCGGAACCAGAACAAAGTATGCGCCAAAAGCCTGCCAGGAGTGTCGCCGGCGGCGAGCAAAGGTCCGTGATCAACAGCTGCACGCATTGCCTCTCGTTACTGACATACCTATCACTCTCGATATAGTGTGGCGGAGAGAGGCCAAGCTGCTCACGATGCGGCGCGCGCCAGATAGCGTGCATATACACAACTGAGAGCGATGGACGTGGGACTGCGCAAAAGTCATATGTCCGTTTACTACAGACCCGAATTGAATTTCTCGAGCGTATTCTGTCGTTTCACTCAATCGACATTGAATCTTCGGCTGCGTACTTATCCCCCCGTTTCACACAGCCTCAAAAGACAAGTACGGATTCAAACGTGGAGGCTGCCGGTTGCTCTTCCTCGCCCGAAAACCCGAGCCCCGCCTTACAGGGGATTCTTACTGATGATGAGCCGCTCAGCGTCGATGGAAATGGTGAAACAAGATATTTTGGATCGACAAGCGGCCGTCACGACCTCTGTCGCCAAATTGGTCAGTATAAACTCGGTATTGAATGGTGGACATAGCAGCTGAATCTTCGCACAAGAATTGCCTCTCCCTCCTTCGTCGGCGTTGCCCTCTGGCCACTCTATACAAGCTATAGAACCCAGTCTTCAGTCAGAAGAGGACTTAGAAAACCACCTTCTTGAGCTCTACTTTAGGTGGGAACAACCCTGGCTGCAAGTAGTTGATGAGACACTTTTCCGATGGAGTAGGAAAACTGGGGGACGGTATTGCAGCGACCTGCTGCTTAACTCTATCCTTGCCAACGGGAGCAGGTTTAGCGATCGTGTCGATGTTCGTACAGATATCACTGACTCCAACTCGGCTGGTCGGGCATTTAAGGATAAGGCTGAGGTCTTACTTTATGATGAGTTGAGACACCCCGGTATAACTACTCTACAGGCATTGACAGTGCTGGGAACAGTCTGTATTGTGAGTATATTCCATATCCTTCATATGTACCAAGGTGTTTGCTTACAAAGTCGACAGGCAATGGGCCAAGATGCCACGGGATGGATGTACCATGGTATGGCTAATCGCCTGCTCTATGATTTGGGTCTGAATATTGACCCCAGTGCACTTCCAAACTCTCTACGCCTAACTGCAGAAGAAGCTGAGTTGAGAAGGCAAATATATTGGTCATTATATTGCGTTGATAAACTGGCATCTGGCTATACTGGCCGTGTCTGCATGATGTTGGTGAGTTCACACTCTTCAACTGCATATACTCCAGTGATAAGAGGTGCTGACTCGTGATCAAAGGACATTCAGGGCGCTGTGAATTTGCCTTCGCCCCCTACTGAGTCGCCGGCGAGTATTGATAATGACTCGGAAGGCCTGGCTGAGAAGCGTCGCTTAGTATCCTTTCATAACTCCCTCATTTCCTTATGCAAAATTCTCGAGGAAATATTCATCAAGTTGTAAGTCCATTAAGAGGTTGTGACAGAACGAACATCTACCTAATAATTGTTTTAGATATGCACCAAAGAATCTGGCGTCCGAAGACCAAAAGCATGCTATATTTGAAACTTGTAAACTGTCTCTTAGAAGTTGGTTCTATGAGCTGTCCGAAGAGTTCAAGTTTCACAAGGCTGCTACTCGAAAGGGGGTTCTTCCCCAAGTTGTCGCCTTGCAAATGGTTTACCATACCTCAGTTATACTGCTTGCAAAGCCTTTCATATACAGACACCCAGAATGTGAAGAAGAGCCACCAAAGCCAGGGCAGTCTAGTAATGGCTTTACCAAGACAGCGATTGCGCTCTACATAGGCGCTGCTCGTGAGGTGAGCGTTCTGTCAGACCAGTACCGCGAAGTGTTTGGCAGCTTTCGTCTCAGTCCAATCACGCCTACCCATTCGAACCTGTCAGCCGCCCTGGCCTTGTTGAGTTCATGTTCCAAGACAAGCAATAGCACCAACACAGCTTGTGGTACTCTTGAGCGTATCGGGGCATGTCTGCAAACGCTAGGCGAATTGTCGACATCTTGGACACCAGCACGCAGATACTATGAGAGCCTCAGGAATTTGATCAAGGATAGAGGTATCGAGGTTCCCAACGCTAACCCACAAGTTCCAGTATCGGGTTTACTGAACGACAAATCCTCACTCGATTGGGCAGACAACCCCGATCCCAATGTAGTTGGAAATCCTTCAGGTGAGGATTTGAGTTGGTTGACATGGCTCTCAACGATTGATACCGAGTGGGGGAATATCGAAGGTATGGGACTATTTGACCTACCCCTCGATATCGATCAGGAGGCATCCCATCCGTACCCGTCGTCTATGTCGTGGCAGTGATATTTATGAAGGTAGTGGGGAATAATTTGTCCATATATTGCTCTTAGCTTGATAAAGTAGATAACACGAGCCGGCTAAGGGAAGAATAAAGTAGCGAATGCCTAATACTATAGGGAAATACTTTAAAGGAATCGGATTTGGAGGTGTTCAATTATGCCTACCCAGGGCTACCAGCTCATTGTTAAGACAGAATAATCAGCCACGTACTGGCATTTGGACCACCACTTTACCAATAATCTCGGCATCTCGAATCTTTGCCATATACAACGGGACTTGATCCAGCTCAATTTTAGTTATGATCGGGTCAATCTGGCCGCTTTTGATGTAGTGTATCATCTCCAATGCGTCCCGACGACCACCCATCAAGCTTCCTACGATTCGCAAGCTCCGTTCGACAAGAGATGGTAAAGGAATAGACAGCGTATTGCTCTCACGGGGAACACTGTCGTTCATTAGTAACGAGCTCTTTCTCACAAGACTCATATAATATGATCATAGGGGGCGAACGACCTACCCCACGCAGACTATTGATCCTCCATCACAGACGAAATTCTCTAGCCTCTGAAAGCCTGACATTCGGCTTGAGGTAACGACCACTGCATCGGCCGCTCGTGGAGTACCAGTGTCGTTCCTCAGCCTGGCACATGAGACAGCGATTTTGTCTTGCAATTTCACCAAAGCCGTCGGATCTTGATCTTCTACAGCTGGTAGAAGTACATCGCAAGCCATAACGGTGTGTTTGGCAGGGAATACATCAATCTTCGACTTCAAATCAACACCAATTACTTTCAAGGCAAACACTTGTTTCGCCAACATGCCAACCAGATGTCCGATGCCACCAAGTATGCCCACCACCACAACGACGTCTCCCGGGCTTGTGTTTGCATTGCGAATAGCTCTTAGTGCGGCGGAGCCGGAGCACAGCGCCGCACAGTACTTTGACAAATCCTTGTCAATTTCGGGGAGGCCATGCAGTTCCATGAGGTACGATGTTGGAACCGCCATGAATTGTTGCAGCGTGCCGTTTCTGTGTTTAGGGATGTTGTACTGGTTAACGCAAGACGTCTCTAGATTCCTAAGGCAGTAGGTGCAGCATCCACACGAGCTTGCCAAGAACCGTGTCGCAACGAGTTTTCCAACCAGGGTAGAATCGCTTGATTTCACAACCCGACCTATGCCTTCATGGCCAGCGATGTGGTTATGCGTTGGGTAACCATCTTCAGGGCCAATGGAGAAGCAGATATCCTAAAAGTCAGTGTCAGCATGGACTGCTACTGGCTGAAAGCAGGAGTAATTAGGCGCAAGATGGGGGCATAGCTACGCTTCGGCAGATGCCGGTGCAAATAATCTTGACCAAAGATTCATTTCCAGTCGGCTCTGGTATCTCGATGCAACTTAAGCTGAGATTAAGCTCCAGTCCCATCTCTTTCGTCACGATGGCCTGTTGGGAGCTAGAAAAAGGCCCATTGGCTACTAGACACGGGGTTTGGCTATCTGCCATGATAGTCCTTGTTGATAGGTTATGAAACTTCGAGGCGACCAATTTTACGCTTCCGCGCGCCCAGCCATCTAAGATGAAATGCCGTATAGTTATGGGCATTTCGCCGGTCGACGCCTGGGTAGCATACATACCGGTGCTGGTCCACATCGATTCTTACGCCCGGAGTCTACCAAGGATGGGTACTTAGTAGCAGATAGGAATATACTTTCCACCTTCCAGACCAATGCAGGCTGCAAAGACAGTGTAGGCTTGTAAATTCCGGGGTGGAACCTAGGTTCTTCGGGTGATTCTGAGTGAGCATGAAAAGCCTAACTGGGCTGCTGGGGTACATCCACCCATGAGGGGGGATTAGGAATGTGAATTCCGCCTGCCGCTCCACTCCTCGACCCTCTCATAACACTCTCCCCCGCAATCTGTTGTCCAGAATTGTACATTGGTGGCATTCCTATAAATATCCGGCGACAATAGGCGATGCTTGAGACGGCTAGGGTGCCGCTTAACGCTGTGCTGTCCCTTGAATCGAGTCCCTCTGCTAGCAGCTCAATAAGGATATAGACACGTTGCTTCAGATCCACCGACAATCACTCGACATGGCTGAGAACATTCAGAATCTGCTGGCTCGGATGACTCTCCAGGAGAAGCTGCTTCTCCTGGCAGGGGAGTCGACATGGCGGACGGCACAAATTCCAAGGCTGGGCGTGCCAAAGCTCAAGGTGAACATCGCCCAAGCTTACTTCTCAATCAAGTGTTTCATCTTGTTGGATTCTGACGATGTCCATCGTTCTAGGTTTCTGATGGCCCTAGTGGTGCCCGTGGTGAAATATTTGGGGAAAGCGTCCCAGCCACATTCTTTCCCAGCGGCGTCAGTTTGGGGGCTACATGGGACGTCGAACTCATGTATGAGGTTGGGCAGGCCATTGCAGAGCAAGTAAGCTGGCAGTAACAGCTCGCGTCGTTTGATTACAATATGCTCACGTCTCAACTATAGACCAAGACAAAGTCGGCTTCCGTCATTCTGGCGCCCACGATGTGCATCCATCGCCATCCACTGGGCGGTCGCAACTTTGAGTCTTTCAGTGAAGACCCCTTTCTCACAGGCAAACTAGCCTCAGCACATGTCAAAGGGGTCCAATCGAAGGGAATCGGAGCAACTCCTAAACATTTTGTCGGTAGGTCATTGTCGAAACTCTACTTAATTGGCTTTCTGGCGTGCTTACCAGCGATCGCAGCGAATGACCAAGAAACCGACCGCTTTAAGTACAATGCAGTCATCGCCGAGCGAGCTCTGCGAGAGATTTATCTCCTTCCATTCCAGATGGTAGTCCGCGACGCTGACCCTTGGTGTATGATGAGTTCTTACAATATGGTTAATGGCAAGCACTGTGATTCGTCTAGGGAACTCCTCGAAGGCATAGTCCGAAATGAATGGGGGTGGCAAGGGGTGGTCATGAGCGACTGGGGAGGCACCAACACAACCGTTGAGGCAATCAACGCTGGTCTTGACCTCGAATTCCCAGGACCTCCGCTCAGAAGAAGCAAGCAACTATTGGAGAGTGCCTTGGCAGAAAGTCGGATCGATCTTGACCAGGTTGAAAAATCGGCAGGGCGGGTTTTGCGCCTTCTCCAAAGAACAGGTCGGTTTGAACATGCGCCGGACGAGCCTGAATACTGCCAAAATGACGATCAAACCCGCGAGCTTGTGCTGCGCGCAGCAACGGGAGGCATCGTTATGCTTAAGAATGATGTGGGAGCGCTCCCTCTCCGACCGTCGGAGAGAATTAGTAGAATCGCTGTCCTTGGTCCCAATGCAAAGCGAGTTGTTGCTGGTGGGGGTGGCAGCTCGTACATCAATGCGCCGTATTGGACAAATGTTTACGACTCGCTAAAGGAGGCCTTTAAAGGTACTGAGACAGAGTTTGTATTTGCAACTGGCGCAAAAGTGCATCGACATTTGCCTACAGCGCCTTTACATGTTCTGACGGATCCTGTGTCCGCAATTCCTGGAGCTGCCGTCGAGTGGCATCTCGGGCACGACTTGAGCGGGCAACCCGTTACCACGACGCACATGTGAGTGCTTTACGATGCTGTGTATCACCCATTACAAATTTCGTTGGACTAATTGGATCAATAGCGATGATCTGTATTATATCTGTTTTGGGACGACACCGCCCGAAATCGGAGTTGAAACAGGATACTCTTTTCGAGTTCGGACAATTCTTAGGCCATTATCATCAGGTCTGCATCAACTATCGTTAGCGAGCATCGGACCATCTACCATGAGTATCGACGGTAAAGTGGTCTCATCCCAATCAGGGTCAATCCATGAGCGAGCAGAGCTCTTCTTCCAGTATGGAAGCACTGAAGACAAGTTCTCGTTAAATCTCGTGCAAGGACAGGACTATGAAGTACAGATCGACTATCATTCCCATGACCGACAACTGCACCCTGAGTACGAAGCTCTCATGCTTCCCATGGAAGACAAGTTCCAAGGTATCAGGTTTGGTTACGAAGAGCAAGATGCGGAAGATTTACCATCAACTGCGGCCGCCGTTGCCGCAGAATGTGACGCAGCCGTTGTGGTTGTCGGCCGAGACAAGGAGTGGGAAACAGAGGGTCAGGACATTCCGACATTTGAACTTCCGGGGCAACAGGTTCGGCTTATCCAGGAGGTCTCCAATGTATGCAAACGGGTCATCGTCGTAATTCAGGCGGGCACACCTGTTGAGATGACCAAATGGATTGATGGAGTTCAAGGGGTGTTGTATACATGGTACCAAGGACAGGAATTAGGCAACGCCGCTGCCGCAATATTGACTGGCTCCCAAGATGCCACCGGCCGGCTCCCCGTGACCTTTCCTAAGCGATTGCCAGACTGCCCTGCCTATCCATCCTTTTCGGGTGAACAAAAGACCATTCAGTACAGCGAAGGAATTTTTGTTGGGTACCGGTGGTGGGATATGACGGAAACAGCACCACTGTTCCCCATCGGCTACGGCATGTCGTACACCAAGTTTGCTTTGACTCCAATGGACATCAGCACGACGACACTACGCAGAGATACACGTCTGACCTTGACTGTGAGAGTCGACAATCTCGGTGGATTCACGGGGCCTGGACGGCAGACTATCATAGCCTGGCTGGCCCCCAAAGGTATCACCAGGCTACAGAGGCCAAAGAAGCAAGTTTGTGCTTTTGAAAAGTCAGACTCTCTTGTTCTTGGAGAGAGCATCGAGGTAAAGCTTGAAATGGATGCATATCCATTCGGAGTCTTTGACCTAGAGAAGGGCCTGTGGGTGGTGGACGCTAACACGGAGTTTGACATTTTGGTTGGCACAACAGCAGTGGACGCAACTCCCTGTTGGACTGTCGAAGTGCCCAAGGAAATTAGCTGGATACATAAGATATCGGCTTAAATTGAGCTACATGAATGAGTAGGAACTGGCCTTTTCTAAACCTTTTGAAAACTGGCGTACTAGCATCCTCACTGTGTGCTCTACATGAAAGCTTCGCCTGGCTCGCTTGCAATTACCACATAAGACACGATGCGCCTGGCTATCACCACGCGATCTGGCGGGAAAGGTGTAATGGCCCTTACGGACAGAGAAACAAACTTTCCCTTTTCATGTTCGGCTTGAAGCCCTTCTACTTACCTTATTTACCTATCACCTTTCTACCATTGTCTCGTACGGTGTTGAGACCGCCCGAGTGCATTAGCCTGCTACATCAATAGCTCTTCTCAACTCCCCTTTCACTTGTCCTCCACACAAGCAACAACCGCAGAAGCAGATTTGCTTTGCCCAGCCCTTTCTGAAATGACGACCGCCAAGGCAGCCCCTCATAGGCTCATTCAACACGACTCCCGTCGTTTCTTAGCTGAGTTCGGTTTACGAAGTATGCGGATACAGCTTTCTTTCCTAGTTTTGTAATACCCGCCTTGGCAAGGGCTGCCTCCTTAACGTGCGAAGTGATTTCTTCTTCTTAGTGATAGCAGATATCCCTGGTCATTGCCGGGAAAATGTCCGGAATCGAGTAGCCCCCAGTTCGTGTTGCTGCCGGGAGATGTGCCTGGAGCTGCGCCGGTAGGTGCCGGGACTTGCACCGAGCCAAGAAAAATTGACCCTTCAAATTTAGGCGCAGTCGTCTGATTGGCCCGGGATTGATTGATCGTCGTTTGAGAATGGCCCTGCCCTTAGCCTGTTACAGGAATGACGGGAGTGTCATGCCCCTGGCATGCCAGGATGGAAGGACTTGACCGTATATAAGAGTGGATGACCTCGCTGTTATGGCCCATCTATTGCATCACTATGCCCTCTTTCCCTTCGCTCCTATCGATTCCTTCCATTGACATATTTTTGATTTCTGTGACTTGCTTCCGTTGTCTTCATTTGCGCCGACATTATGAAACCTTCTTGGTTGACCTTTATTGGCCTTGCCGGTTGCGCCTTGGCAGGGCTTTCCACCACACCGACGGCCTCTGATGCATTCACCCATCCAGGACTTTTGCATACCGAGGCTGACTTCCAGCGTGTTAAGAAGCTGGTGGATTCTGGTAAGGCGCCCTGGTCAGTCGGCTGGGGAAAGGTCGTGCAACGTGCGAATCCCGACTATAAGCCAAGCCCTCAGGACATTCTAGTCAGAGGCAAGACTCCAGAGCGGCCAGAGAATTATGCCCTCCTCTACCGAGATCTCGCGTCGGCATACGCTCTTGCCATCCGTTGGATAGTCACCGATGATTCAACATTTGCGGGTGCTGCTGCCCGAATCCTCGATGGCTGGGCCGAGAGTCTCACGGACATTTGGGGTAGCTCGGATAAGTTCTTGGCCGCAGGTATCTACGGATATCAATTTGCGAACGTGGCAGAGATTCTCCGCTCTTATACTGGGTGGAAGGGCCTTGACGCAACAGCGTCCATGCTTATTCGCGTGTTTTATGCGAAGAATCAACAGTTCTTAACGGCACATAATGGCGCCCATATTGAGAACTACTGGGCAAACTGGGATCTTTGTAACATCGCGAGCATGATGAGTATCGGTGTTCTCGCTGATAATCATACCATCTGGAATGAAGCGGTGGACTACTTCAAGCATGGTGCAGGAAATGGAGCCATCGAGAAGGCGATTTGGGTCCTTCATACCGAAGAAAAGACTGGCAAGCAGCTAGGCCAGAACCAGGAAGCTGGTCGGGACCAAGGCCATGCCACCCTTGACTTCGCTTTGCTAGGTGTCATCGCTCAGCAGGGCTTCAACCAGGGAGAAGACCTTTTTGGGTATTTGGACGATAGAATCCTTGCTGGGTAAGTACCCTCTTTCTGTTTTCTATCATCTTCACTCTTATTTTCTCCTTATAGCTTGTTAACCGGCAACAATCGGGCATGTGCTGACCACTTTGACCAGAATGGAATATGCTTCCAAGTACAACGTCGGCGAAGATGTTCCCTTCACCACCTATACCAATGCAGTGCATGGGACGCAGACTAAGATCAGCGACAGTGGTCGTGGCAATATCAGGCCGATGGCAGAACTCTTTGTCGCTCATTATGGATCTATTAAACGCCGCGATGTCTCATGGACAAAGGCTTATCGAGACCTTGTTGTTGGGAAAGGCGATGGGGCTGAGGGTGGAGGTGGCGATTACGGAACCACGAGCGGCGGCTATGACCAGCTCGGTCATGGTACGCTGTTGTATCGCCTTGAAGCCTAGGGCAGTCGTTTTCTTGGCTAGGGCCGATGCCTCATTTCGGGACCCTTGTATCGTTTTCTTTCTTGCATATTGCACCGTTTGGCTCCCGCAGGTAGCTTGTGTTTACCTTTTACGAGCTGGACGGTAGGGTTGGGATCTATTGATAGTAAACACCAGAATGCCTGGGCAGGGCTGGTTTACCTGCCCGCTGGAATAAGTGAGCTCCGTTACATGGATACTCGGGCGTAGATACAAGTAGCCTATGGTACTTTTGGGGATCTGCCGTCGTGGGGTTCTGGTTGCTAACAGAGTCAGTCGCAAGCACTTGGGCCTTGGCAACAGGGGAAAGGGGCAGAAGAGGAGTCTTCATGGAGGCGCCGAAACCACCCGGTCGGTCTATCTTCTACATGCCAAATACAGAGCATATCTGTCACCTATTACCGGAGTTGAAGCTACGGCTTATGTGCTACCGAACAGGCGAGCGTAGCAGCATCAGCCAATGCTGGCAGTCTACAGCCATCCGTTCGCCACGCGGTCCGATTCCCCAGAGGGGGAGTATCAGAATGAGAAAGGTTAATGTTTAGTTAACCAGCAAGAGTACATATAGAAGGAGTAGAAGACTCTCTCCCTCCCCTGCCTCTTCCCAAACAGCCGTTGTAACTCAACAGATACGGAGAGGTTACCACCGCAGTATCCATTCCACAGGTGAAGGAAGGATATGTTTGACCTTCGGGTGAAATTGAGTACAGGAAATTGTGCACGTCTTAGCAGCTCTAATCTACCAGTCCAACCGTTCCAAGTGCCCGCCATTGAGCCAACTAAAGCACGCCCATTCTTATTCACAAACCTGACCTTTGTCTTGATACGAGCCCTCAAGATCGCAAGATGCCCGCCAGGTCTTTACTACAAGGAGCCGAGGGCCTGGAGAGAATGAAATAAGTTCCTATCTCCGAGCTTTCGATGTTAAAGGCCAGAGTATTTATTCAATTTAGCTATCTGTGGTAAAATACAGTTTACAATCGTCGACATCTAGAATTCCAACACAGTACTCAGATAAATTCCCTGGTTTTCATGGTAGCATGCCAACATTATGTCGATTTGAATGTAAGGTTCTTGACGTGCTCATTGGCATACAAAGGAATAAAGTCAGTCGTCAAGTACCAACCCGGTTTCTGCATTGTATCGGAAATAGGCAGCCCATTGACCACAAGGTTCTCAAAGGTGACGTTGCTGATGGTTCGTTCCTCGTCATACCCTGTAAAGATAGAGGTACCGGCGTTTCTCCCGTCGTATCTGAGATTCCGTACTAGAACGTTACGAATCCCTCGACCAGGTGAAGTATTCCACTTCTCATTATACATGACCCGAAAGTTCAGCAATTGACCCAGGCGGATGTCCTCGACTCGTACATCCTCGATGAGCACATTCTGAATGAGATTACTGTCGCCGGCATTAAGTGCGATAGTTCCCTGGTAAAGCATTTGCTTTTCGCGTTGATCGAGTATGTCAATGTTGCGAATAATCACGCCGTCCACGGTCTCGGGGTCCTCAGTATTTCCATGAGTGCCCACGTTGATGGGATGTGCCACGTCGGCCCAGAGAATTGAGTTCTGAATTGTGATATTTACACTATCGCCATATGATTCGTCGCGATGGTTGTAAATGGCGATACAGTCATCGGAGTTTCGTAAAAACACCGAGTCGATCAGAACGTTTCGGCTTGAGTACAAATCGAGGCCGTCGCCCCATTGTACGGCACTAAAGCCACGCCAACGGCGAAACGTAATATCCTTTGCCTCGAAGGTCCGTGGAAAGAAGTTGATGCCCACGAGGCCCTCAACGAGAACGTTGTTGGACGACCGAATATTCATAGCGTTGCCCCTTTCGCTGTACAGAACCCCCCGCCCGCGGAGCGTGACATCACTTGAGTTCGTCACCATAATGTCGGGGGCAGAAACAACAGCTCCCCCAGCAAGGTATAGAGTCTCGCCAGATCCAACAACGATGGGCGAACTCAGTTTATGGTAGCCAGGGCCGTAGTAGATGACACCCTTGTCATCCTTGGACGGAACATCCGTATCGGGAAGATTTGTGAAGATGTGAAGGGTATCAAAGACATTGCCATTCACCTGAAGAACAACATCACGAGGCTCGGTCAGCGTGAAGGTCAAGGTAGAGCCTGACTTTGTTGGGCGGATGTCGAAGGACTGCGGCCTGACCATGGCATTAGAAACTTGATCCTTCGTGTAAGTGGCTTGGATCTCTACAGTGCCATTGAAGTCGAAAAGGGCAAGGGATGAAGCATGTTGAACAGTGCTACCGGTGGTAAAATTAATCTCGTTGTGGAGGGGACGATAGGTTTCAATCTTCTCCCATTCGCCTCCTGGTGAGCGCACTTTGAGGTCGAAATCAGTCGCCACGGGTACGTCTTCGGGTATAGGGTAAGTCTGGACGTGGCTAGCATTGCTCCCAGCAACTCTCGGTGTCAGGCCTATGGCAATACTGCCATGAGCGCCCACGAGGAGGATAGCCGTGAAAAGAGTAACAATGTATGCCATAACGGTGATTAAACCACTGGAGACAAGTCGGCGGTCTTGTATGCAAGAAACAGTGGGGTGTATTTGAGAGTGACCCCTGGATCTAAAATTTAAATGACAAGGTGGTGTATGAGGATTTATATTGGAAAGGCACTGACACATTCTAGCACTCCCATTAGGCCGCTTCCTCCCTTCCTCTCGGGGCTTTTTCAATCTGTCTCCGGGGTGAAATTTTCTAATGGGGCCCATTTGAGGGAGAGACATTCTAATTGGTGGTGTGTCATGGAATTCATATTCCTCATTGATGGCCGTCATCCTCCCCGGGCTCCGGGCCCGAACCCTACCCCACCTCCGGGCTCAGGGCCGGACCTTGCTCCGCTGGCCGGCGGCGAGGGAAGGGAAGTGCCTCATGCACCCACTTTCGCTTGTTCAAATAATTATTCTGATAATTACTCAGGTGCAGATACAATTAGCCGGCTGGTACTTTTGGTAAGTCCTTATCAAGGTGAGACCCCGGATAGTGCCATCCCCCTATCTCGATAGAAAATAAACATGGCTATTCATCTTCTTGTGAAGCGTGGTCGGCATCTAGATAAGCATAGTATATGAAAACTAAATTGTAGAATTTTAGAGGCAGTAGTTATGTCTTTCCCCAAATAGCAACCAGATTGAGGGTCAGCACATTCGACTAGGCTTCGGAGATGTTGGTAGTGTCTTTCACGTATGATTCAACGACAAGTAAATAAGCTCATGTAGGTGGGAATAAGTTGGATTGAATAAGATTGAGAAATAGGATTCTGTTGAATAAGGCTCCTCACCTGGAGCCTAGACAACTGACTATCCTAGGTACTTATTTAGACATTTCCCATGTGTTTTTGTTCTTTTCTTTCTAGAAAGAAAGTGTCTCTCACTCTTGTGGCAAAACCGGTCTACAACTCAAAAGGCCTGGTAAAGTAGAAACCGCACTAGCCAATAAACAGGACTGGGCCGGGCATGGGGTAATTGGTGAAAGGTTCGTACGGATTGAAGGCAATGCCCGGGTCATCGGCCTTTATCAAAGAAGTTAGCACTGTTGATTTATGATACCCAATTTCCGGGTATGACCATGCAATGGGATGTGTTGACGCTTGGAGTTGAGGTTTAGGTGGGGAAAAGTGCTGCGAGTCTCCAACGGCTGACCTTGTACAGCTCTGTACCTAATGTTCCTGAACGCGTCTTGGTACCAGAGCCAGTGATTTCAATATTGAGGCACTTTGGGTAGGCCTGAGCGCCATTCGGTTGGTTGGCCAGAGGCAAAGCGATGAATTCATGGCGAAATACATAGTTCTGAACGTTGATCAGCCTCATTTTCGAAGCTGGCATATATCATGGGTGTGTACCTGGCGCAAGAGAAGGAGGGACAGTAGTAATCCATTTGCTATTGTTCGCCCTAAGATTCTGCGATGCCCATTTCTTGCTCACAATGTCATAGCCGGCGGCATCGATATTAACCCATTCCAACTCAGTATGATCGACCGTAATACAACTGCCATGGCAGTTCGCGATATAAGTGAAGATGGGTCCTTCTTCATGGGGTCATCCACCGCCGGTAGTGGTCTCATAATGGAAGGTCACGGTTTCACCTGCCTTTACCCTGGCAATCAAAGAGGCTGGTACAGCGTCCGGGCAACAGATGATGTCGCTGGTATTGAACCTGTCTGGCGACACAAATCCATCGCTGTCGTTACAGAACCAGGCCGCCAGTTCAGGGTAAGGCTTGTTGTAGTAATAGCAGTCAATCCAGTAAGTCCAGAGGAGGCCCGGGTTAGTGACACCGTCAGATTTGAACCAAACAATATTGCTATGGGCTAAAGCAGTGGTGGCGAGAGCAGCAATAAGGGCAGCAGGCGAGAGAAGAGGCATCAGCATTTTGACCTGTGTTCGCGTAGACCGCGTCTTAAGCGTGGGAGAAAACGAATGATAAACTTTAATAACAATGAAGCTGCCAGGGCCCGACCAACTCAACGCAGTGAATACGAAAAGTTTAGAAATAGACCGCGTCTTAAACAAACTACCTAGTAGAATGATTGTGACTCAAAATCTGAGTAGGAAATCAAGGCGTGACAACACTGTGACAAACTTGAGTACAATTAGTTGCGTTCATGGCTCTTAACTTGTACCATGAAAAATTGGGTATATTAGAAGTTGTTGATAAATAATACTACTCTCTGACCAAGATAGTGAGGTTGGACTTCTGCTCCGAACTAATTCGGCAGGTAGGATCGATATTATTTTTGTGTCCAATAAGGTGATTTGATTTGAAATCCAATGCAACAGCTCACTCCCGAAGGATGCCCCCACGTTCCGAATTATACGAGTTTATTGATGCATCTTAAAACATCTCGTAGCCTATCATTTCCCGAAGCAATCATGACAAGAAATGATATGGAGGAGACGGGCCGCAATGGCTGGAAGTTACATCCTAGTTGCAATGCATTGTGAAAAAACCTATCACAGGGTTGCAATTCCCACCTTTTGGACTTCATGCTTTACTGTCGTACGAGTTTATTTGCTAATTTTGCTAAGAACTTTTGTTTATGACCAGCTCGCGGACCACAATTTGCGAGAGTCCCGGATCAATAATGAGAAAAGTCGGATGGAGAAGACGGGCCGTAATGGTTGGGTGCTATCTCCCGATTGCAAGATGTGTAGACAAAAGCCAATGCGTCTGTTGGGTGGTCGCCGGTCCATGGCGCCTGGTGAGCAGGTGTTTCAGCTTGTCTCTTTTTTCTAAAGAATTCAGGTTTAATAGCCCTAGTAGAAGAATAAATAACTCGACAGGTTAGGAAAGGAGCCCCTAGCCTCCATCACTGTAGTCCTAGTTTTCCATGCGTCTCTTGATTTAACTTTGCGATTACCGCATATCAAACTCCAACGTTCACTGTATGCCAAATGAGGTAAATTTTCAGCACAGTGGGAATGAATTTTGACACCATGGGACGTATTTTTATTTAGTAATGTATACTACAGTGTGAGAGAGAACAATCCGGGAGGCGTTTTTTCTAAACCGAGGGACTTTTGAATCTCCATCCATAAATGCCTGAACCGGAATATGTCAATTGATCGCTCAGATATTAGCCAACTCTAAATCCATGTTGACTATAGTTTCCACGATCATAGGTCCCGGGACCCTAGATGGGGAGGTACAAAGATTGGCACACTCACTTCAACCTTGTCAGTTTCTAGCTCATATTATCCGCATCCGATTTCAGTCTACGTATGGCACTAGAGAGTGATTCTCTATATAAAGTCCAAAAGTTTGCTCTTTCTCAGCACAGAATTGCTCTTCAATCACTCTTCAATCTAAAACACGCTATTTGTTTCCACTTGAGTTCCCAAAATGAAGGCATTCATGCGATTGATTTGCACTGGCCTTGCGGCTACTAGAATCTCAGCTTACACATCTACTCTCAGTGTGCAGAAGTAAGAGACATACTCTAGTTCGTGTTACATACCAAGGACTCAACTGACATACGCAGCCGAGATGCTCCTGATGTGAATGCTCGACCAATCGCCCTTAATGGCACAGTCGCTGGTACTTATTGGGATTTCGACTCTGGGATTGATTTCCAAGGCTTCCCAATCATCCTGATCGAGGACGAGAATAATCCCGGCCACTTTTCCTTCCAACTCTATGGGGTGGAGGGTGATCAAGTCCTAGGTCTTAAGGACAATGTCCTCACCGTTTTAGACAACAATAATGACACCTCCTCCCACTACAATATTTTTACAGTGACCTCGCCTTGGCTTGTGTCTTTGGACATGCCTGGAGGCTGGGTTGCAGTTCGCACAGATACAACCGAGGAGTCCTGGCAGGATCCTTTCAAGATCATGTGGGATGACTACCAGAACATGAGTGAGTATAGTCTTCTACACAACGTGTCTTGCGGTATAATAACACCCTTTAGGCACAAGAGCTGCAGTTGGCGACACCTTCCCTGTTCAAGTCATCCTTTGGGAGTCTTAGTGTTAGGCAATTGTGATATGCAGTAATCAACTGCTTGTCTTTAGTTATTAGGATGGCTACCGATATCATCCGAAATAATTAAAAGAACTATTCATTGTGTTGAGATGTCGGGTCTGGCGCCTTCTATTGTTGTTTTTAACTTTGTACTCAAACTCTCTTCCGTATCCAAGGCAGCACTGTCGCTACCTTGTGCCTTGGACTTTTGATCCGCGTGTATCTTCAGTAGAGGTCCGGATGTCGGGAATTTGCTAAAGCACAGCGTCGATGTCGGGGCGATCCTACCGGCATCAAGCCTCACCGAGCCACTAAGTTTCACCGCTAGAATCTCATTGACGCGCTTCTCTAAGCTGCTGTCGACATGGTCTTGGAGCTCTGCGAAAATGCTGTTGTCCAACTCGCATACGCTCGTTACTTTCACAGACTGTCAGCTCGGGCCAGGAGATCTCTTCTTCCCTGGCTGCGATTAATACCTTGGAAATGTCCCCCATTTCATTAAACTTGGGCTGATGGCACCAAGTAGTTGATTCAGTTTTCCCCTGTAGATTCCAACTCTGTTGACAATGGAGAATTCGGGCATCGCGGAACAACCCCGATCCGCCATCGGACCCCGTTATCTGCCTATAGTCATTTAAATAACTACGATTTTCTTTGCAAATTAAATCGAATTATCAATACTACTTTAACGCATTATTATTCTCACAATTTAATACCAGAGCTAACTATAGTGAATATGAGGCCCTATGGATCTCCGGGCCTTGTCAACTGGCAACATTCATATATCAACAAAAGCCGTTTCTGGAATACCCGATCAGTACCGCCAGTTAGTCCACACACGTTAGGGCAATGGTGTCGCATCCCCCGATCCAATGCCGCCGCCCATTTCATAACCAAGCGAACAGGAGCCCACAAGCCTCCGCATCAACAACCCTGTCTCCCACCTCAAACCAAGCTCCTCTCCAAGTTGCCCGCACCATGGGTTCCTTATGCTGAGCTCCTCCGATTACACAATCCTGTTGGAATATACTACCTCTTTTTCCCATGCGTCTTCTCGACACTGGTGGCTGCGTCCATGACGACTCCGATAACATCGCCTGGTTCTGTTATTGGCACATCCCTTTTGTTCATGTCCGGATCAATCGTCATGCGAGGAGCTGGATGCGCCGTCAACGACCTCTGGGATCGGAACCTAGATCCTCATGTGGCTCGGACCCGACTGCGGCCTTTGGCCAGAGGCGCGATCACTCCATTTCAGGGTTTGATGTGCACAGGTTTCAGTCTTCTCGCAGGTCTGGGAATCCTCCTTCAATTTCCCTCACCATGCGTTCTGTATGGGATACCCAGCTTGTTGTTGGTTGCGAGCTACCCTCTAGCTAAGAGAATCACTTATTATCCTCAATTTGTCCTCGGCTTAACTTTCTCATGGGGTAGCCTGATGGGATTCCCTGCTCTTGGCCTCGATATAATGTCGGATCTTACAATACTTACGACAGCCGGATGTCTTTATGCCGCTAGTGTTGTGTGGACAATTCTTTATGATATGGTCTACGCACACTTAGATATTAACGATGATGCAGGAGCTGGTATCAAGAGCATTGCCCTAAAGCATGAGGCAAAGACGAAGTACATTTTGACAGGATTGGCAGCTGGCATGGTGGGACTGCTGGCTGGGGCTGGAGTTGCCTCCGGAGCGGGCATAACGTTCTATATTACCAGCTGTGGAGGAGCGATGCTGACACTTGGTGCTATGATCACACGCGTTAAGCTTAAGAATTCGGAGAATATTTGGTGGTGGTTTTGCAACAATTGTTGGATGACTGGCGGCATCATTGGTCTTGGGCTCGCGATCGATTATGGTTTGAATTATACTGAAGACCAAAGCGAGGAGTCTCAGTTGATATAACACAGCTAATCCTATTCGTACCCCCTCCTCCAAATGAATTAGCGGTTGTAACTATAAGACGTCAGTTCTTTCCGTTGATTGGCTTGTTATTTATCGAAACTAAAAATTAGATCGTGCTATCGCCTTCTGCATGATTTCCGATGTTGCTGATCTGCAACTCCACGTCTATATCAACATCTAGACAGAACGCCAGGTAGTGCCGCAGCGTCTTGGCTTCATTCCGGAGTTTATCGAACTAGGTTTGTTCTTCCGCCGACGCCGCAATGAAGACAGTGTCCAATCGCTCAGTAACATTGTTCTGATGTTCCTCCAGCCGAGCCGATGTGAGGCGCATATGGTGCATACAGCCTTGGAGTCTCGCCGAATAACATCTCCAAGGTTGAGTCGCTTATGCTCAGGTTTCACGTTACCATTGTGGCTAACAGAAATACAGCCAATTTATCTTCACAAGCTTGAGGCAAATATGGTGGGGCTTATTTTTCTTCGTTCCATGGTCCTATGATGCTATCAAAGTGCGGAGCCAGCAACTCCCGACAGTTCCGTAACTCGAGACTGAGTATGACAAACTGCTAGGACGGCACAGGCCTTTAGAGTGAGCTGAATAACATTTCCTTTAACATAGCGATTATAAATGCTAGGAGATACTTTAGACGAGCGACTATTGAATGTAAAATTTCTACGTACAGAATACGTCGGTAATGTGAATATATGCAAGCTATTAATTACACCAGCCATGGACTAGCAAATAAATGGTATCTTCTTCTACCACATTCTGTTCCCAGTGGTAAGGCTAATGATAGCTAGGGCAACTTGATGAATCTATTTAAATGAACATTTGCATAACTCATATTAGCACCTTATTCCAGATCATAGGCTAGACTAGGGGTCTCTCGACAACAAGCTACTATCTCTCACCGCTTATAGATAACTCGCGCTGTTCGTCAATAAGAGTGGATTTAGAAGTCTACGTAAGAGTTTGCCTTTTCAGCCATGCTGTGGATTGAGGCCCGGCACGACTTCCAAAAGCCATCTGTGGCTCTCCCCCGGACTGCAGGTCATACTTTTTATTATCCCCTCGCCCCAATCTCTAGCCCACCAGGTATCATGTAATTGGCGGATAAGCGCCGCAAAACAGAGGAAGATGGCTAGCGAGGCGGGCCGCCTCCTTTTCAGGAGGTTGAAATACTCAGGAGGTGTTCTGAAGAGCCAGATAAAGACGTCTGTGCCCTCGTATAGTCCACGGGGCTGTTCATAAACGATGTTGTAGGATAGTTGGAGATGGCGTACCGCCTCGGCATATACCTCCATCTCCTGCACGTCCGAGACTTCTCTCTGAAGCGCCTCTCGTAACATCCCGAGTGCCTCACATTCTATCCTCCGCGTTGAGTCTAGCAGGAGGGCACGCTGCTCCCCCACTTCAAACATAACCCCGAGTGGCCCGGAGCGCAAAATTGTTGGGTAGGGAGCCGTCAAGAGTGTTTTTGTTCCTTGAAACAGGAAGATCCAGCCGAGAACGCCGCCTTCTCCCTCGTCGACGCCAGGGATGTACTCGTAGCCCCTTGCTAGAACGAAGTAACAGGTTAGCATGGAAAATAGGTACAGCGATGTGCAGTTATCCTCCGTGATATGCTGCATGGCTGGCTTCGCCCCGTCGAGTGCCTTCTGGAACAATTCGATACCACGTGACCAATGGTGCTGCGCTTGGTCTTCTTCTAAATATGCCAGGTGAAGTGAGGCGAGCGCGAGAATGGCGTATAGTACAAAATGGGTAGAAAACGAAAGCCTTGGGACTGTCATCCGCCAAACCTCTTGCACTTTGGAGTTGTTCGATAGAGTGCTCGCAGTGAATATGGTAAAGTGGTGCAAGAGCTTCATGTGCTTAACGCCGAAAGCGCCAATGATAAGGGAATGATCGCTTTGTAAGAGGCTATCCGTACTTTGCGTCGTCAGGTTGGCTGGCGAATGGACCGGCTTACGCGAAGCGGCCATGCCGTAATGGCAGTCAGATTCGTAGACCAAACACTGGCCGCATTTCGGTCTGCTTTCATCACACTGATACGCAGGGAATACTTCATGTTAGCAAGATCATCATCAAGTCTGATATTGAAGAGCATATATCTCACCTTGACCCTTCTCCGTTTGCATGTCAAGCACCCTGTCCTAACCTTGAGATGCGGTCTTCGTACCATGGCATGTCCAGCCCACCTTTTATTAGGTAGCCTAGGCACTTTTTTTGGGCTTCCAAATCAGGCTGTATCTTGGCTCGCTGCCTTCTCAGGTTGTGCGCTTGATCCGATAGAGGAGGGAAGAAGAGGGAAACTGAGAGAAGGCCAGAAACAGAGAAAGGCCGAAATACAGTACTCCACTAGACCCATCTGGTATTGAATTATGGGAACAAGTCGGTACGAGTCGGTACGAGATGTGTTTGAGGCCAAGTGGGGCGTTGCGGATACACAGAGAGGCCAGATGACGGGCAACGACCTTCCAACCCCAAAAGAATCAAAAGCCCGGAGATGGTTGGTTAGGACCTAAAAGAGACCCTCTCATACAATTTACTGTGGTATAGTTAAAGAGCGGTGTCTGAGTAAACCCTGAAGAAACTAGATTTAAGCATGGTCTGCGAAGGACTATGGGTCCAAAGTCTTCAGGCATGTGAAGCGCTTCTTCCATGTCGGAAAGATGCCCATCAGGATGACAACGGTGAGAATACCGACCTAACATTTCTGGAGAAACCAAGTCCATGAGTGCAATCCTCCATGCATGTCGAGATGCAGAGTCACATCGAAACAAAGAGCTAGAAAATTGAAAATACCCCGCAACCCTTACAAAGGATCGGTGCCGGCAGGTTTCACTTCAGCAGGGTCTGATGCCAGCATAAGAATGGTTATGAATCTAGCGGTTAAGCATTATATACAAACGACTAAAGAAAAGAGTGCGGTTATTTGGCCACCCACTTTCTTTAAAAATAGCTACCCCCCTTTCTATAAAGTCCCCTATAAAGATATATAGTTTATTCTTTTTCTACTAAGATAAAATATTACTATTTTAGAACTCTTTTTCTTTAAAAATAATTATAGAAATATAGCTAGAGAAAATTCTTTATTATAGATTTAGAATTAAATTTAAAGAATAAATAAAAACTAAATTTATATATCTTTTTCTAGAATAGTTTTAAACTTTTTAAAATAAAGAGATAGAAAAGGGTAAAAGAGGGTGGCTAATTCAAAGGAAGTAGGTGGCCAAATAACCCAGCCCAAAAGAAAGATATCCTACTCTAGAGCAGATCCGGCGCGTGGTAATCTGAGGAAGTATTGCGCCTTTAGAACTGCGGATGCATGGTGCCTTGTTGATGGTATATTGACACGTGTTAGATGTAGATGTTCAAACCACCCTTTTAGAAATGTAATACAACGTGGTTGAAAATTAAATCTTGCACGGATTTCATGAGACCATAAGATAGATGATCGCTGGCAAGTTGGCAAGTGCATTCGGAATCGACGGCACACACGATATCGTTCTAGAGATGATCAGTCACAAGAGTACAGTCACCTAAGTCGGGAACGGCCACCACTACCTGAAGGCAAACGTCGGCAACCTTGGCGCTACGGTCAACGCTCTCGTTGTACGTTGGGATAGTAACGTTCGACTTAAGGGCCTGTGTAGCGAAAAGACCGTATGCAGTACGATTATCAGGATTCCCGTAAGCATCGAGATTAGAGAGCCGTCCGGGAATACGATACGGGTTGCCGACCAAGACAATACTACCAACCGCGGCCATCGACTCGTTGTCTAGTTTTCCAAGCGCTTCTTGAACCACAGTTGCACCCTGGGAGTACCCCAAGAGGTGGTATTTCTGGCGCGGGCAGTCCCGAAGACCATAGGTAATGATATCTTTGGTGTTCTGGACCCCGGAAGTAACGTTCTGGTCAAATCCGGCCGGGTAGACGACACTCTGGCTGACTGCACCTGTATTGTTGGCTAACAGACGCTCGAGGACATCCTGGAACATTAAAGACACACCCTGAGGCTCCCCCGAGCCTCTGGCATCAATCAGTTCTAGGGATATGAGTGTAAGTCTCATTCCTCTGATTAGGTACTCGGGCAGAGCGTGCACTTACTATGGGCCGCGCATGGCCATAGCGGCGCTGCCTGAGAGAGATTGACACGAGGGATAGCCAAAAACGCAGCATCACCACAGCGACATCCAGATGTAGCTGCGATCAGTGGCACTAGGGCCATCGGCACGACGAGTAGGATACAGGTGAAAAACATCATGGAGAGAATGTCTTGGATGCTGTAACGAAGTCATGACAAAATGCTACAGTTATTCGGGAAGGTAGCTCGGGTTTAAGTAGTTATTCTTTGGCTCATCATTATCACGGTTCCACTGGCGGTTCCCCTGGCGAGACAGTGACGTTCTCGTTTTACATCCTAGAAACGCAGAAGCCCAGATCTCGTACTTCGGTACGAGAGCTATTAGTGTCCATGCTGGACTTGAACTAAGTGCCGATCTTATCCGTAGACGGGTTATACACGTTTGAGATCCCTGCCTTGGCCCGTTCATCAAAAGCACAAAGTTAACCGAATGAGGCTGTCCCGACTGATTGACTGACGCCAATTCGGCCAACCGCGGTGTTTTTATTATTGAGGCTGGTTGATTGAAGTGTCCACAAGAAATCCTAACTGTCCGGCAATTTGCGATACTTGGCGAGCCGAGATCAAGGTTGGTTCACAGACCGAAGGTGGTGTATTGTATTTGCGACGGAGCTTATTGCGCCTGTTCATGGTCGCCAGAGTAGGACGAGACAGCATCAAACAATCAGCTTAAGCAAGCGCTAGAAGTACATGAATCCAGAATTACAGAACTGGTAGCCGCCTAAGCGGTATCTAGTGACAGGTCGGAGGGGCGTTGCTCCAAGGTGGCGCATGAATTGTCGCCCAGCAGATGGGGAATTTCGAAACTCCATCGGTGTAGTCTCGTTTGTTATAATCATTGTCATATGGAAGATAAAATGTAGAGCAGCTAAAAATTTCTTATTTTCCCCCTTATTAGGCGCAGATCCCAGAGAGCATAAGATCCTAAAGTTCGAATAAATTTCATATGAATAAGATCTCGGATATTGCAACAAATAATAAGGCTGTATAGGATTCATGCTGCTCTATTAATTATTAAAAACGATCTACTTGATATTGCGGTCTAGCTATAGGAGTTATACTTAACCGCTCTGCTCTTAGGATATCATAACACTCTTTATTTTAAAGAGTTACTTTTAAGTCAGGATTATAAGTAGATTTTTAGATTTTTAGAATACTATTATTACTAGTATTATAATTTTAAAGTATTTATATTACCTACTAACTATCTTTATATAACTTATTTAAATTTTTATTAATACAATTATAAAATAAAATATCTATTAGGAGTTTATTATTAAATCTATAAATATAAATAATAAATATTCTTATATTCCTATAAATCTAATCTTATCTAGATATCAGGCTATTAACAGGGATTATTTTTAGAACATTTGCTTTCTCCCTTATCTCGAGGAAACCTTCTTCGGGGCTAAAACCTCCCTAATAGGAAAGAGATAAGGAATTATTACAGAGGTATAGGGTAAACAGGGGAGTAATTTGGTTCTAAGGTACAGGGTATTTAGGTTTTCCAGGCCTTATAAAATATAGAGGTTTTAGGTAACAAGGTAAAATTTATAAATATATTTAATTATTATACTATATTTATTTAGAAGTTCTAATATTATTATATTTTTATACTTTAAAATATAATATAGATAAATTAATTACTATTACTATTATTAAGATTATCCGAACTAGTACTATATTATATAAGTATAATAGGAAGTAAATTAAATCTTAGGAGTCTGAGTCTAGCTAGTAGCAAGTGTCGAGGAAGTTCCTCAACATAACCTCTACGCTAACAAAGCCTGGTTGCCCGATGTCTTGGAGGATCTTCTCTGCTCTTTGGATAGCATCGTCCGCTTCGGCAAGATATTTCCCCTCAAGCTTCTGGTCCTCGCCCTTCACGAGGTCCGGTGTAATTTTTCGGACTTGTTGACGAAGATCGTTCCAAGTGCAGCGATCATGATAGGCAAATACGCGCTCCTTATCGATTGAAGACTTCGCCATTGCAGCAACCAGAAGCCGGGCTGTATCCTCGACATCGATCAAGAAGGCTAACAATTATAGAATCAGCATTCACAGTGCTCCAAAAAGTCACATTAGGAAAAGAAGAAATACATACCTAGAGGCATGGGAACGGCCTCCCATTCACCAGTGAGGACTGTTTTGAGAAGTTCGTTTGTCGAACTCGAGCCGTTCAGCCCACGACCAAAGTTTCCATCCGGGACAACACAATTGGCTACAAACGGAGGGTTGTTTTCCTCTACCCAGGACCAGAAGCTCAGCTCTGCAAGGGTCCGGCCAGCACTGTAGACATCCAACATCCCGCCAAAGCCATCGTCTCTCGGCCCACAACAGGTCTTCTGCACGGCCTCCCAGTTGTACATTTTGGTCGTGATGTTATGTCGCCGGTCATTATAAAGAGTCGTCTCGACAGCCTTGCTGCTCGAGCTCAGTACATAGCGCTGCACGCCTGCTTTTGCTGCCGCCTCCAGTGTATTGATGGTACTCCTGATATTAGAGCCCACGACTTTTGAGGGATCAGGATCGAAGAGTACTGGTGTGGATACATAAATGACTCCCGCAGCGCCTAATGTGGCCTGTTCAACTCATTGAGCAAAGATTCGTCAATATAGGTGTGGCTTACCTTTGAAAGCTGCATCAAAGGTGCCTGTTTTCTCAAACTCGGCCACTTCAACCAACTCAAACTTTCCGGGCCACTTCTCATCAAAGAGTTTGTGCATCCATGTTGAGTGTTTTTCAATATTCCTAACAGTGCCGCGTACCTTGTATCCAGCTTGTAGTAGCTTCTCGCACGTCTCTACACCAATAAAGCCATTCGCCCCAATAACTACGACGACAGAGTCGATCGAAATTGCAGGGTCCTTGATGTGCATCTTAGCTGAATATATCGGTGAGCCTGAGGAACGTTCAAATTACTCTTTCTACCGAACGTAAGACTTTATACGCCATGCCCTCTCCACACCTTTGAGGTTTCATAATCAACGCATCAAGTCGGTTCTTGGCTACCTGATTTGTAATCTGCAAGTTACTGCTGGTGGCTCTTCTAACCACCAAGCCAGATCTCCTGTGCAAGCCCGTGGACTGCCCCACGGAGTCGGTAAACTCTAGATGACTAATTATACCTCGTATTTGATTGTTAATCTGACGAGTCTATCATTTGAAACTTCGGGATATGCAGACTTTGCCGTGGCCAGGACATTGCGTGCTTGCCAAGGTCTATTGAGAGGTACTAGATTCTGATAATGTCGGAACTCCGTGTGTCTACATTTTCATGTCCATAGATCTTATTGTCATATGCCATTCTCAACGCCCAATCCTAAATCAAAAGAATTGCGGGATTCGTGGACTGTCAAAGTGGATACTTATTGTAAGACACTGCCACACCACCTTTCGGGGTTCGGGGTGCCGGTTCACTTCAGGTCGCATCGTCCTCAACGTTCGTTTTGAGTTTCGTATGGTCGGTAAGCATAGAGTCACAATTTGGAATCTTTGTGATTATCGCATTCGAGTAGCATTTCAATAAGAGAGGCGATACCCATACGATGTTTTGTTTCTATAAATTGGAAAGGGGTCCTTTTCCCATCTGATCATCAACCGAATAAACTCGGTTTGATTCATATGCAATAAAATCACGCCACAAGTCCCAATTCCAGTGTCTCTATTCACTACACGGCAAATCAAGTAATATGCCAGTTGCTCTGATCACAGGTGCCAATGGTGGCCTCGGGAGAGCTATAGCCGAGAGCCTCGCTACTGAGCATGGTTATCATGTTGTCATCGGCTCTCGAAATGCTGCCGAGGGCGAGGCTGTCGCTGTTCTCCTGCAGCAGCGTGGGTTTTCTGCGTCCAATATACAAATCGACCTCTTGTCGGACGAGTCCATTCGCGAAGCAGTCAAAAGTGTCGAAGCAGCCCACGGCGAGCTGCATGTTCTTGTCAATAACGCCGGCGTCCATCTTGAAATCACTGAGACGGACCTATCCACCCGCCAACTTCTGAACCAAACTTTCCAAGTCAACACCTTTGGAACCACGGTTCTTACAGAAGCGTGTCTGCCTCTACTACTCCGGGCAGACACGCCTCGCATCGTCTTTGTATCGTCTCGAAATGGGTCGATCAGCCAGAGCCTCGACAAGGATTGGCCTATGTATGGTGTGCAGCATCCGGCTTATAAGGCTAGTAAAGCGGCACTTAATATGCTTGCTGTCAGATACGTTGAGAAGTTGGAGGCTGTTGGAGGCATGGTCAATATGGTATGCCCCGGTTATGTCAGATCCAAGATGGTCGGCTTCCACCCAGATGCTCGATCACCAGAAGTAGCCGCGAAGAAGGTCGTGGAGATGGCTACATTGGGGAAAGGTGGTCCAACTGGGACTTTTATTGATGCTAATGGACCGATTCCGTGGTAATATTGTCCTTGAGACTAAATTAACGTGTATCACAGTTGTAGTTATACGAATGGTTTGATTCACATAAGAATTGGAAATAGAACAAGGAGAGCAAGAGGGCCCTAGTATTAAAGAAGGTAGCCGCCTTGACATTGTGTCAACGCCTCCTCTTTGACCTCACAAGAAGCCTAATGAAATATTCAAATAAATCACTCTCTATAAAAAAGTGTTATCCAATACAGTGATGATGTATCTCATGATTTGTAACTGCATTCGTGTGCAGATTTTTTTTCGAGTTGCATGCCCTATACCTATTATGTTAGTCTCATTTGTTTGTATCTAGGGCACTTTGAAGCTCGCATTACGTTATAGAGACTACATTTAGAAGTTAATACTATAGTATAACATAATTAGGCTGCTCTGCACCTTTCTGGTAAAAACCTATAGCCTTAAGCCTCCTCTTCCTCCTAATGGCGTCTTTCGTTGGAAAGCCGTAGTCGCGCGATCTAAAGGATAAGGTTCCGAAAGGAAACAAGGCTAGGACGTCCAGCTTGAACTATCATTTATAACTTCGTCTTCTGGCAGCACATATCCGATTATACACAACGCTCCGTCGCAAAAGAGTGGCTTTTCAACAAATTGTTCTAGTCAGGATGGCGCCAACTACCTCGAGCTCGTCGCTGCATGCAACGCAAAGGATCCTGCAACTGTTAATATCGCGGTCACCGCTCCCGATTCCACCGACGATGAAAAACGTAAAGCAGAGTACCGGAGGGAGTTCCTGAGCTCCTTTACCCCAGAGGAGGAGCGAAAAATCATGCGCAAAGTCGATTTTCACATTGTTCTGCTCGTGGGACTTATTTACTCCATCAAGCAGGTAAAGCAAATGCATGCCCCAAACCCCAACAGTTCGATTGCTAACTGTCCAGATTGACACAAACAATGTAGCTTTAGTCAAAGTCATGGCTATTGGGAAGCCGACCAACATCTTGAACGAACTTGGAATAACCGCCGATCAGTACGCTTGGGTACAAACTGCTTACTACGTAAGGTCTATCCCTCCACCTATACTTTTGAGCAATCTCACTCATTGTCTTTTAGATACTCTACGTAATTCTAGAGACCCCTACTATATTGCTGTTCAAAATAATGAGTCCCAGGTTGTTTCAGTCAAGGATTATCATCACCTGGGGCATCATACTTGCACTCCACGCTGCAGTTAGCACCAAAGAGGCTCTATACTGTGTTGGGGGAAAAACGAACAACACCGCAGCTGTTAGCGAGCTTGAAATACAGACTGCCAACCACACCAAAATCTAACAACCTTCCACAACAGCTATAAAAAGGAGGTTTTGAGTTTTGTGTGTATTCTCATTTGATCAAATGGATCACGTTTACAGCTAGTCAATTGACCGATCGTAGCCGCCGTGAGGTTGCGAAAGACGCATCTTTCATAAGAAGGGATTTTCAAAAACGAAAATAAGAAGGGGTAAAAAGCATGTCTTTTACTACGGATACGGAAAAATAGCTAATTTATCTAACCTGGCCGAATTGACAAGTGGGCCCCGACTCAATACGCATTGCGAGTATTGATCGATATTGCAGAGGCGGGTATGTTCCCGGCAATTATGACCTTTTACACTTGCTGGTATCGTGGTGATGAGCTTGCGAGGCCAATGATTTGGGTTCACTCGATTGATCACTTCTCAAACATTGTTGGGCAGCTTCTTGCTTACGGAATGTCCTATTTAGATGGAAATCAAGGCCTGAGTTCGTGGCAATGGTAAGTCAACCCGTCCTTTTTGCTTTGAAGTCACAAACTAAGTTAGACGGCAGGGTGTTTCTACTTGAAGGCGAACCGTGGTATTCGGCATGTTCGTTTACTTATATCATCCAGACTATCCTCGGTCTCCTCGAACCTCCAAGTGGTTGACTCCTAGGGAGCAAGAGTTTGTAGAACTTCGTCTGACTGCAAATGCGCCTCGGTTGTCGGACAAAGCCTTCTCCCTCCAGGAAACTTTGGCCGCTCTCAGAGACCCCCGCCTCTGGTCGTTTACCTTGATGATGCTCTGCATGTCGACGAGGTCCTATGAAATTGCAGGGTTTCTTGTAAGTTGCCTTATTAACTTTGAACAAACTATTACTTACCGACAGTAGCCTAATATCGTGGCAAACCTCGGGTTCGTTACGGTTCCACGAAATCTGCTTCTCCTTTTGGTACGACCTTTCCAACTGACTATTTTAATCAATATCTAACTTTCTCAAGCCTGGTTCTTTTCTATCAATGATTATTATCATCTCGATACATTTCATCTACAAGCGAGCCTTGGTGCCTCGGCCATTGTGCTGTTTGACTAGTAAGCATTCCCTCCAACACTTAACAACCCGGAATTTAGCCATTAACACGCACTAGTCGTGACCTGCGAACTGTTGAGTTTCATCATCTTCTTAGCAACAAAAAAAAAAGCGGCGGTGTACGCAGCATGTGTCCTCGGAACCATGTTCTCTCATGCTTGGGGAACTTCATGGCCCTGTAAGTCCTAACATCGGAATAATTTCTTGACCCAGCCCCGCTTACCGAAGTGCAGGGCGATCCTCGAGCTTGAAGGGCGCTATAGGAACTGCTGTAGCCTTTGGCATCACGAATTCCATTGGTTAGCTTGGCGGCGTGATTGGGCCACAAATCTTCCGCTCCCAGTGGGCTGAGTCGGGATACAAGGAATCCTACGGTATTTGTGTTGGTGCGTTGGGTGGAGGGTTTATTTTTGGGCTGCTATGTTGGTATCTTACTTTTGATTTGGAGAAGCAGGTCAGACGAGTCAAAAAAGAACGTAACAAGGCTGCTCGTGAGGACGGATCTATGTCGACGATTATGTGCGGACGGTTTAGGGCTAGCAACAAACGGATTTGCGCTCGGTCTTCAATCCCAACCACTAACAGTGGAGGAACAGAAGGCTAAGTGCAGCTAATTACGAGGACTTGGAAAGCATTTCTGCCGTATACATGGAGATGTGACTTCTAGCCCAAAATGCATCATGTTAAAATATCAGCCCGGAGCCATCCAATCTTGCTTTATGTAAAGTTGCTATGTGGAGTTGCTGCCCTTGCTGCCAGCTGCACAACGGTGTGGAAGGCGGCTAGGGAGACACCTCTGAGCTATATAAATCCAATTGAAGTTTGATATTTTCTGTTTTTTTTTTTTTTTTTTTTTTTTTTCGCATGAATCCAGAATGAATTTACATTTCTCTTGAGATCTCAGCTGAACAAACTCACAGAGCCACCTTGGCCCCTATATATAAGGTGTTTGTGCCCGAGCCTTTCCCGCAGGTAAAACATATCTGGGTAGTATTGGTAGAACCTAATTTAATATAATCCATATATCAGAATCTCGTGAGACGTGCATCCAAGTAGGTCTACGGAGGGCCCCTGATGAATTTCCTTGAGCTTGGTCCATACTCTCCCATACTCGCAACATGTACTCCTTTGTTCTTTTGTACAATGGAAACTTACAATTGTCAAACGCACGATCCATCCACTGGCGTAACTTAGCCCGTCTCAACTCTCCCATTGCCTCGCAGCCAGCCATGAAAGCTGCCCATGCCGAACCAGGCCCAGGCTGCTGATGCCGCACTAGAGACGTATCGAACTTCTCTAGACCCTGGATCACTTCGTCGACATATGCTTGAAGTACTAAAGGATGTACGTTACGAATACGCCGGTAGAAGAATATAAGGAGGGATACAGTGAGGCATCTGAACATGCACACATTCGGCGGTTCGTTGGCGTTGATGTTTTCCGCCACGTCTAGCCCCCCAACGAAGGCGCAAATAGCATCTTCCAGAGACTGAGCCCGGCGCTCCAGTGTTTCGGACAAGCGGTTGCCGCCGAGCCTTCCAAGAGTTTCGTTCGCATCGAGCCAATTTGCTAGCCGTGTGGTGCGCGAGAGAAGGCTCAGCCACCGCTCGGGAACACCGTAAATGATGTGGAATCCATCTTCGACACTATTTCGGGGGTCCTCTAAATGAATATCTTGGTTACCGGTATGGGCATCTTTGTACCCCTCAATGCTTCTGTCAACCTCCTCGAAAGAATGTCGAATTCTCAGAAAGTCGTCTAACCTGGTATTTTCTCGTGTATGATGAGTGTCAGTATGGTTCGGCGAGGAGCCATCCTCTCTCCAGTCAGCTATTTGTGGCTCCCCAAAGCTGGCGGAAATGAAACGCCGCAGATTTCCATAATCGTGAAGCACATAGGTGCTCTCACCAACAATCCTATTCCATGTATATGCATGATGTAGTAACCGTATCCGACGTGATATATCCCGTTTAGCAAGCCCACGGAAACGGACCAAGCGCTCCGTCTCGAGTTGGTATCGGCGTGCTTCGGTCGAATCAGCAGTCGCCCACTATGAATTTCAGTTACTAAGAGACTCCGTTAACGTTTTGAATGAAACACACATACAGAATAAGCCATGAGCGCCTGTATAGCCATTAGCTGCTCTTTATACTTTGCTGCTTTCGAGCCTCGTATTTCTAATTCGAGAGAACGATTAAAGTAGACATCGGCATCGCGGATTTGTTTCCGGCTAAACTGCAACCAATCTTCTGGAGGTTGGTGGGAATCGTATCCCGTTATATGGAGGTGATATGCAGATATGGCAACAATCGCACACAAATTGGCGAGCTTGGCTTCATTTACATGTGGTTTCTCTAGATATGTGACATCCGCCTGAGTTTGCACTGCCAATTCATGATTCATGGGGCCCCAAGCATACTTTTTTCCCAAGGGAACAGAAGCCATGCGAGGGATCACTGCCTGATAGAAGTGTCTAAGAAGAAAAGTGATTTTGGGAGAGCGCCAATCTGTGGAGTTGGGTACATTCTCAGACAATGAGTGGCTCAATGGTTTTCGGGATTGATCCTCGGAAGGGAGGATGGCGGTGGAACTCCTAGGCTGAACTGGGTTTTTTTGTGCCGGAATGCCCTGCCCGAGGAGGTCCGAATAGACAGAACTTTGTGTCTGTGGCAATCCGAGAGTGGTTTCAAAGTCAAGTGCAAAGAGATCTGTCCACGCAAGGTATCCGTCACAATCAGGAGCCACACTGCCGTCCTCATACACACCTATCAAGGGGAGGTCATCGTAACCTGAGTTGGGAGGGTGACAAAAAGAGGGCAAGAGCTGTGACTCCTCGCCTGCGAGTGTAGCTTGTCCATCGGGATTGGTGTTAGATCTTAGATTTGTTGATACGGTTGGCCCGGGGTCCGGGTTAGAATCGAAAAGGCCGAATGGTCCTATCGTAATCTCTGGCGTCTTCGCAGAGCCCGAATTTCTAGAGTGGTCATCGATATCTAACAGTGCTGCGCCTACTGAGCCCGATGAAACGCTCCCGGATATGGCAGCTGCCATTGATGCTCTGGATTTCTCTAACCTGAGATAAGCGTGGTGCATAAAGCGTCATTCGCCTGGACTCTTGCATCTCACCAGTGTAGAGCTGTCCCCTATTGGTTGCTTCCGAAGGCGCTTCCGAAGGCGGTTCACTCTTGCGAGGAGACGATGCTCCAACCCAACGCAAGTCGGACGTGAAACCTTCACAAGACACGCCACAAGCCCTACATGTGAGGCATGTGGGTTTAACTAGATCACATTTCACGTGGCGCCGTCGACAAGTGAGGCAACCCCCAAGTGAATATGGTCCCCGCACTCGTCTTCCGCCATTCTCCGTCTTCCTTTGACGATTGCGGCCACTTCCGTATGACTTCGGCATGCTGGTGAGTTAGCAGTCGTAGGGAATTGAATCTCTTTTTCAATTTTCAGCGTTTCGTTATTACATGCTCAATCTTTAGAGGGCGAAGTAGCAACTCGTTCCGAAAGGAATTCTTGAGTGTGGAGACGACCATTCTTAGTCCTCATAGAGAAGCCAATCAGTAATGCAGATTTAGCCTCTCTGTGGGCCAACCTGCTGCTCTAGGCATGTGATTCCGGAGCTGGCTCGTCTCTCCGGAACCAAATTCCCAACACATAGTTTGGACTCCATCTGATAGTACACGTACAATCTGCAGCTAAGGGAACCGATTTCTTGATTCAGCCACTAGTCCCGTGAGAAACCTCGCAGTAATCACAGAGTTTGGTCAGAAAATTATTATATTTTACACAGTTACTCCCCTCCCCAGCCAGTCACTTAATGTTTGCTTGTTGTACTTCTCGTCAGGTTGCTGCCATTACTATGAAATAATCTTTATAACCTCCGTATTTGCAACTTATATGCATCACCCAAACCTTCGATCTCTTCCTGTACCAACCAACATACACGCCAACAATCCTCGCCCGTCCGCCACCTACCCTAAGTCTTGTAACTCTTGTTACAGCAGGCATTCCGACCTTGCTAAAAACCGAGGATTGAAGTTCACATAGCAGACACATTATGCAAAGCTTATCCATAGTTGCATCAAACACGGCAGATGATCCGACCACCCAACTGCCCCGACATCCCAGTCAAGCAAGTGCCACAGCAGTCAATGAAAACTTTCGGGATAGTGAGTCCCATGTTTCATCATGGATCTGCGTCTTTGGGTCGTTTCTACTCTTAATTCCCTCCTACGGTGGGTAATCTCATAACCCAAGTCTTGATTCAATACTCGCTGTTCTAGAAGCGAAACTGACACCCTACTAAGGGTTCCCACAAGCAATCGGTACATTTCAGGCATACCTGCAACAACATCAACTCTCTGACTACACTTCTCGTGACATCGGCTGGATCTCCGGGCTTTACACAGCGCTCACGCTATTTTTAGGGATACAAGCCGGGCCTATCATCGATCGCTACAGCCCTATGATCCTTGCGCCCATAGCTACCGTTTTAACTATTCCCATATTTTTCGTGCTCGCCGAATGTACTGTTTACTGGCATTTCATTTTGTGCTTGGGCATATTCGGCGGCATCAGTGGTGCTCTAACTTCAACCATTGCTTTATCCATTGCCGGAAAACTTTTTACTCGATATCGCGGTCTGGCCATTGGACTTGCGCTCAACGGTTCCGCTCTAGGTGGCGTCATCATACCATTCATGCTAAGAGAGCTGTTCCCAAGTTGGGGTTACAAGTGGACAATTAGATTCATAGGTGCTCTCATGGCTGGTATCATGATCCCAGGGTGCTTGTGCTACATACCATACATGAAGATGTACAACATGCGTGTTCGCAATCTCGAGGTAAACATCACAGAAGAGCAGTCTGATGAGTCTCGTAAGAAAGCCAATGGGAGCTCTGCTATCAATCTCGATGCCTTCCGGTCACGTTCATTCGCCGCAATAGCAGCAGCATTCTTCTCACTTGAATTTGCCATGTTTGGGATATCCGGTAACTTACCAACTCTCTCATTACAGTCTGGAAACCCTGTGGAGACGGGCTACAACCTCATTGCCATCATCAACGGAAGTGGTTGCATTGGCCGTGTCGTTTCGGGTTTTTTGGGAGATGAATACGGGCATTGCAACGTCCTATTTCTCGCAATCATTCTCACAGGAATTTGCACGGGGGCTACGCTTGTGCCGTTTGCCACCACGCAGGTGAACGCATTGTATGCCTTTGCGACGTTGTGGGGTCTGGGCACTGGCTTCTTCTCAGCCCTCATCCCAGCTTGTCTCGGGAAGACATGTGAACACAAAGACTATGGGCGTTACCTCGGAGCTCTCAACTTCACTGTTAGCTTCGCGTTGCTCATCGCTGTGCCGATAGGCGGACAGATGCTACAGACATTGGGGGCTCAGGCACTCGCAGGTCTGTATGTCGGGGTTCTTTGCATTGCTGCTGCTGTACTCTACACAGCTAGATCTTTTCTAGCAGGATCTTGGACGTCGGTTAAATTGAGGGTTTAACAAATGATATTTAGATTTTCTTGGCGTATTCTATACTGTATACCTCTATCAGCCCCAGCCGCATCTTCAAATCCCATTACCACCAATGTAGCCGCAAAAAGCGGTTCCTTCTGAAAGCACATTATAAAGCTTCCGAAATCTTACACCCTCCAATCATGACTAGCTCTCACATGCTTGTAGGAAATGAGTACGTCTAGCACTTTCAGCAACAAGGGAACACTTCTCAATTCAGCCACCCACGATGATTCCAACAATAATCGACCGGATCCGCAGTTGATGGACAGTGCCTTTTCTTTAACAGCCAATTTGCACCGCAATGAAATAAAATCCAGTGGAGTCTCCCCCTTGAAATTTTTCACATCGAACTCGGCTCCGTGATCAAGAAGCGTCTTGATGACTTGCAGGCCTCTCGCTCTCATGACCATGTGTAATGCTGTTTCTCCGTGTCTTCCATGTTTGTTTACATCAGCCCCTTTTCGCACGAGCCATTCAAGACCCTCATCAGTGCAGCCGCGGAACAAAGCGTTCGTCAGGAGTTCATCATCAGGCCCGCAGGCATGTTCGATCACTGCGCCATGCTTATCCAGAAGTTCCAGCATTGCTACATCCCCATACTCCGCGGCATAGTACAGGCAATTTCGGTTGCTGTCGTCAAGACGATCTGGACTGGCGCCATATTGTATAAGCATCTCGGCAGTCTCAAACGACCTGAGAGATACAGCCGAATGAAGCGCTCGCAATCCCCATCCAGCCTTGCCTTCAGGGTCCGCTCCCTTATCTAGAAGCAGCTTGATTATATCTAGCCCACACCGCTGTTCGATGGCAGCTCCTAAAGGCGCAGAGTGGTCCCTTTCCCACGCAAGGTTGACGTCCGCTCCCCGGTCAACAAGTAGTTTTATTATTGCAAACGAGCTACTCCGGTTGCAAGCCGTCATCAAGGGCGTGCCATGAATCCTATCGATGCAGTTGATGTTGGCCCCATGATCAAGAAAGAGTTCTGTCAGTTCCAGCTCTGGACACTCGACAGAGCGGTGAAGCACGTTTCGGTGGCCATAATCCACATTGTGCCAGCGGTAACAAGGGTGATCACCGACGCTCGCTCCTTGCTGGAGGAGGAACTGGGCGAGTTTAACAGGATTCTTAGCGAGATGAGAATAACATAGTGCACTGAACCCGTGTCCACAAAATGCGCTCACGTCTGCGCCCTGCTCTACCAGAAATCGAGCTATCTCGAAGTCCCACGTGTCTTCGGCATTCCAGATAAGGGGAGTGCTGCCATTCTGGGCTCGTGCGTTCACATTTGCCCCGTGGCTGACCAGCACTTTGATAATCCCCATATACCCAGATCTCACAGCGTGGTGAAGGGGGGTTTGCTCCTCTCCGTCAGGAGCTTCGATCCTCGCACCCTGTGAAACAAGTATCTCGACAGTTCGCAAGCGGTCAGTTGAGTCTTCCCGGGATACGAGTAAGTCTTTCCCTCGCCTACAACAGCGAGGGTGAGACCAACGGCACCCAGCACCAGATTGCTTCAAACAATCACACATGTCTAGGTCATTTCCACAAGCTAAGGAAAGCGGTGTCCTGTGACTGGAATCTGAAGAGGAGTGGTCGGCACCAAGTGCAAGAATCGTTTCAACCAAGGCAATATCTCCCTTGCGTGCAGCGATGGTAAGTGCTGTATCACCATTCGTGTTTCGACTCTCAATCTGTACTTTCCCCGTGGCGATCATCAAATGGGCAATATCGGGAAGCCGGGCCACGGCGGCGATGAAGGGGCTATCTCCGGAGCCGTCATTGTTGAGGTCAAGATTGCCAGACTTATCCATACAGTCCCAGAGAAGTCTTACCATCTCTACCCTTCCCCACCTAATGGCCATGGTGAGGTGGCCTGGCACCGCAAACCCCAACCACGCCGCGCGCTGGACAGTCTCAAACACATCCTCTTTTATAGCCCATGGTATTGCTGTCCCCTCGTCAAGGTTATTAGAAGGGTCCAGGTCCCGCCTGTACAGATCATGAATAACTGCCTCATGAACCCTCCAGCATGTTTGGCTTAAAGCATTGAGATGTTTAACTTCGGTGAGTTGGGTGCCTATTTTTTGCAAGCATTCGGTTGGCAACGACAGGATAGCTGTTGGAGTTGCCGGCAAATGCGCCATTCTTGGTATAACACGAACGATGCTCCCTCGAAATCGAACTAAGACGAAGAAACGCAAAGGGCGAGCGTTGCCGCTAGGTTGTTTTGGTGATTATTTGTTGATAAAGTAACTGCAACAAAAACGAATCCAAAGGTAAAAGGTGAGAGAGTAAAAAGTAGGACAGCCTTTACATTTTTTATCAGCAACAAATCGTGGCTATTAATACAAGGACCCGACAAGCCCCACTACCAGGCAACAAGCCAAGTTTGCGTGTGACTCCTAATCAAGGTACCTAGTATGTGAGTATGTGAAGGAATGCGTCTGCAATGTAATAGAGCATTTTGCGTTTTCTACTACTACAAAATGGGTCTGTGCTTTGACATCTTCTGCTTCCCGATCTGTTCACCGGGAAAGAGGCCAACGGTACTTCTGTTCAGTGATTGGGTGATGAGCCGCCAAGAACCAAGGATCCTTGCACAAGATCAAAGCACTCTGCAGGCCCGGTCCAAGCCGCATAACGAATGTCCTCGCTTAAACTTGAACCCTAAACCAGGAATACCGAAGTTCCAAGGCCTAATCTCGGAGCTGTGTGAGCCAGGTGAGTATTTAAAGACAACATCTTCCAAGATTGTAGCCCGGAGATGGAGCTTCAGAAATGTGCTGAGACCTGTGTCCTGTTGGGATTGATTATTGAGAATAGTAAACTACAATCTGAGACAGGTAGGATCGCTCTCAAGGTGGGGAAAGCCTTGCCCATTCATTCCGAAATATTCGTCCCATTCCTTAATAGTCTCGTTTTTGGCTCATCGAAATGGCTTGAAGCATTTCGCCAACGTGCCGCTTTTAACCTCTCTCTCTCTCTCGGCCATGGATACAACATGCATATTAGATTCCCAAGTGTTTCTGGAGCAAGCAATTTTAAGAAACACCAGCCGAGCTTGCCAATGAGACGCACGACAGCGAAATAGCCTTAGCATCCCCGACACAGCCCACAATCACCGAGACGCCTTCCTGATTCCTTCATAACAGCGATTGCTATAGACGCCTTACTAGAGAGCTTTCACGATACGTGACAAGCACCACGTCGACACGGAAACCGGCCCAACATATCCCCTCGTATGAAGAGCTACGGCATCATGCGCGATGGATGATGTTCCAAGAGTAGGTATAATCTGCCCCTGACCCCACCGTGCTCTTTCACTGATTAGCCTCTTTGCGTAGTGGCGATCCATGGAACCAAACTCTTGCTGATGACCCGTATTGGCTGCTTGATTTCAACCGTGAAGTTGGCCTGCGGACTGATGATTCGATCCTAGTGGAGTAAGGATTTGGCTTAGTGGCTCACATTGTATTATCAGACTCATTGAAAGCTGTCAATGCTTCAGCATGTTCGATGATATTTCTTCTGCAGAGACCATTCATTTGTGGGGGAGAGAGTTCGCTAGAGAGTTCGCGTATAAAGCCAACACAGCAATGAAAGATGCCAGACCCGACATCCCAACACAATGAATAAACTATTCATCTACAGATGACTTGTTGTCAAAGGTCTCTAATCCAATTCTCTGCCCACCAAAGCTTTCGTATAGTCTCCCACTAAAATGGTTTATATCTATCCCATATCTTCGAGGACTTGCAATGGCCATTGCAACCATGGATAATGAGCTTCATCAATTGCAGCCTGGATTCCTGACAGAATATGATCTGGCCAACCAGAGATAAACCAGAAATTCTCCAATGTCTTCATTGGAATTGTGAAATAAGCGAAGATCAGGAGAGGAATTGGCATTTTCTCCTGCAAGCGCCGAACAAAGTCGTCTCGCAAATAATATATCCATATAAAGACCATTTGGTTTTTGGTGTGGCTATTACACGTTCCGTCTGGCCGGCCCCAGATTGCCTCGTAGCACATTTGCAAGCTTTCAAGGGCTTCCAAATTTTCTGTACGATAGAGGCTATCGCTAGTTTCTACGTATGTTCGTAGATTATTGAATTGGCCAGCCCAGTCCACATATCGAAGGTGTCTTCTTGATGCATATGGCTTATCGACTCGCTCTGGTCGGCATAAGAAGCCTGACAATGGCCCGGAGAATACCTGGCTGGCCCCTACCCCGCCGAGGACAGACTTAATGCCTTGGAACAGTCCAAGCCACAAGGGAAAGCCGCTGTTACAAAAGAGAAGGTATTCACCTGGCTGCGGCCCATATGCCAGTGTGGTGATAGACACGAGCACAGCCGCAGCAAAAACCGCATGGCAGTTGTCCACGTCAACGGAAGGTAGCATCGCAACCAGACCGCGAATGCCTGAAGAGGAGAGGCGTCTTGCCATTCCCTGAAAGTGACTCTTTTGCTGTGGTCGCAGGCGTGCAAGGTGAGAAGCGATAGAGCACCGACAGAAGTCCAAGACAACAGGATGCAGAACTCTGAGTAACGGTCCGGAAAACTTTGCAGCAACGTCTTCACGGGAACTAACAACAGCTGCTTCACCAGACCATGTCAGGCAGTCAAGCAATAGACTATAACATCGAATGGTTTCTGGAGAGTAGGGCGGGAATGCTCGGGAATCAGAGGCACACAAGGGTGATTTAGACAAGGTCAAGGTGCTTGTCGGCCAGTTGGACGACCTCGGCCGGCCACGCCCCTGGTGCGGCCCAGGGCCTCCGTTGATGAGAAATTTCCAGCCTTGATCAGGAATAGTAGGCGAGAGCTGCGAGTACGAACAATCAACGCCAAAATGAAGGCAGTTTTGGCACCCTGGCTTGCCTTCATTGCACTACCCAAACGTGCTTCAGCACTCGATGCACCTCAATGACACACATGATTGGCTGTCCTACCTTGATCCGCCTCCTTTTGCAGACTAGACACCCTGTCCGGGCCTTCCGGTGTGACCTGCGCATCGGAGTTTTGGGAATTATTGCTTGATGGCGGTTGCTCATGATAGCGCTCAAGATTTTATCGATGGTATGTGTGACTTTGGAAAGTTGAAACGAGGCAAAGGCCGGACAGCGTGACATGGCTGCTTTGTAATCCCAGCAACGGAACCTTGTCAAGAACGATACTAAACCAGAAATGGCATATTTACGTATTCTGAGAATTTCGATTGGATATTACCAAACGCCGATCCGAAGCTACCACCCCACCGTTTATCATTTCGCCTACGGAGCATGCATACTGGGCTAACAAGCCAAGATAGAAATATAAAAGGGCCTTTCTCAATCAATCTCTGAGCCCATTTATCACCATCAATCATCTTCTTCCTATTTTCAAAATTCTTAAACAGAACAAAAAGTAACTTGAGTGACTCCGTCAAAATGAAAGTCATTGTTGTCGGAGCTTCGGGTGAGACAGGAACATCTGTTGTGCACGGCCTTATCAAGTCTCCCGAAAACTTCGTAAGTGCCTGATCATTCTACATCATGTAGCGATATGGTATATACAGTCCAGCTTATACGCACTCGCTTTATTTATAGGAAGTGACTGCTCTCGCTCGCAAGTCCTCAGTGGACAAGCCAGAGTATCTCGCACTCAAGGACCTGGGTGTCACTGTTTCCACAGTAGATCTCGGCACTGTTAGCGATGAACTTGTTGCCCTTCTCACTGGTGCCGATGTCGTCATCTCTTGTTTGACTTCTGGTCATGCAGAGCACGTAAAAACCCAGAATATTCTTGCCAGTGCTTGCAAAAAGGCGTCTGTAGGCCGCTTCGTTCCTAGTTTCTTTGGGCCTATATGCCCCCCTCGAGGAATCATGTTACTTAGAAATCTGGTGAGCGATTACTCACACATACACACACAACTGGTCATTTCCAGACATGAGGTATTCATAAAATGGCTAACCAAGCAATCTACCTAACAGAAAGAAGACCTTCTTGATCATATCAAGAGCATATATTTGCCCTATACAGTCATTGATGTTGGCTGGTGGTATCAGCTCTCACTACCTCCTCTACCTTCTGGCAAGCTTGCAAACGCCCTCACCATGCCTGTTCAGACTATCTCAGGCAATGGAAACACTGAGACTGCCCTGATCGACAAACGAGACATTGGAAAATACGTGGCTCGTGTCATTGTGGACCCACGCACACTGAACAAGTCAGTGTTTGTGTACAACGAGATCTGGACCCAGAATCGCATCTTCGATCTCATGGAGAAGTTGTCCAGCGAAGAGATACCCAGAAATCATGTAGGTTTTTTCCAATTGCCTTATTCTTTTCATGTCTTTCAACCACCTAACTCTCAATTACCCCTGAACACAACGTCGTGCTAATCATCTTCAAGGTCAATGAACAAGTTCTTCAATCCAAAATTAAGACTGCGAATGAGGCTGTCGCCGCAGGCGATAACACTCAGATAAGAAACTTGGTCATGTCCCAGTATGAGCTTGTATTAGGAATTCGTGGAGACAATTCTCCAGAGTGTGCCAAGTATCTGGGGTATCTGATTGGGAAAGATTTATATCCTGATCTTCAGGGCGAAAGTCTTGAACAATTCATCAACGACACACTGGCTGGGAAAATTGAACGCCTATACGCAAGACGTCGTTAGTGATCTAGTCTTAACCAGATAGCCAGCCGGCTACATGCGCCTTTTCCATGGACTCCTTCACAGCATCCAATGATATCTATTTCCTGATTCTAAACCGTATTTATATGGTGCCATAATTTCAAGCCAAAACAGTTCAGATGACGTGCCCACTATTGTCGAGCTGCAACGAGTCGTGAATCGTAGACTACCTCAGCCTTCGGAGTAGGCCGGTGGAAACAGTTCCAATGGACGACGGATGGTAATGTTCAACTTGAAGAAGTTACAAATATCCAAGAATCCGCCTAGTCTTCTCTACGCCTTGTTCCACCGTTGACTGGAAACAACACCTCCATCCACCAAAATATCGGTTCCTGTAATGAAACAAGACGACGGGTTGGTCAGGAATGCAACCACGTTGGTGATGTCTTCTGGTGTGCCCACCCTGCCTGCAGGGGATGTTTCAACAAACTTTGCAGCCGGACCGGTCATCGCTTCCTGGCGACCAAGCTCTGTGGAAATTACACCAGGGCTCACCGAATTGATTCTAGCTCCTCTGGCGCCCCATGCCTTGGCCATGGATTGCACACGAAGCAGATTGCCGCGTTTAGAGAATGCGTAGGCCATTCCTGCTGCACGTGCATCGGAGCTATCAACATTGAGACCCGGGTGGCTCAATAATTGATCCCGTGAGGCTGTAGCGAGGTGTTTTTCCAGTTCGGGCTCCAACGGTGGGCAGAGATAGCCCGCCATGCTGGAGATGCAAACGAGACTCGTCCCAGGTCCCGCGACAGGAAGGAAAGCGTCGATTACGTTGGCCGTGCCAACAAGGTCGATTTCGTAAACGCGGCGAGCAGAGCCGACTGAGGGCCCAACCCCGGCAGTATGAACAATGGCCTCGATTGATCCCACTGCTGCGGCCTTTTTGGCGAGTTTATCAACGCTGTCGAAGTCGGATATGTCTACTTGCAGTGTCGTAACCGAGTATCCCTCGCCAGTCAAGACTTTTTCCGCAGTGGAGAGATTGGCGGCGGAGTAGTCTCCCAGGAGAACTTGTCTTCCAAGGCCAAGCCTTCGTGCGATGGGAAGCCCCATGCCGCCACTCCCAATAACAACAATAACGCTGGAAATCATGATGCGAAAGATGCTCCAACTCTCTTCGGCAGAAATTCTATTCCATCCGAGGGTGGTGAAGGTGGAAAAGGCGAGCATCAAGAGAAAACAAGACAGAACGAGGAACTTTCGCTTTCGCTATCGCTATCGCTCTCGTCTTCGTTCTCTTCTGCCTTGACGTCATGCTAAAGCTCAATGTGGACCGTGCGTTTTAGAGGTGGTCGTAAAAGAAACTCCTACCCTATAGCTCTCCCAGATTGGTAGCAATAGCCAGCAGGCTTTATTATAAAGTAACTGAAATATATATTAAAGAAATTTCAACTTGATTTAAAAATTCTCTTTAGCTAATAGAAATATAAAAAGCTATCTGGTTAAGGAAAAGAATCCGCTAGTAGTCGGCCGAGCTTAAACTCCTCTAAGGAGAACTCCATACAACGACGACAGCTCTCACAGTTGCCAGTCCATGCCCTGGGAATGCCGAAGCAACACATCCCAAGTTATACCCGTCAAGTGGTAGCATGCTCTCATTTGTCCGCTTTGTCCTTTGAGGATTCAAACACGCCTCCGAGGCTGTCAATGTCAAATCCAGCGTTGCCCCAAAGTCCCACAAACACACCATTCCCAATGTCTTGCTCAGCAGGGATGCCCCCACTCCCGCCAGCCTTCCAACCGCCAGGAAGTCTCGTGGATTCGTAATAGATAGCGTCAACCCAGTCCCCGCCGTAAATGATGAATTTTGTGATACGCTCACTTTTGTGGAATGTCGTTGATGTTGAAGGCCCTGACGCATGACCATACTTGTGCGTCTGTCCGTTGGTCCACTCCACCTCGATCGCCTTGATCACCTCATGATCGCCGGGGCCATCGTGTGTGTAAACGTTCAAGGCACTAACATTGACATTGCCATTTTGTACCGCTTTGAACAATTGACCACCGTCGTGGCCATGGGGTGGATTCCAGATGAGATCTCGCTCATCAGTGGTGGCGGTGTCTTGAGCTGCCATGATGATGACTCTTGGCTTTGTAGAAGTAATAAAGAGATTGAGATGATGGAGTAGTTGAAAATGTGTTGAAAGGGAGAGTATACTGTGGGGTTTTTGCACTCCAGGCATGAAGGAGCATCATAATATATAGTAAAGTCAGGGGAGATGGATTAGCTAGGTGCGGGATACAACAGATGTGCAAATGCTACTATCAAATCCAGAAGTTCTACCAATCTCCGTGTTCCCTAATACACCTGTCCTCTCTATCAACCTCGCTGGACAGCTGTATCGTATGATTGCGATGACCCTGTCCGGCCTGTCTTCCTCGTCGGACAGCTAGGTCATAAGCTCGCGATACATCTATCTCATCCGCCTTCCACAACAGACAGCCGTATCGCACAAATCCGAAGCCCCTGTCTGACCCGCCTTCATTGGTTAGACAGCCAGGCTTTCAATTCGCGATACGCCTGTCATACTTCCTATGTTAGACAGCTAGATCACACACACATGAAGGAGCTGTCGTCAGGTACAGCCAATACACAGGTCAACCCCGAGAGTTAGTTCGCACACACACGAAGGAGCTGTCGCGAGGTACAGCTAATACACAGGTCAATCCCGACAGGCCAATCATATACACACAAAGGAGCGGTCGCGAGGTGCAGCCAATTCACAGGTCAATCGCGACAGTTGGATCGCACACACACGAAGGAGCTGTCGCGAGGTACAGCGGATCGCACAATCATGAAGAATCTGTTACAATATACAGCTAATGCATAGGCCAACCGCGACAATTGGATCGCACATACATGAAGAGGCTGTCTCAAGCCATAGTAGCCAATAAGCAGGTTAATGGCGACAGTTGGATCACGCACACACGAAGTAGCTGTCGCGAGATGCAGCTAATACCTAGGTCAATTGAGACAGCTGGATCCTGCGTCTTAGACCCAGCTCCAAATGTGTCGAAGTAATAATACGGCCCATTATCACTCCGATTCCTATTGGAACCGTGAACTAGGACGGTATGGGTTTCCGTCACCAAATATCGGATGTTATGACCCGGTCCTCATACAAATCTACTTCCCGAAGCTTGCTCTCGAGTACGATATCGGCCGAGTTTCATGTCACGCCCACCTATCTTCTCGCTCTTCACGCCAAATTCCGGAACTTCCGACCTCCCCGATACCACGCGCAATACGAGAGCCCTTCGTTCTCAGATTGTCCGATCGGCAATTAGTGCAAGCCATACATAGTATGTTTTACGTAGTGCTCCTTGCCAAGCCCCTGTTTACACGCTTAATTACCTCTAGTGTGCTGAGGAGTATAAACCTTGAGCGGAGACTTCCTAACTGAGGTTTGCCGAGAATATCTACTATGCAAATCCCCAATGTATTATTTATTAAAGAATATTTAGAATAAATTAAGAATGTACTATTAATAGGATAGAAGAGCACCCGTCTCTTGATGTACGTAGTTAATTTTCTATATAATAGTTTCTATTTAACTGTTTTTTTTTTGGTCCTCCAGTATTCCATTGCTTCAGTATTCCATTACTTCTTTATTTCATTACTTAAATATCCCTTTGGATTTTGCATCCTACTTTCTTATTAGATTATATTCATTATTTTTCTTCGCTCAATTAAACGTTCAAGAAAAAGCAACAATGTCAAGCTTCAAGCAGCTCTTTCTTGGAGCAACTCTCCTGCTCAGCCTCACCCACCAAGCCGCCTGCAACCCAAACGAAGAACATGACTTATACGTCAGGTTTGACGATGCTCAAGATCTAGACGCATGAGATATCGAAAGCATCAGAGCACTTGTTGAGAGAGACCTCGAGATTCGCCGGGGAGGCGGTGGTGGTAGCGGCCGTGGCGGTAAAGCTCACCTAGCCACTGTTACCGATAGCTTCCCTGGCTATACATCTGGTAGTAGTAGCAGTAGTAGTAGCAGTAAGGGCAGAAGAAGTATATAGAGCTTTAAGATATATAAAGGAGGAGGAGGTAGTAGTAGCTATAGTAGTAATAATAGTAGTTTAGGAACTATAAGTAATAGTTTCCCTAGCTATATATCTAGTAGTAGTAGTAATAGTAAGAATAGAAGAAGCTTTAAGATTTATAGAGGAGGAGATAGTAGTAGTAGTTATAGTAGTAAAGATTACCTAGTAACTGTTACTAATAGCTTCCCTGGTTATATATCTGGTAGTAGTAGTAGCAGTAAGAGAAGGAGAAGCCTTAAGACTTACAGAGGAGGAGGTAGTAGTAGTAGTTATAGCAGTAAAGGTTACCTAGCTACTATTACTGATAGCTTCCCTGGATATACCTCTGGAAGCAGTAGCAGTAGTAAAAGTAGAAGAAGTATATAGAGCCTTAAGATATATAAAGGAGGAGGAGGTAGTAGTAGCTATAGTAGTAGTAATAGTAGTTTAGGAATTACTAGTAATAGCTTTTTTAGCTATATATTTAGTAGTAGTAGTAGTAATAATAAGAATAAAAGAAGCCTTAAGACTTATAGAGGAGGAGATAGTAATAGTAGTTATAATAGTAAAGATTACCTAGTAACTATTACTAATAGCTTCCCTGGTTATACGCCTGATAGTAGTAGTAGCAGCAAGGGAAGGAGAGGCCTTGAGACTCGCAGAGGTGGTTCATATAGATTAAAGCAAAAGCTCAACGAGTAGTCAGACGGTGGCGTTCAACAGCAGCATCTCTCACTCTATCGGACGCTTTATTCATGTTTCGCTATCTCAAGCTCATTAAGATCATATAAGACACATGGTTTAGGTAGCTTCTCGGCGTACCGAACTACAATAACGATTTAATCTATAGTCCTCCGTTTATTTCTTGATATCTTACTGTTAAAGTAGCTAAGTTCACCATCAATACCAAACTATGGACATTGCATTAGTAGGCCCATGTGATTCTGCTATAGTTCTATAGTATGTGCAACAGGCAAGCATAGAAAGAATCGACTTCACATTGTTGAGATTCATTCGCTAATCCCACGACAGAGGAACCAGGCCTTAACTAGCAGATGTTCCCCTGCATACAATGATTTTCATACATATATGATGAAACTATCCGCCAGATATTGATATCCCTGGAGTATTCCTTCGTTCATTTCTTGAAATGCAAATAATTTTATCTTTGCACTTGAAGCCAAAGGTCATTTGTGACGATCTTATTATATTTAATAAGTTCAGTAGATAAGGAAGTCCTCACCCACACTCCTCTAGCAATGCTACTGCTTTTAATTTATCTAAGCAGTAGTTTCACAACATGTGTTTAGCTTTTACAATGATATCATCATGTACTACATGCCTCCTCCTATTAAATTCAAAATGTTTGGTTGATTCAGATAAGTCTATTGCTGAAATGTCCGCGCGGGGTTTTTACAACTGTAGCTGCGAAATTCCACCGGCAATGAGGATACATGTATTGATGATGTGTATCCAGACTGAGTCGACCTCGCCTTTATACGATAGCAATAAGTATGTGTCTGCGATCCCTGCAATAGCCCAGCTCGTCATGAATATGCCGATTGCCCTGTGATGGCCGGCCAAAATCATCCACCACAGAGCAACTCCAGCTGCTAAGGTTCGACCACCAAAAGCGGGGACGAAGACAGCCATCTCATTGCTGACCTCCTTCACTCCAAAGAGCTGCCCCATGTGTGTTGGATTAAGAAGGCCATTTATCCCAGCGCCAGTAAGAAAGATTCCAAAGTATGCGTTAACATACTTGAGCATGCCCAATGGGATCATGATTGGAATGGGGAAGGTGCACGAAAACTAGAGATAGAGGTTTAGTAAATATCCAGTACTAGGTAAGTTATTACGCTCATGAACAAAGTTAAACAATCAGCTTACGTGAGTGTCGAAGATCTCGTACTCGAAATACAGATGATGGTTTCTCCTATAATACCCAGGAAACTTAAGTCAAGAAGTTAGCTTGTCAGCGGAGGATAAATATTTATTTCATTTTCGGGCATATTAAAATGTCCTAACTCCACGGTAGTTTAATATCAACGCTGGGCATTATTGGCTTTGATGTGCTTCCTACTCAATATTGGCATCAGATTGGTAAGCCCAGCGTGTTGTGACTTGTTCTCGCCATAATCCACATTACTAATAACTCAAGATCCACTACTCCCAGCCACCTTTTCTCGCCACTCGAAGAGCAAGCGATTCCCACTTTTGGTGAGACGTTCGTTCTATGTGCCTTCCTCCACACACCCATGGCCACTCTCTATCCTTGAGAATAAAGCCATGGATATCAGACTATGGACGCTATTAATGCTTCCGAGCTGCATATTTCGAAGACGACCAATCCATCATTTCCCCTGTCTTCTATTCAAGTCCTCCTTCTTCTGTCATGCGTCTTGTTCTCATTTTCAAAAGATAGGAATACAACAGCATTAAGAGCCATGATGTTTCTACTTCGGTGTAATTGCAACGACTATTCAGAGCATTGATTATTGTGCGATGATTCCCTGATAATTCTTCCCTAATTCTCCTTCTTCTAAGATATTTGCGCGTACTCACCTGCATCCTGTGGCATGCGCACGTGGGTATGCCCCTTGTCATAGCTAATGTTTGCTACGTAAACCCAGAGTGGAATCCAACGTATCAATTGTGAAGCTTCTAGAAGCCTGGCTCATTTAGGGATAAGGGCATGCCGATGCATGAGACCCGGAGCAGATCCTGTTCCCGTCCGCCATCCAATCGACGTAGGCTACCTACTTGAAACATCACGAGCCAGGCAGGAGTCTATCAAAGCTTATAGGATGCTCGTATTGGGAATTTTTTGGCGCTAATCTTGGGAAAAGTGATGCTTGATCTGAAAACACCAAGGACCTAAGACAGTCAGTGCTTGAGAGATATATCTTTCTGTGAAATGGCCGTTAACGACGGCAGTACATCCTATCTTCGCCATATTAATTCCCCCACCTTGTCTTGCTTGTCTCTCCTGATGCTGGAATTGGGGGCGAAACACTACACCCGAAAAGGATTCCCAACTGTTGATGACGTGAAATGGGGGTGCTGTAGCATTGGGGGCTAACACAGACGAGACTCTTGAATAAGCCGCTGGTCTGCGCCTAAATGCACTACCACGACACCACTTGGCTTATTATCATGCAATCGGGACCGCTGAAATGGGCCGCGGACGCACCGAGTCCACCTCCCTATACGCTTTGCAACGGCAGATCCCGCCATTTGAGACAATCGCTACCTGATCCAGACTGCTGACATACGCCTTGCAGCATGCTCAGCTTGCTCGAAGCAGAAGGAGGCATTTATTCCAAGGCTTGGTGCAAATAGTCTCCATCGCCCGAGATCTGCAAATCTAGCTTCTGTTCCGTGGTGGAACAAGACAATAGCGGTTTCCAATTGGGTGCAGACCAGCGCTGCCCATGTTAAAAATAGAAAAAGAGGTGCAAAGTTAGCAGGATTTGCATTGCGTAGAAGTGTCTCGCCAGCTGGGAAATGAGGGAGATTCCTGGCCAATCAGCCAAATGCAACGCAGCAGCTGATGCAACCTCAGCCTCGAAAGACGGGTGTGGTGGAGATATCGAACTCACCTTGTTTTGGCAGCCACATTTCATGCATGATCCTACGACTCAGATGCCGCCCCGCCCCCCTCAACTCCCAAATCCTAGTGAAATATCCAACATGAGCACATGGCCAATGGATATTTCTTCTCTCTTCCACTCTTCCCGGCATCGAGCTTTTAGCGCGAATAAGAGTCACGAGGACCCCCGGACCTGGCTTCAAGATCTCTCAACTACACCATCAGGATGTGGTACTTTGCTGGAGTGCCAGTCATTCCCGAGAACCGGCCCTGGTTCGTGGCCATTTTCTTCTTCACATGCCTAGCATTCGCTGTGGTGCTGATGAGAGTCTACACCCGACTCTTCATCACGCGGATATTCGGCATCGATGATTACCTGATGGTGGCATCAATGGTATTGTCTTCTCTTTGGAGTTCGTCTAGTGGTCTGCGCATATGCTAATACTCATCGAAGGCTCTGTCAATCGCTTATATTGGGACTGTCGTTCATGGTATAGCCTTGGTATCTTTCCCCTCTATCACATACCATAGCTAACATTCTCTCTTCAGAGATGGAGCTGGGACTGGGATACAGAGTCCGGCAGGAAGATTACCTGTATTTCGTAAAGTCGGAATTCTTCACCACCTTGATTTACACCTGGAATCAATGGGTAATCAAGATGTCGATTCTCGCGCTGTATTGGCGAGTTTTCGTAACACAGAAGCCGAGGAAGATTCTGAAATGGCTCATTGGTTGGCTTTGCATTTACGGTCTGGTGAATTGCATCGCACCCATATTCAGTTGTGTTCCTGTCCAGAAGTTCTGGAATCCATCCCTCGATGGGCATTGCATGCAAGGCGGCGAACTTCATTAGTGAGTCGATATTTCCTGGATTCAGGCCCTGATGTGAAGTGACCGGATTAATGAGCTGACAATCCCATCTAGTGTGCTCGCAACCTGTAACGCCATTAATGATTTCGCCATCCTCATATTTCCAATTCCGATACTCTTGAAGCTCAAGATGCCACTTAGAGTTCGAGTGATTCTCATCATGACTTTAACTTGTGGTTTACTGTACTTAGTCCCTTGTACCATTTTAGCTAAGGATTTAAGTCAATGCTAACGATGTTCAGTGCTTCTGTTGTATCAATCGTTCGATTTTATGCCCTTGTGCACTTCTTTGAAGGGCCTAGGGAGAATGCTCCAGGTAAGAGGCCTCCTTCATCATTAGCATAACCACTGTTTGCAAAATCCATACTGACACAGGATACAGAACTGGCCGTCCCGATTAGCACTTGGTCCAGCCTCGAAGTCAACCTCGCCATTATTTGCAGCTCAGTCGCTACGCTCAAGCCATTATTCGCTCAGTTTGTCCCACGCTTAGACTTCTTGTCGGGATCCTCGGATGGATCGGCCAAAAAGTCTTCCAATCAACGGTCAGATCAATCATCATGGATTTTCCTCACCAATCGCCGAACTACTTTCCGAGAACCACACGCCGATCTCGAGGGGGGAAAGGAACGAGGGGGTTTGCGCGTTGAGCAGACTGAGGGTATCAGGACGCAAAATCCGCCTAGGAACAGCAGTCAGCAGAATTTGGTGGCCGGCGATGCGAATCCTAAAGACGTTCCTTGAGAGCATTTGACAATCTACATTTTTAACTGCCTAAAGACCTACAAAAGCTGATTAGCCAATGTCAATTATTACGATGTTTTTGATGATGCGCGATTCACTGTAGTGAGGTTGCAGTGCCAAGACCGAAAGGATCACCGCTCTGAGACCTGAGGATTGTGAAAAGAGGAGCCTTATCTGCAAGTCGGGAATGGCCTGTTGGCTTCGGGCACGACGGGTAACTAACCCCTGCAGCTTGCATTTCGCATGAGTAATATCCCATTGCCTAAAAATAGGTCCGTCGTATTTCTCCTCCAGGGAGCTGGTCGTGTCTCAAATGACATCTTATCAAGAACTGACCATTAATTAACTATAGCTACTCTTGGAATTACAAATATCCGGACTATAATTCCAGTGATCTTAATGATTTGAAGAATTATCGGCGAAAATATGTGACTTGAGTAGTACATATTATCCTCCCATCATGTTTGAGCACGAGAAACTTAAAAGACTTCAGTCTCATATATGCAAGACCATATAGTATATCTAATTCAATCTATAATATATCGCAATGATACATTACTTATTGAACTTCCTACGATACATCAAACTTCCGTTGATATAGCCGTGGCGTATTTCAGCTTATATGCTAATCACCCAAAAGTTAACCCTTGAAGACCGCGGGGCCGGGGATGGTGTATGTCTGAGGGAGAGTGTGGTCGTTGATATTGAACTAACAATCGGGGTAATTAGCGATCCTATCCAGCCAGAAAGGTTATTGGCCATTGGTTATTGCATAGACTTACGCTGATGTTAGGGTCGCTCTGCTGCGCGTATCCGGGGATCGATGCCTTTTGCGCAGAACTGGGCGATCCCGTGCCGGAACCTCCAACGACGAGCTGGGCACACTCAGCATACCATTGTGGATTGTTTGCCTGGTGCAGAGCGATCAACTCATGGCGGATGAGATAGTTCCCGGGTGTAAGGTTCGGGATGGTGCTCGTCCAGCCCTTGTTGCCTCCCACGAGTTTGGCGATGCCCCAGCCGCTAGGCGTCTCCGTGTCCAAAAAGACGGTCTTTCCATCGCCCGAGAAGCCAGACTCGTCAATCTTGAACCAGCCGGCGCCGCTGCCGTCGCAAGACGAAAAGTCCCCTGCGCACTTGTACATCCAGACCATGACGGGTCCTTGAGAGTGCGTCCACTGGGCCCAAATAGCCTGTACGCTATCTCCAGGATTGACGGGTGCCGAAAGCTGGGCAGACGTGCCACCGTTGCAGCGGATTTTGGAGTCAGTCGCAGATAAGGTTGGGTTGTAGTCGGGCCACTGGCGTTGAATCACAGGTTCAGAGCTAGGAGCAAAGCCGTTGTAGCTGAGCCACGATATTTCGTTAGTCAATGGGCATGAGGCGAGGTATGAAACCCTTATTCTCGACTAAGAAATCAGGCTTGAGGCCGCTCACCCCTTATAAGTTGTACCAGCAATGACATAACTAGTAACAGCACCGTGAGCAGTCACTTGGGTGGCGAGGAGGCCCAGAGCAGCAAGAGCGGAAGACAGCAACATCATGACGATCCTAGTAAGATAATTTGGGTAATATATGGACACGAAATTATTTGAGTTGCTAAAACAAGAAAAGACTGGGTGCTGGTACCGATGGAAAGCTAATCACTTTATAGTCCGGCAACAACAACGCTGTGCTCTGGCGTTCCTTGTCGATTTGATACTGTAAGTGGAATTTGCGCGTTCATTTGGAATCTATGAAAAGCCCCAAATGGCTGCTTGGGTCACGAGTTTCAAAAGGTGCACCATGACTGGCTCTGTCATATTGAGGTCGCAGTCAAGTCTCGCGGCTAATATGCACCCGGTCGATCAGCGGTGGGATTTGCGGTGTGTGCCCAATGGTAAGCACGGAGTTGAAATTACAAGCCGGACCGCTTGCGTCCGACTCGGAACCAAGGCCCGAACTGATGAAACGTTGTTACCGTTCAGCCCAGGGTCTCCCGGCCTGTGAGGCTTTTGAAAGAGGCGGCATGTGCGCCCTGGCCCTGTGATATTGCTCAAGGCCAGGCTTGCCGGCTTGGCAGTGCTGATCCCATGGGTTCGCATTTAATCAACAACTGCATCGACAAGCCGGGACACATCTTTCCGTACTATCGCGAGTGCCGTCTTACCGTATGTTACACTGCTATGTTCTGACAAGTCGTATTTGGTGAAGCTCATGACAACTCTCAGAATCCGGAACGTCCCAACTTGAACACGGAGTGCCGTCATCCGAAACGTCCTACGGAGACGGCGGATGCCAGCGAGCACCAACAACCCACAGTCAGCTTGGGATGATCAACACCACGCTCATATCGATCTGATATGCCAAGTGTTTCAATTCACCTTGCCCGTGATACCGTCGATCGATGGAAATTACCCGGGTGGAATCAAGGATATGTAACTACAGGCCTGACACCAACAAAACATCACTACAAGGAGAGTTCCACATTCAAACAAAAATGGTCGGCTGGACACCAGAATCACTTCATTTGGAGGGGGAAATCAATGATGCGTTGTGGTCGATAGCGCGAGAGTACTGAATAGTGTCTATAGTAGTCCTCTTTCTGCAGAAACTTTGGCCATTCAAGCTCAAGACCATCACTAGCTATCAGGAGTGTTTGAACTGTTGAGCGTAACTATCTGATCACGATGATTCCAGGAAAGTGTGTGTTGATCGACACTATCGTTCTACAGATGGTATCTTGGCACTACTTCACTTTGCTGGTAATCTCTCCCCAAGTCTTCCCCCGCTATGCTCGTGGAGCCTTGGCTTGTGGCAGCGCGCTCGCTAGTCCTATCAGCAACGGTACCATACACGAGCCGACGTTCCATGCTATGGCCCAATCCCTATACGCGAGCCATGCAAGGAACACTAGTAAGAATGCTGCCACCCCCGCCAGAGGCATGCACAGAACCCCTATGCCTCCGTCAAACGCCCACCCGTCCTCTATTAAGAGTCCGCGGAATACCAACTGACCTAGCCCTCGGTAAGGACTGCCCCCAACCTGACTGCGGACCGTGCTGTGTTGAGAAGCTCGAGTTAGAATTCTGGGTCGGCCCCAAGTTGTTTTCGACTAGAAAGCGAGCGAAGAAGACATCTAGTAAACGCACCTCTTATAATGTACAAGATCCGAGTTTGAAAGCTTATGGAAGACAGCCATTTGTGGATTCTGAAACAGCGATGTGCGAAGAGACTCCATCATGAGCCCATTGAGCCTGTTCTCTGACTCGGGATGCTCCCCATGATCGCAATCCTCTTGGAACTCTGACAGAATAGCGATGCATTCGTCAGCATGGAGAGTCCGGCCAAGCTTCGCGTCATAGACACACTTGTCCCAGTCCCAGTCGTCATAATCGTAGTCGTAGTCGTGATAGTCGTCCTCATCACAGCTCCTCCTCCAGCGTTCTCTGGCAGCCTCGGCCTCGATGGCTTCAAACTTTTTGATTTTCTCTCTCAATTCGTCCTTTTCCCTTTGAACTTCCCTGTCGATCGACTGGAAAACGCCATGGAACTGGTCCGGACAACCACGTACCGGCCCTGCAAGCCGGATGTCGACCATTTTGACGTCGCGGATGCCGTACCAAGGAATCTTGCGTCGCCATTCGCCACGTATCTGGTACCAAGCCTGTTGAAGCCTCTTTCAGAACAGCTCGTGGTCCATATCTCGTTGAAAGTGCTTGACGCTGAGGACTCGGCAATTCGTGGCGCTACCCCAGCATAGGAAAACAGATCCTTCATTGTAAATTGTCGAGTTTCTTTTCGACAACCCCTCTTCCTCACTTATCAAGGGGTCTAGGAGCCGCTTGACATCGGCAATGAAGTGATCATATGCGTCTCGCTCTAGTTCATCTTGACTCTTGCCTCGAGGTGGCAAAGGTAATAAGCTCCCCGTGGAGGAAGAGTCGGCCGAGTGTCGCCGTGCAAGCCTTGATGCCGTAGCTCTCAGTGGAGAAATAGGAGTAGGAGGAATATCTGGCAATTCGATGATGCGGGGACCGCTTCTAGGTGGTGGCAGGTTCCATTCAGAGCGGAATTGAGGCAATAAGCTGGGGTTAGTAGGCTGAGATATCGTAAGGGGCAGAGAATTAAGTGCCTGCAACAACCACTGCTGAAAGTCGAGCGCCCTTTGTTGGTTCAAGCGCTGAGTCAAACCCGTCTCCTCATTCCCCGCCTCGGGTGATGCTGCGCTGCGGCGGATGACCGCCTGGGCTGGCGGAGCAACTGGTGACATGGGACGATGAGTGTAGTTGGTAAGTTCTGGTGGACGCTTCTGACTAGAACAACAGCAATGACATGCGACGCTTATTATTAGATCTAGATAGTTAGATGCGCTCTTTCAGTACGAGACTTTGTGATCGCACAAATCTCATCTGAAATGGCTCGGCGGTTGAGGAGTCAGCCGCAGCTGAAAGAGCCTACGAGTATGCCCAAATTGCCTGGGCTTTCCATGACCAGAACCAATCACATCAAACAGATGGGCGCTTATTGAGCTTCACCTCTTGGCCGTTTGAAACCGACCCATAATTCGACCCAGCTGGTATAAATAATTGACATGATATCCTTGGCTTTTTAATAGCGTAAAATGTCCTTCTTCCGAAACACAATTAACAGTATTTATGACTCGGCTAACACTGGCCATCTCTACCTAGGGATGTTTTGGTTGAAACTCTCTCTGGCCCGAACAACCCAGTCAATTATGGCGTAGATTATTACAACCCCCAAAATAGCCGAGAAATAATTTATGTCTAAGAAAATTGTAAGCATTCGATTCGATACTTGATGCTGAAGAATGGATATTTCACTTACTCCCTGCATCAACTAGCATTGTGTATGGGAAGGCGTAAATGATTGTGGCAAAGAGACAGAAAATAACTGTAACAACTCGAGCCACTGTACCCCATCGTCCGAGTGAAAATGACCCTTTGGGGATATTCTTGTTCATAGGCAGTAGGGAAAAGGTGGCGGGGATGAGAATCGATATGTAAGGAAAAACGAGAACTCCCGTGACCAAACTATATCAAGCAGAAAATTAATGAGTAGTATATCCAGAGGCGGTATATCAACGTACCTGTTGAAAGCTGTGGTAGAGGCCAGCGGAAGAAAACAAAGAACGCATGACAGAGCAATACAAAGAAGATGAGCATTAATCGGAACTGAATGTTTTTTCAGATACTTGTGACCAGAGCTTAGAAAATGGCAATCCGTTATCACGAGCAAAGGCCCAGCATATTCGGGATTGGTAGGTCCCTACTGCCATCAAACACCAAAAGTATGAAACGACGGAAAGGAGCTGAAGAATGATAGCGCCAGCTCGGTTTCTTCGGAGCGCAAAGTAAAGTAGGTGCAGAAGGGGAACTCCAGTGTCGGTAGTTGCTATTGCATCAAAATCAGTGATGCAGTCTAGTAATGTAACCGCGACTGGCCATGCTGTAACGAAGCCAATCCCTACAGCTGCTAGTAATGCCTTTGGGATGTTTCGCTCGGGCTGTGGGATTTCTTCAGCAAGATGGACACCAGCATCGATGAGCCCAAAAGCATAATTGGCATTGATCATGCCAACTAAGAAGGCCATTCCCGTGGAGGACCACCCACTTGTATTCTCCGTGCTGGCAAAAATGAAAGAAGGGCTCGCGTGCTCCTCGGCGACAGAAACAGGTACGATAGTAATTATGTAACACGATGCTACACACCACCACAGACCGATGAGAACAGATTTGCGGACCAATGATTCGCTGAGGTTCAAGACCGACGTAATCATAATAAATACAATGGCAATGAGGACTGCATGCCACGCGTAAATTGTGCTAGTTAGATTGTTAGTCGGGGCCAGGAAGATGTTTACTCGGAGGTTTTCATCTCACAATTCCGGGTGAACCAGCTTGATGCACCCTAAGATCATATATGCCGATGCGATGGCACCGCTCGACATTCCGGTCAATCCACCTAGGAGATTACAGATGCCGCAAATGTATGCCGAGGCATTGGCAAGTTTACGAGGAGCAAGTTTCATAGCCCAGTAATATTGACCACCAGCGTTAGGCATGGAGCTCATAAGTTCGCCCAAGGTTATCACAATTGCGACGTTGAATACTGCAACAATAATTAAACCGTAAATGAGCGTTGCGGAGCCGCCGATTGATATTCCTGTTGAGAAACCACCAGTGACGCCGAGCCAAGAGTTAGTGACAGTAAAGGCACAGCTGAAAAGTTGAAACCAGGTGAAGTCTCGTTTCATCTGAGGAGCATATCCGGTGTCTGCATGGTAATTCTGTCAGCTTGCGAGTCCGCATACTGATCACAAAGCCTCCCATATATATATTGATATCCGGCGGTTGGGCACACTGACTTGCCAAATAAGACGCATCAACGTCTTGGACCGTCCCCTTCTCCGCACTTGGAGCCTTTGAGAGCTTTGCGCCCATTTCCTCGTGCTCCTTCGTAGGCATGTTTCCCTCAAATGACGACAGAATAATACAAACTTTAAAAGATCCGAAGCATGGGTAAAAGGAATTCGACGCTTTTTTGCAGATAGGTTTTCGCTCTTTTTTAAGGTTTCAACGCGGGACTGGAAGAATACATGTATCCGGTTGAAGAGAGGCTGGCTCCAGCTAGCCGATAGTTTTGTGAAGTGACCATTCCGAGAGAGGTTGGTGCGCAACGGTGATAAGGCACAGAAATGCTCTTCGCCAAACCCAGGAGGGCCAAGGACCCGACGCCAGAATTGCAGTGGAGTATAACACACTTCGAAAGTTGCTAATAAAAGCGGCAGATATGCGCCAGGCCTCGTCCCCCCTGGCATATCTGGGAGGCGATGTTCAACTGTTGGATCCAGCGAGCCCCTTAAATCCAGCATATACCATCAGTCAATGGAACTATGTCAGGATCTATAACTGAGCTATCGGCGAGAGGGTAGACCGCTGCAGATACAGACTCGAAAATAGTGCGCTGCGTATTCCGTGGATTTGGAATCACTCAATGCTCGTGACTGGGTTCTGCGAAGGGAGGTTGCTAGGCCGAGCTTCGAGATATAAGGCTTCCTAGTAAACAACATACAACGGCGATATCTAGCAGAGATAGCTAGAGATCCGTCCCGAAATTAGTTGTTATGTTGCAGGCCCGTTTTGGCTCCGTGCGGGTCAACGATGCAGCAAAGTGCATCAGCCAAGTTAGACTATCACCATCCAGATCGCGGGGTGTCTCATCAGCGCACGGACATGTTCCTGGAGATACTAGGCTCACTCCAAGGGTGTTCTGCAGCTACATGTACTAATGACATTTCTCACAGACCGATTACCAACGGTTCCAGAATCACCGCGTCCAATCGATGCTGATGCTTGGACCAGGTGGATAAGGGAACATCAGAAGAAATTGGAATGCCCAGTACCAACAAGGGAAAAAGCTCTTGGCCAAAGAGATTAATTTAGTCTGAAGGTGTGAGATGTGGCCTGTTGTTCTTCTATGTGGTGATAGTATTTTAATTTCCCATTCTGGTTCGCCTCTTCCCACCCACGATCAAGTTGGCCTTTTACTTGGAAATGTGGACATAGGGCCGGGACACATATATAAGCTGGTGTGTTAGTACAGGTGACCAAACATACTGGTAAACTGGGAGCAAATTGCAGGTCTAGGGTGGAGGCCACGCCTGGGTCGGGGTGGGTCCCCTATGTCAGTCAGAGTGCTCTCATTGGCTTCTATTTAGGGTCTTTGTTAGGCTCGCTTCCAGACCTAATCAGGCAATTTTGCCTCCTCCTTGCCTTGTTAGTTATCAGCAGTGATGGCATGTGAGTCAGTTGCTTGTGAGCCAGTTGCATGCGGATTCTCATTGCTACAGATAAGGGCTACAGTACCTCGAGTAAATCTTATGGTACTGACCGTACTGTTTATCTGTCAAGATCAGAAACTCTGGTATCTCGGTAAATGTGCCCCGAGATCGTGTACAAGCTATTGAAGAGGGCTTTCCTTTTGCGAAGCCTCTAAGTGATGTGGGGGTTTAATACCGCCGAGGTAGACACGTAGGATATTTACCTGGATTGCCCATTCCCTTGCGTGGCTGTATTGATCAAATCTGGGCACTCATCTACTTCGCTTATCGACTCGAGGGTGATGCGGGGACAAACCCGGTCAACCCCAGGCCTTGTCTAGCCAACCCAGGCAAGGCGTTAAAGACCCAGTTAGTTCCGGATGCCTGATAAGAGTTACCCTCGTCGAGTTAGCTATCTGCGGGGAAAACGAGCCTCTTTAGGGAGCGACTCCTGTCGTGTGCCATGGCCACTGTACAGAATATTCCCCCGCTATTCACCAATCTTGACGACTTTCAAGTGCCAACCCCTTCCGCCACTTTCAGCTGCAGAGCACTAGGGCAATCCTTACCGATCTTGAGAGAAGCATCGACGACGAATTCACCCTCCGCCGCCCGGCACTTTGCAATGCCTCGGCTCACTATTCAAAACATTCGCTTCCGGCCCACCAAGACCATCCCCAGTGGTCTGCAGGTCTCCGGCAGTACCCGCGAACCCGCGAGCGAGAAAACCACCAAGATTTGCAGGAGCCGCCATGGATGTCGCGAATGTCGACGCCGCAAGGTCAAATGCGATGAGACGCGCCCGGTGTGCTCACGGTGCCAGAAACGAGGGTTGGTCTGTTTCTCCGACCCCCACTCGCCCCCGAGTGTCTGGCAGCTGGAACTGCCCTGGATATTTGCTCACGCATCAACCGACAAGGTGGCTCAGACCTCGAAGCCTAATAGCAGCCTCCTGCAGTGGTGGTTTGACACCGCCTGCCACATCATGGTCATCGACCCGCAAGTTAACCCGCTGTCTTACCCAATGATGGAGCATATCACGGCTTCTGAGTCTTTGCTTCATGCCATCCAGAGCATCAGCGCTGCCCACCGGCGATTTTTCGACAGAGATAGCCGGGTGGACTGCCTCAAAGAACGTGACCAAGCCCTTCAACTGGTTCAGGCCGAGCTCGGGTCGAAAAAGGTATCGCTCCTCGCGTCGTTTTTTACAATATTCATCCTCGGCATCTCGTCCCCTTGGATCGACGAGAGTGTCCAGGACTACGGTCTGGAGCATTTTCTCGGCGCTCGTGCTACCCTCGACATTATTTTATCAGACCCGGCGAATTGGACAGATCCCACAGTCAGGGTCATCACCGGATATTACTTGTTTTGGGACATGGCCATCGCGCTTCTTGGTGAACCATTGGATCTCCCTGCATTGGATACTGATGACATGAGCGCAATCGTGGAGAGCATGCAAGATTATTGCCATCCCATCGCGGGGCGCTCTGCCAAGATCTTCTATTTACTGGGCTTGGTAGGCCGATACGTTCGTCGGGTAATGAGCGATGGGAAGAGAGATCTTTTCTTTGAGATGAATACAGAAGACGCCTTACTGGTGTGGGAACCCACAGAGGTCAATACTCACGTTAGGTCTCTATGTAACTCTTTCAGGAGTCAAGCTTTGATACTGCTCTACCAAGTCCGATCATTCTCACCACTCCCACTTCTTGAGCACCAGGATCACATCGAGGGTCAGATTCATTCACACGCCCTATCTGCTGTCAGCCAATTGCTGGATACGCCTGTTACTCAGCACTGCTTCAACATTCAGGCTATCCCTCTGACCGTGGCAGCTTCCGGATTGAAGTCAGCCGACTCAGACCTCCGACAGCAAGTAGTCACGCGCCTTAAAGCTATTTATTCAACCAGTCGGGTCCGAACGATTCTGCTTGCTACTTCTCTTCTCGAAGAATTATGGGAGTTGCATGATGCTGGAGTGCATATCACCTATGTTGAGCTGATGCTTTCGAAGAATTGGAAACTTACACTTGTCTAAAAAAAGGAAATAACACATAAGACGAAACAACAAATGTAATTGGTGTCTTTTTTTTACCCCTCATAAATCGATTGTCACCCTCCTCCTGCTACAACCAATGACTTCTGAAGTATATAATACTACTTCAACTTGCCCCTTTCTTCATCCCCTGTTCCTACCTGACAGTAGCCCCGAGTCCCGACATACTGATCATGAACAATGTTGCGGATATTCCAAATCCGTATGTAGATACTCTCTATATGAAGGCCGCAAATTGACTTATTCATGTTTCCACCTACTCTGCTGCTGTTCCAGACCTCTACAGCTTGCTCGACTGCACTTGGAGATTGGCAACTGTCCGGATACGACCAGCAGCACGGACGGCGTTCTCCAAACTGTCGGAGTCTGTCCACTCGCTCTTCTTGTAACCAGCCTCCTCGGCAATCATCTCGGCAGCCCGTTCACCAATGGCGAGAACAGTCAACATGGGGTTGGCGGTGGTGATCACGGGGAGGACACCGGCGTCAGCAATTCTGACCTTGCGCAGACCCCGGATCTTGAGTTGTGGGTCGACAACGGCAAAAGGATCACGCTCTACATCGCCCATCTTAGTGGTGCAAGTTGGGTGGTAAATTGTGCAGCTGGCCTGTCTGCCGTAGGCGGATAAATCTTTGTCGGTAATGACGCTGGGTCCAGGAGCGATCTCACGCTGGATCCAGTCTTTGAATGGGGCTTGCTGGGCGACCTTTCTGGCAATCTTGATACCGGCGACAAGAGTGGCCTCGTCGTATCCCTCAGGATCAGTGAAGTAACGGAAATCAAGAGCGGGCTGAACATTAGGGTCTGAGCTGGTAAGGTACAGCCGGCCCCTGGACATTGGTCGTGGAACATTGGGAGTCATCGAGAAAACGTTTGTAGGCGGGGCCTCGTTGCTTCGGCGATCTGGGTTGGCATCATAGTTGCAAGTGAAAATGTGGAACATCAGATCAGCAACTCTCTTGTCAAGGCCGCGCGCATTTTCAACCTCTCTTCGGAGGAAAAGAACAGCGTCCGAGTACATGGCTGTCTCCTCAGGTGCCGGGCGCTTGAGTTCCCAGGTGATCATGGTCTCAATGTGGTCCTGGAGATTTTCGCCAACACCAGGAAGGTCTTTGGTGACAGGGATACCGACAGCATTCAGATGCTCGCGAGGACCGAGGCCGGAGAGCAGCATGAGGCGAGGGGTATCAATAGCTCCAGCACAAAGGATCGTCTCCTTTCTGGCCTGAAGGGACATCTTGTTACCATTTTGAAAGGTAACATTGACTCCATTGACGGTATTGCCAGACACATTGATTTTGGATACCCAGGTATTGAGAAGTATCGTAAGATTGGGCCGCTTCCACTCGCCTTGCAGGATAGGGTGAATATAGGCTGTGCTGGCACTATTCCGCTTACCACTCTCATGCTCATATGCGATCGGAACATACCCGACCCCGGTAGACATATTCTTTTGGGCGTCAAGAGCTTTGTTGAAATCTTCGACAGCTGGGATACCCAGAGAGGTAGATGCGGCCTTGATCCAATCATTGACAAGGGCATTGTGATGGATCTCATGGCATGGTTGTCTCTTTAGGAGAAGCTTGCCTAGAAGACGCTTGAAAGTCGCATAAGACCAGCCTTTACAGCCGAGAGTTTCAAATCGACGGCAGTCGTACTCGAATGTCTCGACGGAGATTCCGCCATTGTGACTGGAGCAGCCACCGAGAATCTTGGCGCGGGAGTGGCGGATGAAGCTGTTTCCTTGTCAAGAGTTAATACTGGCTTTTCATTCATTCGTTTACAAGAAGCAACATGAGAGTGAAATGTTCTAAAAGTCAAGCCGTTGTGAAAAACGTACCTCTCATTTGTTCAGTAACACCATAATCGTAGTCAAGCTCACCACCGATGAGCTCAAGGCATCGGCGGAGGTTGGAGATGCGTTCATCATGTTGGTCAGTGTCACCACCCTCGATCAGAAGAATGCGACTATTTGGAAGGTACTCTGACAGCCGACTAGCAATAACACAGCCAGCAGTTCCTCCTCCAACAATAATGTAGTGGAAGGAGTTACTGGCCTCGGGCTGAAGCACGTTGACGGTCGCCATTTTTGTTATTGCACTTGTATGTTTGTATGTCTTGTCTAAGAGGGAGTTCGGCGTAATTTGTGATAATATGTAGAGGAGAACAGCGGAGGTTGAGTATGATATGAGGCTAAGTAGTCTACCTACGGAGGAGAGTGACTCGAACTATGGGGAGAATGACAGCCGATGCCCCAATATTGTAGCCAGCCCTCGACAAGGGAACACGGACCAGGGAAGGATGAGATGCCATGGCTAGTTACAAACGAAGCTAGACAGAACCCCAAAACAGAAATTATGTTTGAGCCCCAGAATAGCCCTCGGCTCGAAGGCCGGTTGGCGAAGTCCACCCAAACCGAAAAATTTCCTGTTTTGGTGGCGACCCGCCGCCAACCCCTCGCTTATCATGACACCTTCTTCCGACAGGATATTGACTTGTTTTGGTCTGTTATGTATTCTTCATTATTCGATGTAAGAGTAAACCAACACTTAAGTAAGCTTTTTGGGCGGTTAGTCGGCATTGAAGATAGGACGTTGCCCCCTACAGATGCTGGGCACGGATCAAAAAATGATATGAGATTGGATAACGGGATGTATTCAGGGCGGCTGTGCTATCCGGTCCAAGCCCCCAGTTTACTGGGCTGCAACAGCGTGAGGTGTGCAGCTCTGTTTCATGCTTGATTTCAGGGCGAAACAATGATACAAGGACGACGAGATTGCCCGGGTTGTAATCTGTTTTGACGTTCAACTGCGGGGAAACTGGCCTCGACTGTCATAGCTCTTGCACTCTAATTGCCGCCAGTCTTGAATGTGCTTGGAAGTTTCTCGTTAGAAAAATACTCACATTCGCAGTCCAGTATTGATTAGAAAGAGGGTTGTTGTTTGGTGATAGGTAAAGCATTTCCCTATTAGTTTTACCGAAGTGCTATGTAGGGTCGTATAACTGAAGATTAATACATTTCCTTGACCAGTTTTCTGATTGTACCCTGATAACAAGTGACTTTACTCATCTAGACTGACGCCTATTTTCTCAATCAGGAAAGCTTTCAAAAATTTGCGATATCAGTTGACTTCACTAGCTTCAAACCGTGCTAGATTAGCTTGGTTACATGATAAGAGAACGTCCAACCCCTCAGCAGTCTAAGTCCTTTCTGGGGCTAGTTCACGATGCGTATCTGTGGGAGGGTGTGAGAAAGCTGGGGTAATCGTCCAGCTGCATATAGGTTTTCCCTCGTTATCACAACATACCGGAAGCTCGGGGACCGTCAAGAGGAGTTACCAGCAGAAAGAAACCTGTTGGACGGCTTATTGACAGAGCCTGATAAACGTCACTGGGAGAAGAATGAAAACAAACATAAACTCGTCCAGCGCCACCATACCACACAACGTTCCTATACATTGCCACCTCACAGTCTACAACTATCACGTTGATTCCCTGCCCTTTAGCCATTTGATCTCACCTCAGATATTTTCCAAGATGACTGATAATACCATGCATCTTGTCAACTCCAGGAAATCCTCCACAAAGCATCCTGCTAGTCGAGCGGCATCCATCTCAGACGGCGATGTGGTTGGCGAGGCTCAAATCACCATCGGAGGCCATGTTGCAGAATTACCACAAAGATTCTCCGCATTTTCCATGTTGACGTTTGCCTTTGCAATTCTCAACTCTTGGATTGGATATGTCGGCGTCTTTACCACTGTTATATATATGGGGGGACTGGCTACTGCGGCGTGGGCACCACTCGTCGCTGCCATACCATGTTTTATCATCACTTGCGGACTCGCAGAGCTCGCATCCGCTTTCCCTTCCACTGGAGGCCAGTACCAGTAAGTGAAATACCGCAAAATTCTATGAATATGTACTCACGCAGCGTTAGTTATGCCTTTATGGTATCACCTCCCCGACTTCGACGACCGATTGCATTTACAACTGGCTGGCTGAGCATCTTTGCCTATCTGTTTACTATATCATCAGCATCTCTGTTTGTGGTGCAGACTCTATTTCAGTTAGTCACCACCCAGATGGGCGATTTTGAGCCAGAGAGATGGCAGACTTGGCTTGTTTACACAGGATTACTGGTGTTCGCAACTGCAACTGTTTCCTTGTTCCCCAAAGCATTGCCCAAACTCCAGACGGCAATGTTCTGGTTCTCTGTACTTGCATTGGGAGTCATCTCGATTACTCTTCTTGCGATTAGTCCTACGAAGCAACCTGCATCCATGGTCTTCACAAAGTGGACCAATCAGTCAGGATGGAGTGATGGGTTCTCTTTTATTCTGTCCATCGGCCAATGCATGTGGCTGTAAGTAAAATATTTTCCTACGTGAAGTCAGGAATAGTCTATTGATTCATTAATCGCAGATATACTTGCGTGGATACCGCTACCCATGTGTCCGAGGAGGTTCCCAACCCAGGCAAGAATGTTCCGATTGCCATGCTTGCGACTGTCGGGTTGGGCATCGCTTCAACTATATTATTCTCCTTTTCAATGCTTTTTAGCTCTCAAGACTTCGACCGAATTTCTACATCTTCACTGCCTATGTATGAGCTATATCTTCAAGCAACACAGAAGACATCACTGGCAATCACGTTCTCTGCTTGGCTCATCCTCATCTACACGGGAACAGTATTCGGCCTCATCGTAACTACGGGGAATCTCATTTGGGCGTTTTCACGCGATCAAGGCATTCCTTTTTCTAGGTTCTTTGTCAAGATTCACCCCAGACTCAAAGTACCAATGAACGCGAACATTGCTGCTTCAACTTTCTGCATCCTTTATGGGTTAGTGTATATTGGATCTTCTGTGGCCTTCAACGTCTTCATCTCGACATCAATTTTGAGTCTCAATATGAGCTACGCTATCCCTCAAGTCATGCTACTTTTTGGAGATCGTACAAAGCTGCTCCCGCGCCGATACCTGAGCCTTGGCAACTACTTGGGGCCTTTTTGCAATGCCTTCACGGGATTATGGGTCGTCTTGTTCATGGTTTTGTTCTGCTTCCCGTTGTTCATACCTACTACTGCTGCTACAATGAGCTACGTAAGTGTGGTGGTTACGGCCATGCTTCTTTTCTGTGCGGCTCTTTGGTGGGGTGGAAAGCGAAATGGTTTCAATGGACCTGCTCTTAATCCTGACGGATCATTCGTGAGCCACCAGAGTGAGTTTTATTATCCATTGAACCACCCTTTTCATTGTGATACACTAGCTGACAGCTATTCTAAGTCATAATACAGTGAGAGAATATCATGGGCTCCTCAAGTCAAGGTGCTGAGGTTTCGGTACCGGATCATTTCTGAACCAAAAGCTATCATGAGGGCGGAATGTCAAGGGGCAAATGAGGTAGATGTCTATCTTTATCAATATTTTAGATCATCCGATGATTCTGAGAAGTCCGTAGTTGAACATGAGATAAGGTAGTTATTGACTCATATTATCTACAGTCTCAGTGCGCTTTTTCTTCTGTATTTCTTACAGCTTTGTAGATTTAATTTAGATGGGTCATATTGACGCAAAAGTCTCAAGCTATAAATATTCACAATAGATAAATTAAACCAGACTATTTAGAATCCTACACAAAAACTGATCAATTCTAGATTGCTGTGGTTTTTTATATGATGGATGTTGCGAAATACACGACTTATAGCTTTGACCCTAGATTAACATGAACAGCCTTGACTGCAGTATATCCTAGAATTCCTAGTTCTCCAAGCTCATGCCCCAGTCCAGATTGCTTGTAACCTCCAAGAGGGACCCGGATGTCGGCGTCATTGCTGCTGTTGATCCAAATGGCTAATCACAATTAGTCAACGTCACAAGAAAAGAAGCTGTTTGTTCCAGACTTACTTCCGGTTTCAAGGCGCTTAGCTACTTTATGTGCTCGCGTCACATCGCTGGTAAATATCGCTCCTCCAAGGCCAAACGTAGAATTGTTGGCCTTGCGAACTGCCTCTTCCTCCGAGCTGAATTTGTTGATACACACAAACGGCCCAAAGACTTCTTCCTGGAAAATTCTCATATGTTCATCAACATTGGTGAAGACTGTTGGCGCGATATACAGCCCCTTTGAACCGTCGACGTTCTTGTACGCGAACCCGCCGGTCAGCAACGTTGCGCCGTCCTGATTTCCAGACTCGATGTAAGAGAGCACACGGTCGAACTGAGCCTTTGTTACCTGGGGGCCTTGGAATGTTGTATCCTTGAAAGGATCTCCCACGCGAGCAGACTCCACTATCTTCTTATATTGTTCAATAAAGGTGTCATAAATATTTTCATGAACAAAGATGCGACTGGTGGCTGTGCAAATTTGGCCCTGGTTATACATCATGCCAACGTGAGCCCACTTGACGGCTTGATCAAGATCAGCATCTTCAAAGACAATCAATGGTGACTTGCCACCAGTCTCCAGCGTCACACGTTTCATTGTGCTAGATGCCATCTTCATGATCTCCTTGCCAGTTGGTGTAGATCCAGTAAAGGTAATCTTATCAATATCAGGGTGTTGCGCAATAGCTGCGCCAGCCTTGCGGCCGAAGCCGTTGACCACGTTCACGACGCCAGGGGGGAACCCGGCCTGCTTGATCAGCTGAGCAAAGTACAGTGCAGACAGAGGAGTCTGCTCTGCAACCTTCAACACAATGGTATTTCCGGAAGCCACAGCGGGACCAATCTTGTAGGCCATCATACTCAGCGGAAAATTCCATGGGATGATAGCGCCGCAAACACCTAGCGGCTCACGAATCGTGTAAGCAAGCCTCGATGTGTTGTTGGTAAAGGATTGCCCGGTGAGCTTGTCGGCCCAACCGGCGTAATACTTTAGAACTCCGATAACCTCGGGGAGATCATCATGACGAGCAGCTTTGTATGTTTTGCCTATTCACATCCGAAACGTTATGAATCAGTACTGGTTGCATTCATTGTGGAGCATTAGCGACAAACCATTATCCCAAGTCTCGATGGATGCCAAGATGTCGGCGTGCTTTTCCGTCAGCTCGACGAGCTTTTGGAGAAGGTCTCCTCGTAGAGTGGCGTCTGTATCTCTCCACGACTCGAACGCTTGGCGAGCAGCCGCGACAGCGTCGTTGATGTCATCGGGGCCAGCGCCATGAACAGTGCAAATTTCCGACTCGTCTCTATAAGATCTGTTAATGCTATTACTCTCATACATAACGGAAGAATTTGGCTTTGCGTACGCAGGATTGATGGATATAATCCGGTCGTTTTCCTTGGAAGCGACCCATTCATTGTTGATAAACAATCCCAGAGGCTGGGTATAGCGGATATTATTGGGCGTTGTAAGCTCCTTGAATAGCTCTCGAGACATCTTGGATCAATATGAAGAAGAAATCTGGGAAAAGTAGAGAAATCAATCAGGTATCGAAGACGACGTCTTACACAGGATAGTGGGTGTTCGCCCAGGGAAGTTCAGGCAGCTAGATATCTAGGTGTTGGACTCTTGCTAGTTCCGTTTATCTCACACGGATTCTCCAAAAAGAAGTCCCAACCCTTCACATATCACACGAATGAGTCAAATCACGACCCTCGGGGCGCTTCGCTGCCGTAACTGGAAAGCCGCTTAAAAGTGGCTGTTAGATCTTGGGGCGCGCACCGATTCCACATTAGGGAATTTTTCTGCCGGATGCGTCCGCCCTACGAATTGAATTGCCGCAGAAAATACCAAGGTCAGGAGCACACAATTAGTACGATGGTTGTGATTGAGACTTTCCAATTACATCCATTACCCGGAGAGTAGTTGCGGTTAGACCTTTATCCTCGGTATTCATCGTATCGCGGTTTACTTTCCTTCTTTGGTAAAAGTACGAAACAAATTCTCATGGCGGCGACAGGACCCCAAGATACTTCATAGAAAGTTACAGATACATGTTGCGACCGAGATGCAGTCTACCCTCAGCGGTAATAGAATTTAAACATCTACCGTCGTGTCATTTAGAATTACTCCCGCGTTGCGAGTTAGAGGGTTAAAGAATGTAAGTGTCGCGGATGCGAGCGTGTTCTCTATAATGGCTACCCTGAACCCGATGATGACGGTTTATTGTGTGGCTGACGGAGCCGCGGAACTTATTGCAACCAATGCCGGATGGAAAGAGAACATGTCTCGCCTGTAACTATGAGACGCGAAGTATAATATCTGACGAATGATGGCTTAGTAGTCTTGATGGAATGTGGATCATTTCGCGGGATAACATCAGAAAAAACTGAACCATCCATAAAAGATACGCCCTTTGTTGCATTCTTCAATAAAGTTGTTATTAAATTCATCAAAGTTGTTTTGGGTCCATATAGTATAGCAGTTTGCTATCAAAATTTCCTATTAATGTCCATCAACTCTGTCGATATGCTTTTTGAAGAACCCCTCAACCGTGCTAACGTCCGCCTCTGGACCAGTGAGCTTTCTGACATGGGCTACAGCCCCCTTCAGAGCCTTTGCATCACCGTGATTTGTGGGTAGCCCGTCAAAGTAATTTCCTTTGATAGCATGCATCAAAGTAAAGAGCCCCTTCACCTCCTTTGCTTTATTAGGGTCCTTGGCCACAGGCTCATCTACTTCAACATATCGTGCCGGCATGCCAGTTCCTTTGATAAGTTAGCGCGTGGATCTGCATGTGAAGTTTGTGGGAAACCTGCCTTTCTGAAAAGATGCCGCCATGCCGGCGAAGCTCAATGACTCTGAGACGGCATGGATCACCTTTTTGTTCCACCTCTGAGGATCTAGAAACACGCCGTGGACGAAGTCTCCGTAGTCATCCGTCACTGAAAGCCAAGGAACAAGTTCTGGATCGTTTCCCATTGAAGGACACTTCCATGTATAGAACCCTTCTTCATCTACCTTTGTGGCAAGTCCACCAAATACTGTCTCGTAGGCTGGGTCAAATGCGTTTTCGAGAAACCATCCAGCGTTGACTAGTGTTACTGTTTGAAACTCATCCTGGGCGAGAGCATAATCTGATATTGCCCTCTTGTCTAGCGCTTTCGTTAGCAAATATCTGTGAGAAGATCGGCTTAGCCATATTACCGTCGAAAGAGTAGACCGGAATTTTGCCGTTGGTTAACTTGGATGCAGGCGGTAGAGATGCATGAACGACATGTTTGACGCCAGCCTTCACAGCGGCATCAACGACAATCTTGCCATTCTCAAACTCAGAAGGACCAATCTTCCGCTTGAAGTTCTACAAATAAAATCGTCAGCTAGTACCATCAACGCTTCGCCACAGATATGGATGTACTGGTAGGTCCGAATTCAAATTGATAAAGATACCCCAGCAACCTCGGAAAGCACTTTGAAGGTCCGTGTCACTCCAGTTGTCAGCTTTAACGACTTGGATGCCGAGCTTGACAAGACGCTGTGCCTTGGCAGAGGTAGGGTCACGAGATAGTACTCGGACTTGAAATTCAGGGTTATCATGCAACGATATAGCCACTGATGATCCCAGTTGGCCTTGATTTGGGTGGCAGTTAGCATTGCCTTGTTTAAGCTGGATTGGCGGTAATCACCTGTTCCGCCTACCACGGCGATCAATTTTTGTGAGGGAACCATGGTGGCACGTTGTTGATTGGACTGCAGTTGAGGGAGCAGTGTGTGAGAAATGACGCCTCAGTTTGGCTTCAAGAGCATTCTGGAATTTCGATTCAAGCAGATAAATGCATCCTCAACATCCGTTGCAGTGGACAATTCCATGTCATTTTGAGGTTGCGAAATCGTACTCGCTCTCTGGCAGCCAAGAGAGAGACCCCGCAAGAGTTAGCGTAGTTATGTGGATCCTTGTTTTTTTCCCTCTTTAGGTGACGAAGCGAGTCCCAACAGTAGCCTATTGCACATCACCGGTTCGCTACCGTGATAGGCAAGTGCCTAATTACCTCATAGGTAGGGCATCGGGGGTAGGTACATAGTTAGATTATCACAGGGGGCTGTGGGCACAAGAAGTATCACTTGGCAACCTCCGATTTTGCCCCGGCATTCACACCTTGCACTTGAACTCTTGTATTATACGAACGTCATCAGGGCGACCGTGAAGCTGGGAAGAAAACACGTACAAGGCTGCTTTCAATAGGTACACTACCTGTTAGCTGTAGCCCAAACTGTAACTGTTGGTGGCCTCTCGACTTCTTCACCGTTTGCTCACCACTATCCAGATGGCGCCTCCTTCATTGCCTCACGAAAAGTCAACTCAGCCATTCTGGCTGACTGCCCCGGAGAACCTGCATGACTACCGTTCAACCGAGTCACTCCCTAATAAAGTCGATATTGTGATCGTTGGAGGGGGGTACTGCGCCGCGGCCCTCATCACTCACGTACTGGAACAATCCGGACAAAATCCGCCCTCTATCCTCGTGCTCGAGGCAAGACAACTTGCCTCTGGGGCCACAGGCCGAAATGGTAGGCTCAAATTTCTACTCGACCTTGTCAATCAAGATGTCTGACGTTTCCTAGGCGGACACATCAAGCCGGATCCTTACTGGCACGCATCGCATTTGGTTGAACAGCACGGCTTTGAAGCAGCAATGGAATTGGCCCAATTCGAGACAGACAATCTCAATGCTGTCAAAGCCTACGTCGAGAAGGAGCGTATTGATTGTGATTTGATTGTCACTCGTTCGTGCGACGTCCACTTCAGTCACCAACGGCATGACAAAGCCAAGGCCGCGCTATCCAAATTTCAAGCTGCCGGTGTTCGAGCGAGCCAAGATGCATTCGAAGTCGGGCCAAAATACGCAGAGACAGTCAGTCATCAAACTTACGAGACTTCTCAATCCGAGACTGAAAGCTAACGAGATCCTTCGGCTAGGTCTCTGGTGTTAAAGGAGCAAAAGGTTGCATCACCTTTCCTGCTGCCCACCTGTGGCCATACAAATTGGTCCACCATTTATTCCAACGTGCCGTCAGACTGGGAGTTAACCTACAGAGCAATACGCCTGTTCTGAAAATTGCTGATTCACCGGACTCAGCCGGGCGATGGACCTTGGCTACCGCTCGAGGCAAGGTATCCGCTGCCAAAGTTGTGGTTGCCACGAATGCCTACACTGCGGCCTTGCTGCCAGAGTACAAAGATCAGATAATCCCATATCGTGCAACAAGCTGCCATATCACGACCTCAGGAACTGCCCCGTTGCTAACAAACACGTATGCCTTGAGGTTTACGGACTGGGATCACGATTACTTGATTCCTCGACCCGATGGCAGTATCATTGTTGGCGGTGCTAGATCAGTGTACTACCACGACAAGGATGCTTGGTATAATAACAGCGATGATAGCACTCTTGTGGAAGAGGCTCGCAAGTACTTCGATGATTACATGCAACGCCATTTCATTGGCTGGGAAGATAGTGGTGCACATGTGGAGAAAATTTGGACAGGCAGTAAGTGATGATGTCCTTTGCGTGGAGAGTCTAGGTTGGAAATCACTGACAAACAATCTCCTACTGCAGTTATGGGTTATTCCCGTGACAGACTACCTAGAGTTGGACCAATCCCAGGTAGACAGGGCATGTTTATAATGGCAGGTTGGACAGGCCATGGGATGCCTCAGATCTTTTTGAGTGCCAAGGGCATGGCAAGTATGATTGTTGACGGAATATCCTTTAGAGAGACCGGAATTCCTAGAATATTCGAGGAGACTCAAGATCGCTTGACGGATGCTCGAAATAAGGTTCTCGAAACCTGGGAGGCTGCCTTTCAACCCAAGCTTTGATTTCGCTCTGTAGCTAGCCATGTTGAATTAATACTTGCAACAGCTTCCAGAGATTCCAGAGCTTCCATTATTTGACCTGAAGGAATGTCAAATGACAATTTGAGTTTTAAACGGAGCGTTTTTGTATATTTTATGAGTGTTCAGGATGTGACGTTCAAGTGTTGTGTTCTGTCGCCCACACTGTTGGTGTCTCATCAAAGGCAGAACTTTTGCAAGAGACTTGATAGTTCGCACAGGGATCTTCTCTAACATATTATGTATGTTTCAAATTAAAACTTAAATTTCCATGTTTTTGAGAGTCTAGCTGGGGAACAATTGACATTCTACATCAGTTGTTGATCACTTTCTACTACTTAGTCGGGGGAACGGTGTGAAGCCTGAATATTGCAAACTGGCACATCATGGGATATAGAAGTTAAATTACACCTAGCCACAAAAACTACAAATCGAGCCACCTCGTGAAGAAGATACCGCTACATATGAACAACTGGTCACAGCCACTCTACAACCTAGCATCGTAAGTGAAGAGATGTTTGTTCACCATTTGAGCAACTTCGTTCGCAAGACCGAAACTAAGCATGAAACCTCCACCACGGAATGCTAGCAGCAGTGATGTTAGCTCAGCGCCAAGAATCCATGCCAGTATCCTGAATGTGGCGACCTACCGTACGCATGGACCACATCTTGTCCATTCAGGTGTTGCTTGTAAAGCTTGAGTCCACCCTCCTGCTGCTGGTGGACGCCGGTGATATCGCTTATGAAATCGATGTCTTTGATGTCGGCAGGGAAATGCTCGGGCAAATTTTTATGAAGACGGTCAATGATCTGGTTATCCGGGTTAGCAGACGCAGGGCGTTGGTTCTAAATTACGAACATACCCCCTGACGGACTTCAGGAATGATCTTGGGAACCCTTTCAAAGTGGAAAAATATGTTAGGTACAACAAACAGACTTTCCAGGTGGCATGCAAACATACCATTCTCCATAGAAACGAGAGCCACCAAGAACCGCAGTTCCATCTCCACGAGGGAGGATGTAGGTGTAGACTGAATAGTCTTTGTTGTGGCGCATCCAGATCTGATCATAGGGATGTCTCACTTCAATCAAATGGGTGACGCAGGGCATGATTTGCGGGTCGTGAACGTCTTTTAATGCAGCGGCACCAAGGCCTGAAGCATTAATGAGAACGTCGTGGCCCATGTGCTTCAAAGCTCCCAGCGAAGTCACACCTGCTCTGTGAAACTTCACTCCTTTGGCTTTCAAGCGAGATTCGAGCCACTTGATCAAGTTTTGAGGGTGCATGGTGACGGCATTATCTAATCAGAAAACAAGACCTCAGCTTCAGTATCTATGCTCCTTCTGTTCGACAGCGACTTACACTTCATGGCATATTTGACACCTTCGGGATAGCGGGACTTGGGGAGCACCTCAAACTGAAGCAGATATTAGTAGGAAAATTCAAAGATGAAAGGGAAAAAAAAGAGAACAGTACCCCCGGGATGCGCCCGCGGCACCATATGGTCTCATCTGGCTCGTAATCCAAGAATTCTTCCATGATTATATTCTTGTGTTCGATTAGCCAGCATGTCCCGGATATTTAGAACATGAATCTTTTCTTCGTACCCTGACTGTAGATTCTGGGTTGGAAGCAGCCAATTTGGTGAGGAAAGCCAAGGAATTGAGCTGCACACGCTGCTCCTCAGCGTTTGCGCCATGGATCGGCATCCAGATTGCCCCAGCCCACGGGCTTGCCCATTTCAGAGTGTCGTCTCCCGGGAGTTCTTTGGCAACAATCGTGATATCATAGTTGCTAGGTAGCTGGCTGGCAATAGCCAAGCCAGTGATGCTATCATCAGGAAGCCAGTCAGTGCCGTGAAAGATCTAATAACCATCCAAAAGATCCCTTACCCTGCGCCCAAGATTGTGATTTTGGGCATGTTTGCAGCAATATCACTGTGTAGATACTATCGGAAGATTTCAGAGTACTGAATGAAGAGATAACTCGACTGAATAAATAGGGGAAGATCAGTCCCGAAGCAAGGATGGTGTTTCCCTAGCCCTGTAGGTTGTTCTCTCATTCATTCAAATTGACGTTAACGAAAAGTGGTTAGTAGCTATCAAGATGGCTCTATGGACCCAGCCGCTTATTTTCTGAAATGGGCAACAGAGCAACTCCATCGCTAAAGGGGTGGTGGGGATTGAGGCCTCGGCTGTGGTCTCTGGTCATGGGACATCTGCAGGCTCGAAACTGGCTTCACGAACTTTGTGCCCGAGATCGGCATACCTACAGGCGCCTGCTTATCTGCTTTACCGATGGCCGGTGGATTTATTGATAAGATAGACGTTGACGGGATCTTTACATTTGGGGCAAGGGGGTTAATCTCTTCGCCTTTGGTTCCCGGCTCCATGCCTGATGGGGGCACTGTAGACTCAGTCAACGTGAAGGCACCAAACCTTCCCTGCCCTTATGCGACTCACTGATGTGTTGAAACTTGCTAAACAGGTAAGTATCAGTCGATACAACATGAAATTCGTACTAAGAAAGGTTTTCCATCGGATTTGAACCTAATTCATTATGCAGCCGGCTTATTATTCATTGTACGATCTGCTCTGGAATACTACCACTAAGAGACTGTGGCCATGGCAGGCATAATGTTTCGTAAGAGTGCAAATAGTAGAGCCTGCCAGTTAAGTAATTGAATAACTAAGTAGTATGCTACGTGTTTCCCTCTTTCTGTCGGTTCTCTGAGAGCAAGAAGGATGCCATTATATCTTCCTCTACATGTCGTAATGCTTTACGGGCTGGAAAACACGGCTGCTAACATGAGGACTTTTAGGCGCCAAATTGCTTTTTCTCCTCTTCTTTACCCATTACTTTGGCAAAGATAGGATAGCGATAGATTGTCTTGAAGAACTTCTTTTCTTATCGATGGCTGTTTGGGGATTATTAGCATAACCAGCCTCCATCAGTGTTATATACAGCCCCGGTTACAAAACTAGCTTCTTTGCTGAGCAAAAAGCAAATAACACTAGCGACTTCTGAAGGCTCTGCCATGCGTTTTATGACCTGTTGTTTGATCTCGTCTTCGATTTGCTCCGGGGGTGTATCTTCTCCAACAGTAAACGGGGTTTTAATGACACCTGAATGTGTTAGCATCCATCTAACTGTGACGTTTGGTGGAAAATGAGATATGGCCCACCTGGCGCAACACAGTTCACTCGGATATTAGGGTTCTCTTTTGCTGCGCATCTTGCAAGCCCGATGACAGCATGCTTACTGGCCGTATAGGAGCCGAGTCCGGGACAGCCAATATGGCCGCTGACGCTGGATGTCAATACCTGGAGGTCGTCAATAACCAAAGTACAACCCGGCTGCGGGTATTATCGAGTACTGGTGTGCTACTCACAATAGAACCTCCAGAATTCATATTTCGAAGCTGGGCCCGAAGGCTGTAGAATGTGCCGCTCAGGTTAACATCGAGAATCCGCTGCCAGCTTTCGTCCGTTTCCTGGGACAGCGGTGTCTCAAAGCTGATTATGCCGGCGATGTTCGCGGCTCCATCAAGCTTTCCAAGCTGTTGGACAGTCTTCTCAATCCATGCATTGACTTGGTCACTTTTTCGAACGTCCAGAATCGTGTAAATGTGTCCGTTGCCTTCAAACGTCTTGAGCGCTTCAACAAGGCCTTCCTCGTCTGTATCGGCTAAGGATAGAATAGCCCCCCGAGATGCGAGCATTTGAGCCGTTGCACGGCCAATGCCAGATGCGGCGCCGGTAACAGCGATCTACATGGTCAGCTTTCCTCCCTCAAAAAGTTGCGTCTATGGGCCGCCATACCACTTTGTTTTCTAAAGAGGACATCGGGAAAAGTGAGTGGAAGTGAGTTAACAGGAAACGAATACTGATTGACGCCCTGGGCCAGCTATCCCTCGGGATTTGTTACTCTGACTTCGTTCGTGGAGTCGAACCTCTCCACATTCGGGTAGCCATGAAATTTCCTATTCTGTTACACAAGCGCAATAGTTAGACTTGGCTCGGGTCAGCACGCCGGCAATCCCCCTTATTAGCGTGTTTTTTTTGTTCTAGTCATCCTTACATCTGAAACGATTAGCTCGGCAGCCTCCCGCTTGTTCTAGTCGGGAGGGATTTAGATTAGTTCCTCTTGCCGGCAATCGGTGGCATAGCCAGTATCAGATACTGCAAATCACTAGGACGTAGGGGTCTAGACGTGTCGTATATCAGCTGTCCATATTGCCGTTTTGGGTTGATATGCGGGGATGATAGTACGTGTGATTTGGTTTCGCGGCAACCATCTCCTGTACATCATACGCTGGAGGTAGTCCTCGTTAGTTTTTGGTGGGTGCCGCACATTATAATTGCAGGTCGGCCAGCATGAATTGGGCCAGCTGCAAACACTGTCTCCAAGATCATATTTGTTACCGTCAACATGGGCGTTCAGTATAGCAGGGAGAAACCTTCACTTGGTGTGTCCAGCGCTCCTGATATTCCAATTCCAGATCAGCCTTTGGGTACCGCACAAAAGATTCGTATTATTTGTGTAGGTGCTGGAGTTTCAGGCTTGAACTTGGCGCATCAGGTTGCGACACGCATGAAGAATGTGGACTTTCAAATCTATGAGAAGAACCATGATATTGGAGGCACTTGGTTGGAAAACAAGTAAGTCTCAGTTAAGAAGTCGTAGTCTGGGCCGCTAAATCTCTTTGAAAGGTACCCAGGTTGCGCATGCGATGTGCCCGCGCACAACTATCAATATTCCTGGGCTTTGAACCCCAACTGGAGCGAATTGTGGGTGTCTCTGGTTCAATCTCCGCGATATCTAAGTACTGATTGACCTCCCCTCCGTCAGCTATCCAAGCTCAAAGGAGATTCATACCTATCTGAAAGACACAGCTAGGAACTACGACCTTGAAAAGTTCATCAAGTTACATAGCAAGATAATTTCTGCTATTTGGGATGAAAGCACGAGCCTCTGGAACCTGAAAGTTGAAGACCAGCTAACCAAAAAGGTCACCGACGACTCATGCAACTATTTCATTAACGGTGGTGGTTTTTTGAAGTAAGAACATAATGCCATTCCAACACACTATCAGAGCACATGACTTACCTACCAAATGATGTAGTAACTGGAAGTGGCCCGATATTCCCGGGCTTAAATCTTTCAAGGGTGACCTAGCCCACACGGCCAGCTGGGATGAGACTATCGACCTTAAAAATAAGCGGGTTGCAGTAATTGGAAACGGATCTACTGGTATCCAGGTCGTGGCTACCATAAATGAGGGTAGGTGTAATTCATAGGAGTGTAACGAAGACTCGTGAACAGATCGCTGACTTTACCAACATAGATGTCAAACACCTTACGACTCTAATCAGGAACCCTACCTGGATCACCCCGGCTTTTGCCGAAGGACTGGCTGGCAAAGATGGAGCTAATATCAAATGTGTGCATGCAGAAGCCATATCCACCTTACTTCGATACAGATGCTGATTGTTCTACAAGATACCGAGCAGGAGAAGAAGAATTTTGCGGAGAACCCAGAGAAGTGGCTCGAATATCGAAAGTCAATCGAAGCTAAAATCTCGCTCGAGTTTACTAGTGTATGCCCCTCTGGCCTCCGAACATGAAGTGATGAAAACTAATCACGCTGCGGGTAGAATATCATGGGCACCAAGGAGCAGAAAGACGCACAGACGTCAGCGACAGAGTTAATGATCAAAAGACTCGGCAATGACCCGGTGCTGTCGAAGATTTTGATCCCCGACTTTGGTGTTGGATGCCGGTAAGTGTACCAAGCCCATTGCTTCGAATTTGTTGTCGGCTGATGTTTATCTGATAGTCGCCCTACACCAGGCCTTGGTTACTTGGAGTCTTTAGTGAAGCCCAATGTTCGCTTAGTGACTGATCACATAGAAGAAGTGGTTCCTAGTGGGATCAAATTGAAGACTGGTGAAATTGTGGAAGTGGACGTTTTGATCACTGCCACAGGGTTCGACTACACGTGGATTCCACGTTTCCCAATTATCGGGCGCAATGGTATCAATCTCCAGGATCAATGGCAGGAAAGGCCAGCATCCTACATGGGTATCGGCGTCAACAATATGCCCAATTATTTTGGTATGAGGAATTTCAGCATTCAACTTGAGTGGGATTGCTAATGGCATACAGTCTACTTGGGACCAAATTCTCCTCTGTCTCACGGCTCTGTCATTCCTACGGTTGAGGTGTTCACCAAATACATGCTCCTGATGATCTGGAAAGCACAAACAGAGAACTACAAGTCTTTTGTGCTAAAGGACGACGCATATCGGGAGTACTTAGACCACCATGATACTTTCCACAAGCGCACCGTTTGGGGAACCAAATGCCGGTCATGGCTCAAAGGAGGTATGTTACATTGATATTAAAGAAACCACATGCGAATACGCTCAGTTGACTCTTACGCAAATCATAGGCCGCGAGGATGGGCATGTCCTAACCCATTGTGGTAGCCGCATCCACAATATTCACATGCTCTGGAATCCTCGGGCAGAAGACTACGAGTGGCAATTGGTGCATAGCAATCGGTTTTCTTACTTAGGAAATGGGTATTCGGTGAAGGAAAATGAGAGCGAGGGTCGAGATGTGACTTGGTTCTTGACAAATCCGAATGCCGGTTACGAACCTATCCAATATTAGATAGATTGTGATGGTCTAATCCATCGAACTAAATTGAATTTATTTTACAAGGACTCTAGCATTCAAGTCTTGATGGGGCTAGGATCAGATAGTAATACAGCCAGTTCTTGCAAGGTCTGGGCGATGAGTGTGGGAAAAGGAACAATGAATCTAAATATCGGCAACCCCTGCCATCCAATGTACGGCCACGGTACAGAAATTGTTATACTCCTTTAGCAAGTCTGTAGGTGCTATCGTCAAGTTCTCACCTGTATGGACCATGACCATAGACTTGAATTCGAGCTAGAGAAGAAACTTTTGTCGTACAAGCTGCCTGTAGATTGCAAGGGACCTCTTTCATTCTCCCACCAAGCCTGCTTTTGGTATCAGCGGGAACCAGTGGTAACGGGCGTGCACTACCGCCGCTGGGTAGAGAGTGTTTCCGCACATCCCTCATGGGTGCGGGGTCAGCGCCTAATAGCTCGATACGGTAATAAATGTATGCTGTGGACTCATCTTCCGAAGCCGGCCAGTTGGAACTGACATTGGGAAATCGGGTACGATGCGGAGAAGATTCCCGTTACAACAAGCGTATTATAAATCCTAGAAGCCCTAATTACCGTCTCTCGTCTCAAAAGAGTAATTATATAACGGGGCATGTCTAGACAGACCTCCGACAGTGCGGAGCTTAATTCCCATGCCCTTTTTACCCCGAGTTGATACTAGTGTAGACATATTAGTTTCCTTTGCAGGTGCTTGCTATATAGACTTTGGAATCCAATGCTTCTTGTTATATACTGCCCCAGTAAGGATGGTCGGATTATAAGTTAAATCTGTCCTTGATTCACCTCAATCAATCTTTCCTACCTCCGTCGCACTCGTCTACTGTAACTACCCCATCTGTTCCCCTGAAATGTCGCCTCCTACTGTCACTTTAAATGCCCCCAACGGACGAGCCGTTACTTTTAACACTGGATTGTTCATTAATGGCCAGTTTGTAGAGGCCAAGAATGACAATACGCTTCCCACAATCAATCCGGCGTGAGTGTCGAGTCCAACGTCGAGAGAATGACATGAGTTGACCTAATCATAATCAGTACGGAGGAAGTTCTAGCTGAAGTCTCGGCTGCTACTTCCGAAGATGTTGATGGAGCTGTCGGAGCTGCTCGTGCCGCTCTACGTGGAGAATGGAGCAAGCTGGACTCAACACAGCGTGGCAACTTGCTCCTCAAACTCGCTGACCTTGTCGAGAGCCACTTGGAGATCCTCTCAACTTTGGAGGCTATGGACAGTGGCAAAGCTTACACTAAGGCTATGATGGATATCAAAGAGGTTTATGAGGTTTTCCGGTACTACGGCGGATTTGCTGATAAGAAATACGGCGAGACCGTGGACATCGGCAAGTCTCGCTTTGGTTACACCATCCGCGAGCCAATTGGTGTTGTTGCCGCCATCACCCCGTAAGATTCCCTGCCATACGTCTTCTTTTTGGATGATCTATCATAAAGCTAACCTCTAAAATTCAAAGATGGAATTATCCGCTGGTTCAGGTGGCGCTGAAGATTGCCCCAGCTCTTGCCTGTGGCAACACCGTGGTCGTCAAGCCCTCCGAGTTCACACCTCTGACCAACTTATACTTTGCTGGTCTTGTGCAGCAATTGGGTTTTCCTGCCGGTGTAATCAACATCGTAAATGGCTACGGTGCTGAGACTGGTGTCCGCATCTCCGAGCATCCAGATATCGGCAAGATCAGCTTCACTGGAAGCACCATTACCGGCCGCAAGGTGATGAAGGCTGCTTCTGGTACTATGAAGAAGGTCACTCTGGAGACAGGCGGAAAGTCACCAGTCATTGTCTTCGAGGATGCTGACATCCCCAACGCGCTGAAATGGGTCCAATATGGCACCTTCGCCAATCAAGGCCAGATTTGCACCTCTACCGACCGTATCTATGTGCATGAAAAGATCTTTGATGATTTTGTAAAGCGATTCATTGCCTATTCCAAGAAGCATGCTATTGTTGGGGATCCATTTGACGAGAAAACCTGGGTTGGGCCTTTGGTTTCAAAGGCCCAATTTGACCGCGTTACAGGCTACCACAAAATTGCTCGCGAGGAGGGTCTCACCGTTCTTTCGGGCGGAAATGTTCATCCCAACCGCCCAAACGGAAAGGGATACTACGTCGAGCCTACTGTCGCTATCAATGCCGCCCCCAACTCTCGGCTGATTAAGGAGGAAATCTTCGGTCCTTTTGGGGTCTTTACCAAGTTCAACGATGAGGACGAGGTTATCAAGGTGGCCAACGATACAGAGTATGGTCTTGCAGCTGCACTGTTCACTAAAGATGTCGTTCGCGCTATCCGTGTTTCACAGCAGCTTGAGGCTGGCATGGTGTGGATTAACTCGAGCAATAATTCAGACTATCGCATACCTTTCGGTGGTTACAAACAGTCTGGTATCGGCAAGGACGGTGGTTACACGGTGATGGACGAGTATTCGAACCTCAAAACTGTATACCTCAGTCTCGAGATGGCAAATGATGAGTAAGACGCAGATAGGGTCTATTTTAAAACTTCTGGCCAGCTCTATATGTTTATAGAATGAAATGGCTTGCTACATTTCTAAAGCAAACATAGGTGTCCACTGCTTTTCCTTCTCAGGCTAATATCTAACCTCTCATCATGCGACTCTGAAAAACACTAATATAAACCACACCTCCGTCCCTTTCAAACATTTGCTTCATCTAGCAGATAAAAAAGATAAGGTCCATTGGCAATGATTGACCTAGCTTGCCTAGGTACCGCTGTTCAATGTCGATAAGAAGCCTGGGCCGCCGATATCGTCCTCATACGGTCTCGCGTATCTGATTTAGCCATATGACGTGGACTTGAGCTCGGATTCCCGATGATCCGGCTCTGTTCTCAATGGGGTAATTTTAGAGTGGGTAGCGTAACTCTACCACGAGTGAGGGGAGGAACCCATCAACGCTGCCGAAAGGGGGTGATGGTTTGCAGGACTTTCTTCGGATGTGAGCTGAATATGTCTACATCCCTAATTTAGGTAGTTCCGTAACCACGATCTACCTCAATATGACACACCCCCTGACTAGTTATGCAGCCAATAAAGATACGTCCATTCCGACATCTTCGTGAGAATCTTTACTTGTCATATATTCCTTCACCATGGCTACAGAAAGCTACCACTTTCCAGAATTTGACCTGCTCCCTGAAGTTGACGGTCAACCCCAAGGGTGTTTGTGGGGCTTTTTTGATCAAGGCTTGCGGAGAGATGAGCTTGGAAGTATGTGATAAACCCCCGACCGTAGGATTAAGTCACAGGCGAGTGAAAAGTTCTAATCAGCATCAATAGCTTTGAATCTTTTGACCGCATCTGCTGTCGTGAAAGCTCGGGATGAGATCCGGTGTGGCACTCATGTACAGTTGGACTGGAACCTGGAAGGCCTTCGGTTTCCTGGTTGTGGCCGCATTGGCCTAACACATCGGGTCGTTGATCTCCGAAGTGAAGGCCTCGTTGCACTTGATGACGAGATTCATTTCAATACACAGAATAGCTCCCAATGGGACAGTCTTAAACATGTGGGTTCCTCTTCTCTTGTCACACACGTCGTTCATTTTCTTACCGACAATATAACTTGATTGCCTTGTCCAGTGGGCCGTTCAGAGTAAAGGTATCTTTTACAACAATTTGTCCTTCCAGGAGGCGCAAGATACTCCCCGCAATGGCTTTCACAGTATTTCAACTGACCAACTTACTCCCTTGGAGATACCTGTCGCTTATATATATACAGATGTATGCCAAAAGGGAGGCATTGTTGGGCGCGGTGTTCTCGCAGATTGGGTAACTAGAGCTACCATTAAAATCTTGGCTGCTATTTTGGGATGCTAATATGCTTATCTAGGTGCGCTGGTGGGAGCTAACCCGACCCGAGATACCATTGCCTCAAGTCAATTCGCCTCATGCTATTCCCATTTCTGAAATCGAGGAGGTTTTGAATTATCAGAACACAACTCCCCGCCAAGGCGACATATTGTTTCTCAGAACAGGGTACATCCGTTGGTACAAGTTAGTGAACAATCTCGCCATGACAAACCACTTTAAGCTTTCTAATTCGTGCTCTATAGTCAAGCAGACGAGACCAGCGTTATGCAAGAGGCTGGCGGCAACATTGGCCTTGAAAGTAACATGGACAGTGTTCGCTGGCTTTACTCAAAGCACTTTGCCGCCGTAGCTGCAGACAACCTCGCATTTGAAGCTGAACCAGCACCTGGGGGGAATATGCTTCACGATTGGCTTCTAGGCTACTGGGGTACCCCGATCGGTGAGCTTTTTGACCTGGAAGGCCTGAGCCAGGAATGTGAGCGACAGAAGCGGTGGTCATTTTTCCTCACCAGCGCTCCTCTCAACGTCACAGGGGGTGTTGCCTCGCCACCAAATGCTATCGCGATATTTTAGAATACGTAGCTAACAGGATACATACCCGTATCGTATCATGAAGGAAAGGCTTTTCTTTTTTCTGTCAGATATTGGAACTACAAATCCTCTCTGCTGTTGCTTTGCATCGTGAGACAGTAGTACCTACATAGTTGTGTCAACACAAGATCATAAGCATATTCTGCTCGTCTCAGTCCAAGAAGCTACAAGTCTTCAAAATCAGTCCCCAACTTTATCATTAATGCATAAGAATTGCTTCTATAGGTGATAACATTGCCCGGGGCTAATCTATCAGACGGCAAGGAGCTGTTTATGTGGATGTTGTCATGGCTCGAGACCGTGTACCCGTTATTAGACCTTAGGCGAGCAGATACAGCCTTTATTCCGTGCTTTAGGCTGTTAGAACTCCTTAATATCTTTACCTTATCATGTATCATTACTTTTGTGCTTCTCGTATCATGTCTACCCACCCAAGATCAAAATCAGCGCTATGATAGCCCCGATTGCGGTGGCGCTTTTCTACCTGATTTGGCATTTAGGCGAACTTCTCCAGATGACATTACCGACTCAACCGAGAAAAGTTCAGCCGAGAATTTGGAGAGCCAACAGTCGTTTCAGCGATCCAGATGCGCCGTCTATATAGAGAAGAACGTATGTCAATATTCATTGTTCATCCAAACTCACTCAACTACTCCAGGCGATTGAACTCCCAAGTCCACATATCTCTCAAGTCTAATAATATCTTACATCATCCCATCCTTCTCGAGGCTGTCAAACTACAGGAAATATGCGGACCGACATTGGTACCTCAAATGGCAATATACCTTCCACCCAGACCGACCAGGAGTACGACGTCGTCGTAGTTGGTGGTGGTTTCTCCGGCTGCTATCTTCTGCATACGCTCCGCAAAGCAGGGTTCAAAGTCCTTCTGTTGGAGGCTGCGCCAGCCCTCGGCGGTGTATGGCAGTGGAATAGGTATCCCGGCGCCCGTGTCGATACACACGCCCCTCTGTATAGTCTCGCTATTCCCGAAGTGTACAATACTTGGAACTGGACACAGCGATTCCCGTCCCACTACGAACTACGTGATTATTTTCAGCATGTCGACAAAGTCCTGAGTTTAAGCAAGGATTGCATCTTCAATACCAAAGTGACTGAGGCCGTATGGGATGACACCACCAGCAAGTGGACTGTTCACACTGAACATGGTGCACGCTTCATGGCTCGTTACTGGATTCCGTGCCTCGGGTTTGCTGCCAACCGGGTTTTCCCTAAATGGCCCGGCATCGAGAATTTCAAGGGCGAAATTCATCATTCCAGCTTCTGGCCCAGCGAGCAAGTGGACGTCCGTAACAAACGGGTCGCTGTGATCGGTACAGGTGCGACGGGTGTGCAAATCGTTCAAGAAACTGGCCCCCAAGCGAGACAATTGACCGTCTTTCAACGCACACCCAACACTTGCTGCCCTCTGCGCCAGAAGAACCTGACTGTTGAGGAGCAGGAGGTTGAGCGGAAGAACTACCGTACCAAATACGCGTTCCGGTACTTGAGTGAAGGTGGCTATGACTTCAGCCCAGCACCTGTGAATACTTTTGATCACAGCGAAGAAGATAGACGTGCCTTTTTTGAGGAGAGGTGGGCGCAAGGCGGCTTCTTGCTCTGGTCTGGAGGGTACCAGGACGTTCTCACCAATCCAAAGGCGAACCGTGAGGTGTTTGAATTCTGGAAGGAAAAGATCAGGCCACTAATCGACGACCCGGCCAAACGTGAGCTTCTGGCTCCTCAAGAACCGCCGCATCCATTTGGCGCCAAACGCACAGCCTTGTACACAACGTTCTACGAGGTCATGAACCAGCCAAATGTCGACATCGTTGATGTAAAGAGCAATCCTATCTCACACCTGACCGATACAGGCATTGTGACCAAGGATGGAAAGCTCCATGAGTTTGATATCATTGCCTTGGCCACCGGCTTTGATGCGATCACCGGAGGTTTGAAGCAGATCAATATTCGCAACAGCCAAGGAAAGACACTAAATCAGAAGTGGAATAACGGAACCAAGACCCATCTTGGGCTCATGGTGAGAGAGTTCCCCAACATGTTCTTCTCTTACGGACCACATGGTCCCACTGGCTTTTCAAATGGCCCAACAGCTATCGAGCTACAGGGAGACTGGATTCGTGACCTCCTTGAGCGAGCTCGCGAGTCTGGATGGAAGAGCATTCAGCCCACGGCACAGGCAGAGACCAGATTCAGCAAGCTCGTCAATGACCTCACATTCAAAACTTTGATTGTCGAATCCGATTCGTATTGGGTGGGAGGAAATGTTGAGGGCAAGAAGAAAGAAGGCTTGAATTTTCCTGGGGGCGTTCCGCTCTACAACCGCTTGATCACCGAGAGCGCTTCAAAGGGGTATGCCGATTTTGAGGTTGTGTAGAACCAATATACATTTGCTCGACGTCGAAATTTGCCTTTTATATCTAGTCACGATGATGACATCTGAGCAGCCAGGGTCAAGTTGCGAGAAGTTTGTAAGTCAGCTACCCTAGATATTAAGAAGGAAAACTCGAAGTTCAAGACGAGTAATTCTTCACTTGCGCAAAAATGCGTCCCATTCTATTTATATATTCCGTTCTGCTGTATACCATGGCGTCGCTCGACAAAAAATGGGGTACTTAGGACAAGGCTCGTAATTGAATTCTGTTTGTCTTAATCCCGTCTATCAGGTCAAATCTACGTAACAAAGCCTGGGACTTTTTGTCCGTAAACTTGCCCATCAGAATCATTGTGTGGGGTGAGTAATCATACAAGAGAAGACCACGCCCTACGAGTACAAGCACGATGGGAATTTAAGTGTACGGTTACAAATTGGAATCCTGACCCGACATCTTAACACAAAGAATAGCTCTACTCATGTAAGCGATAATATGTGAGATTTTCCATTTTTGATCAAATCATTTCGATCGCTACCGATATTAAATCATAACCAATCCGTACCATGAGATCCTGGGTTCTATTATAAGAAAGGAAAAAAAACAATTACTATAATAATACATCACCGCATGTTCTATTTGCCGCTTTGCTCCTGATGGTCCACCTGTACAGTCCAGTCTCTCTGGACGACGATCCCATTGTTGTGCTTCGGCGGGCTATCCGGCCGCTGTACTACCAACGCCGTGTCGCCGCTGGTCCGATGGCCCGTCTCGACCTCGGAATGCGTCTGTCCTTGTTTATTCAGCTGATTCGTCATCTCGTGGACGTCCTCCTCGCTGTCAATCTTGGTCAGGCCGACCTGCGACCACGGATTCCACGGGCCCTTCTTCGCGTGCGACCCGCCGCCGCTGATTGTCGCGAGACCACTCCTCTTTGTGTTGCCTCCAAGTGCACCGGAACCGGTCCTCTTGTCGGCGCTCGATCCCTTGGAAAATAAGCGGTTCAGGCCTATAGCGGTGAGCAGACGGCGCATGCTGGGCAAGCACGAGCACACGATGCCAATGTTCACCTCAACGATGGACCACAGCATGAAGTCTCTGAGGTTGTAGGTGATGTTCTTGTCGTTGGTTTTAATGGCCATGACTTCGCTAAGACGAACGGCCGAGACGATGCAGACGAAGAGACCGAGGGTAAACATGCCGACGATGATAAGGCGTTGACCGACGGGGGCACGGAGGCGCCAGACGTAAGGGAGGGGCATGAAGACTAGGACGAAGTCGACTAAAACGTTAGGCAGGGAGCCTCCGAGGTAGATGCCCTTTTGTTGGATGCAGGTAGCATCTGTGATGGTAACATCCCATTGGGCAGAAATTGGGCGACAGCCGAAAGCGCAGAGGCAAAGCTACACCGGATGCTCGTTAACAACCTACATACTTTGGAACTGCTTTAGTCAAGAAAGGATATTTGAGGTCTTACCAAGATGACGAGCCAGCAACCTACAGACACGGCGAGGATGATGATAGGTATGCGGGCTGCGATGGAGAATAACTTCCAGTAGAATGCCAGTATCGTGAACTTGATAAAGGCAATAGCCAAGCAGTATAGCAGTGCCGCAGCGTACAGATTTTTCAAGAAGGCCTCGACCTCTTCCCCGCTGACTTCAAGCCCTACGTGTCGTCCGAGATTAGGTCGGATACCTAAAGAGAGAGACACAGTGTCAGAATCAGTTCCCTGGCGCAAGGAAATCGCAAGATACCGAAGTTTGGAGCGACATACCAATCATCGTAACCCAGAACCAGCCATTCGAAAATATCAAGGTGACCACACAGAGGAAGTCGTCCCACCCCAAGCTCTGCATCCCTGAGACGCGACTCCTGCACCACAGCTTGACCGGAACCGATAGCATCGCCAACACATAGGTCGAAATGGCCGCTCCATCGAAACGCGGCCGAAAGGAGTCGATACTCGTCCCGCTTGTTAGTTCCATCGCGTTTTGTTTCTTTCCTTCTCGGAAGTCTAGGGGCGTGTGTAGACGGCGGGGAAATAGAAGGAAAGAGCCCCAAGTGCCCCGAGAAAATGGCAGCTAGGAGAATAGATTAAGGACCGTGGGAACTGCGGGCTTACAGTCCGGGGATCCAATGTAAATAGACTTCTTAGATCTGATCAGATATCATAATGAAAAGGTTGAGCAGACGAGCATACCCCGAGTCGAAGAGGATCAGGGTGTCACGGCCTAGAATTAAGAAATTGATCGAGGAGTACTTATGTGGGGTCAGAAATTGAACGCCTTGCTATTCTCAGACTAGGAAACACACTAAAGATGAAGGTCGTTGGGCACACAATTGAGTTATGAATGTCATCTTCTTTGGTTATGCATTTCTAGTATAGACAATCGGGTATGCTATACCTGCCTATTTAAAGCCAGAAATTCTACGTAAATGAGAGTAAATTCCATCCAATAAGCATCACCTTCACGCAGTATAATATATTAAGCAAGTGAAGAGTCTGCAATTCTTTTTTTTTTTCAGCACATTGAGAGATTCTGCAGCAAAAGATTAGCTTTTCCTCGACCCACATACTCAACGTTTTCCAAGCCTTGTAGCCGATCACGCCCTTATTAGGAAGCATAGGCTGCTACGCGAGAAGTGCAGATGCACAGTAGAAACCGCGTATGCCGGCTCGACCCCTTTCTGGTGGCTCTGGCTCCCTCCCCTCCTGTCCGGACTCCGAAGGACTGGCCGTGGTACAGCCAAGGGAATATCCCAGCAATGACATCCCTGACTAGTTGTCGCAAGCATGGATCTGGCAAACCACTGTGATGCCCAAACCCATCCACACGGGGCGCCGGGCCCGGGGCGGGCGGCAACGTAGCTCGGCTATTTCCCGATTCTGACCCCTGGTCTGTATGTCGCCAGCGGGGTCTCTGCTCCTTACTTAGCGCGATATCCGGCCAACACGGCTGCATAAGGGCTTCATCAGATGACGGACAATGCCAAAAAAGGGGTGGCCCGACTTGCTCTCAGTTTTGTGCGGTACGATGTAACACTCTGATACACTAACGCTAACTGATTGCGTGCTGTGATAGCTCAACTTGTCCCAAGCTTCTTCGATCACTACTATGTATACGGTTCTCGCCGTTTGTGGAGACGATTAGTGTTATAACAATCTCAAACAGCTATTATCAGCTTGGCTGCTCTTTGAGCCCACTCGACCCCAGAGTCGCTAGGGGTGGGAAGGAGATCCTTCGTTCCAGTCGGAGTCCACGCATCTATATACCAGCTTGCTGGTTGGCTCGCATAAGACAGGCCAGATGATGACAGTGCTTGATCGAAGTATTATATTAGCATGGCGACATATACTCCATGAACCCAGGTCCACAGCACGATTCAACACGATATATTAACGAGAAAATACTAGGGGATACTATGTAAGCTGCTCGCTGAAAATTACATCCTGGTAGGGCAACGGGTCCCCTGTTACCCTTTCTCCGCTCGGCGGGGGATCTATTGGAGGCAGCTAGGAACGGTTCGGGCAACGATCAAATACGATAACGACCAACAGTCGCTAAGTGTGACGCTAGAGCGATATGAAGATGGCGCGGGGTCGGCATAAAACAAGAGGGGAAAGGCCAGCTTCGCGGTTGTCATCCGCGTGTGGTAGGAAGTGTTTTTCATTATCAAGATCTTCGAAAGCTGAAATGGGCTTCGTTGATCGATCCCTGCGTGCAGCAATCTATCGAATCCCTGCATTACGACACCGGTAGAGACAACCTGGCACAATCTGTTGTCCCAATAGGAAACTCCGCTTTACCATGCGTTGTATATTTCGGACCCTCTTTGATCTTCTAGTAAAAGACGCACCGGTTCTACCGTCGACTACGCTGCACAAAGTGCCTCCTTCGACGGTGCATCGGGACATGCATGCTAATCCTTGGCGGCAGCGGCTAGACCGTGCAAAGCACGTTTTCCATGTCGACGAGGCCGCCAAGATAGTAGCAGCCTCAACCTATAACACCTAGTGTTAAGGCCCGTACCCATCTAAATGTTGTGGGCTTTTCCGTTAGTCTCAATCGTAGTAATGCTTGACGACTTATTGGCAGAGGCTTGTTAGAGAAGCGCGCGCTATAAGAACGATGTAAAGCCGAGACGCTCCAGACTGGGGGGCCAAATTGCGCAGACATCTAACCTGCCATCGCGTTCTTTTCCTACTTATTTCTCAGCCTCCTATCTTTTCTTTTGCGCGGCAGAAACGGTAGGTAACATGTTCGTAATCAGCGCTATAGGTAACCTTTCCTACCTGGGCGTTTCAGCCCTGCTGGCGACGTTGCTCGGCGGTTACGCTGTTTCAACGGTCGTCTACAGACTGTTCTTCCATCCTTTGGCCAAATACCCGGGACCCTTTTGGTGTAAGATCTCTGGTTGGCCAGCACATTATCATACGGCGAAGCAGAACCGCCATGTGTGGCTGTGGTCGCTTCAGCAGCAATATGGTATGACATATGACTTCCCTGGCGAGTCGTCATCGCTAATTTTTTTGGGTCGACAGGACCAACTTTCCGATATACCCCGGACAAGCTCTCGGTGAACACTGCGACTGGCCTCAAGGAAATCTACAACCCCAAGGCCAATGTTGGCAAGGGGGACTATTACGGGGTGTACCCTCGGTCGCCCGAGGCTGTTACGACTTGGAACACCACCTCTAAGGAGACTCACAACCGCAAGCGCCGTGTCATGAACAATGCCTTTTCGGACAAGGCGCTACGCAATGCAGAGCCCTTCGTCCATGCCAACCTGGACCGCTGGTGCGATCTTATCAAGGGGGAAATCGACAAGAATGGCGGCGAGTGGTCTGGATCTCTCAACATGGCTGACTGGACCGCTCATCTGATCTTCGATATCCTCGGTGACCTCTGCTTCGGAAAGTCGTTTGATATGAAGGAGCATGACAGCAAGCTTCGCTATGTGCCCGACCTGATGATTGAGTTCATGGCCGTCACCCACCCCGTAAGCTATAATATATCCCCATTCCCTGGCATCTCTCCGCTGCTTACACCTTTTTCATAGATTGCTTTCTCGCCTATAGCCGCCATCTGGGTCTGGCTTAAGCCACGCGGGCTCAACTCTCTGCTCACTCTGGCCCTCCCTCCCGCTCTCGCCGACTGGGCTGGCTTTGTGCAAAAGTGCTTTGAGGAGCGCGCCAAGGTCGAGGAGGAGATCAAGGCCCAAGACAAACCCGAGTCGGAGATCCGCAAAGACTTCTTCCACTACCTCGTCAGCGCCACCGACCCCATCACTGGCCAGCTCAGCTATGGAAGCTCCGAGCTCTTCGGTGAGAGCGAGTCACTCATCATCGCCGGCAGCGACACCACCGCTACCTCCACCGCCGCCGCTACTTTCTACCTGGTCCGCAACCCCGATGTCCAGGAAAGGCTGGCAGCAGAAGTTCGCCAGGCGTTCCCATCAGTTCAAGACATCAAGGGTGGCGACCTTCTACAGAAGCAGTGCAAGTACCTCCAGGCTTTCATCAAGGAGACTCTGCGCATGAGCCCTCCCACGCCGGCCGACATGCCGCGCGAGGTTGGGCCCGGCGGCGTCTCCATCGACGGAGACTTCGTGCCCCAGGGCGTTGTGCTCAGCACGTGCGCCTTCTGCCTCCACCACAGCAAGGATCTCTACGATGAGCCCTTCACCTTCCGCCCGGAGCGGTGGATCGTGGGCGAGAAGGGCAGCACGGTCGAGAGCGTCGCGCGCGCCGACAGCGGGTACATGCCCTTCTCGGCCGGCCCGCGAAGCTGCCCCGGCAAGAACCTAGCATATCTCGAGATGAGCGTCGTCATTGCCAAGTTGGTCCACCAGTTCGAGCTGAGGCAGGACCCGAAGAGTGATAACTTGGGTGGAGGCAGGCCTGAGAATATTGAGGGTCGTCGGGAGGTTGATCAGTACCAGTTGTATGACATATTTGTTAGCAGGCGATTCGGTCCTGTGGTCCAGTTCAAGAGGAGGGCTTAATGTTACTGATGTTCATTTGTACCTAGCTCGTGTCCGGGGTAGAGAGTCCATTTTTTCTCACCCTTTTTTCATATTATTCCCCTAGAATGCCTAGCATTTAATGTTTTTAACATATTTCATATTTAGTAAAGAGAATGATGGTAGTTCAGTGTACTACCGCAGCCTCTTTATCACGTGCTTTGAAGGTCATATAAGCTAGGCTGCCCATCCTGATGCCATCAGCGGGTAATCCTACCATAAGTCGCTCCCTGAGAAACATATTCAGATCCTAGCACAGGGTATAGACAACCTCAATCAGATTTTAACCGACATGACAGACACACGATAATGGGATAATAAAGACATCATGACACAAATAATCGTAGAGTGTTATACATAGGCTGTACGTTGCGCAAACAAGGCGTTTTTGATGGCTTCCTACGCCGGACCACGATGCGAGCAATGTAGGAAGCCCAACCAAGACTTAAGCTACCTACAGCCGGGCTGAAGACCAGCCTCCGCGGCGCCATACAGTAAGCACTGGTTGCAAGACAAGTACAGCCTAGACTGAACACATAAGAAGACCCTACCCTATGTCACACCGCCACAACAGACGTCAAATGAGACATACTCGGCCGCTTCTTCGAGCTTTAGAGTTGCTTTAGACTGGTTATGATATCGTACAAGTCTTTAAACGTGAGGGTTGTGCTTGCTACTTGACGGCTAATGCCCCCTGTGCCTAGTGTACCTAAGGTCGAGATCTTGAGCAAATGCGCCACGGTGAAATGCTTTAGAGTGCCTCTTCAATACAAAAATTGCATAAAGGTAGGGACGTTCCGGAGAACACAACGAAATAACTAGATTATCACGTCTACGGTCGCATTTTCTACAGTATTTGGAGTGTTTGAGACTTGGATTGGCCGAGCTGTGCAAACGGCTATGTCGATCTGGTCATCGTACGTATACCTATCACCTATGATATATCAGTTGACACAGGGAATAAACACGCGAAGTAACTTGATATTTGCCATAGGAACTTGCCGCTCCTTTTTGAGGAGTCTAACAACTCGGCATCAAATTGACTAGTAAGAGGAAATGTTCGGTTGGTCTGATTTCTTGAGCTCAATCCTGGAAAAATACCAACAAGGTTACAACAATGAATTGTCTAGTTCCTTCGTTGAAGAGAGAACTTATATATATGCAAGAAGAGACAAGATCAGATAGCAAGATTCAACGGGGATTCATGGATGTCTAACATAATTATTCATTGTGTTGACATATCAGGTCTGGCATCTGTTATTGTTAGTGTTCACTTTAAACTCAAACTCTCACCAGGTCTACCAAGATTTCAGGAAGGGAGTAAATGATATCAGCCAGATGTGTAATTGCATTTTTTACCTAACACTTATGCATTGGCCCAACGGACAAATCAAACATGCCCACGTATATGGCTGCACATATGGCTTACCTCATTACCACTCTGATTACCTTACTTTTAGTACTTCTATCATGTGATGACATTATTGCGCTTCACCTTTAGCTAATGAACAAATGAAACATGCCCACGTATGTGGCCACACATTAGTGCTGCTTATGCATGTATCATGCTGACAGCTTTCTAGTTGGTACTTTTCTCATATGATGACATTGTTACACTTCGATTTCATGTTCGTTGATTGGAACTCTGGAGCATGTGAATACCCAACTCCTTGCATAGCCAACATATTGATTATAATTTTTAATCCTTTCGGAATACGGCTTTTCCTTCCCACCCCCTAAGCCAACGCCATAAGCTCTAGCCAGAGGAGTCTACTTTCAAATGCAGTGGTCGTGTGTGAGTAGCTTTTGGTGGCGCGAGAGACGCCGTAGCGATGCAAGGTTGACTGACTGGTTTTAGAGCGAATGTGGAACTACTGGCCTCAGCGTCGAGACTGATGTAGGCTGTTCAATATGCTCGCATTCACGTTGCTCGAATTGCCAGATGCATCGTGAAAAGAGTGGTAAGCGCGGTGGCGATGTACAACATAACCAACAGACCCAGCAGACCCAACAGGACGAGCAGTCCCAGAAACCTGAGCAGAACCAGCAGAACCAGCAGAACCAGGAGAAAGTGGAATTGAAAAAAGACTCGGGTTATGAATCGCAATCACGCCACGAGACTTTGCTAGGTCTACCGGAAGCAAATGTGAAAACTATAGAAGGCGAACACGGCCTTGGCCCGATGCCGTCTGATATTGCGGTCCCACTAGAACAGGACCTGGAATCTCTTCAATCAGATGAATTTGACATTGGTTCACAGTCATCAGTTGAAACAGCCAACGACGTCATGAGCGCAAAAGCGCTTCTAGGCATAGCGCTAATTGAACACGCTCAGTTTCGAGAGATCTCCCAGGAGCTCATTAATGAAATCGGTAAACAACGCTTTTCGGAGAACCTTAGGCGATCATTGAAGCTGTTCTACCGATGTCTACTTGAGGAGGCGAAGGATGAGAGGGAAAAAGCCACTGCCAGATTACTGAGGAGCAAACGGGGAAGGGCTCGAATCAGTAACCAGATTGCTGGTAATCTCGGCGACAAGGAAGAGGAGGAAATACCTCTTTTTGAGATATCGCGGGGAGGTATGAATAGGGTTGAGACGTGGCTCGCGACAGTGTCCAAAGGGCAACATAGTCTGGAGAAAAAAGGGATTTCTAGAAGTGACAGTGATATATGGTCAAGTTCTGATGACGACGAACCTCGAAATTTGCGAGCATTGAAAGATAGCATACTTGGGTCACAATCACTCAAGCTACTTTTGAGGGACCTGCTCCTTCTATACCTTCCGATTGACTTAAGGGGCGTCTTCAAGTCGATATCTAGGAAGAATTTACAGCTATTATACGTGCAGGAAAGCACGTTTTTGGATAAGACGAAGCTCTGGGTGGAGCGTGCTACACAGGCTCGCTGGAATTGGTGGCCTCTCGAACAGCCAAAACAAAGTCTCAGGCCCGGTGAGTCTCGAATACTTTGGCAGTGTGTAAGTGGCAGAAACTTTGTTTCACAGAAAGGCATGAGTTAATCTCTTTGATAGACATGCGGTGCAAACCAGTGGCAAGATATATCTGATAAGCAAGGTGAGGTTACGAGGAAGATATTGGACCTTTCCCCAGACGTGCCAGTTTTTGCAACTTCCTGTGTCACCAAAATCTCACGCCCTTCCTTATCAACTACACCTGAATCAATACTCCAAGCTCCTACTTTGTCGCGGGCGGCCCAAAGATATACTCCCAGCTCTGCTCGTGCCCAATCAAGCACAAACCCTTCTAGCGGACCCTCGAATGCGAACTCTGCTGTTTCAGGGAAGAAGCAAACATCGTCAAAAGGGATCGCCCTCGAAAGCCAACAGAGCCATGGGAGCAAGCGCGCGAGGGCACGGAGCCCAACGGCAACCCATTACATCCTTCTCGGTGCGCAAGGGCCAGCCCGAACTCTTACTCCTGCAGAAGCGCATGTAAATGATCAGAGCACTGACTCGAGTGTATTCTATGACCTGAGAGAACGCTACGCAATACGCCGAGGTTTCTGGAGAATGTGGTTCTCTATCTGGCGCTTGGAATACTGCCATGTCGCAAAGGTGGGACTCATAATGTGCAGTATTATTAATTAGGAAAACCAAAATTAACACTTTGACAGTTCAATAGGCTATCACTTAACCGGATGACTTCTGAGGAGAGGGAGCTTCCCAGCGACGCAACGTATGAATATGCCCCCCGTCACGGGTCCCAGGGCGCGAAGAACCCCCCAATATCGATACATATGTTCCAGACAATATGGTATGCATGCAAGCCTATGTGTAAGAAGCCTTCGTTCTTGCATGATTGTATGGAGGCTCCCAATGGGGTTAGAAATATTAAGCGTATCCCGAAAAGAGGGCGATCTTTCGAGAATGACCAAACGCCAGAGATCTGGGGCCTTGAGGCAGTGCTTGCGGTATCGTTCGCGTATGTTGCCTTTTATCACATACTTTTTGTTGCCGGTCCAACTGTATTTTGGGTATGGTGGCTAGCAAACCATCCTAATGATTGGCAAAATGCTGCAGTTCCTGCCACTACTGTTTTGGCTTGCCTATCGCTCTTCTGGAGTGGTGCTGGAATTTTAACTCAGAAATCCAGTGTTTAAACATCCTTCAAAAGCTCGATAAGTTCACATGAGAAGATTCTAATGACACTCTTTACATTTCTCTACAATCATCCTGAAACGTCGTGTCTTATTTTTACAAAAAACTAATGAAAGTAGTACTGCCGGCGAATCTGATGAGGTTCCAATTCGTCTCTACTAGGAATAGAGAGCGAAATCGAACGTGAGTCAAGAGAGCTGAAGTTAAGTTATAGCACCACCTAACTCAGCAAGGAATGACCTACAAGCAACAGAAGTTGCTGATTACTCGAGGTGGAGCGCCTATAGTTGCTGGTTATAAGCACTTGTCGTCATTGCTGACTCCCCGGTTCTTGGGAATCGCCTCAGAGAGCACAGGACACCACTGGTGTTCCCATAACGTCTGGTACTGGAAAATAATGAAGCCTTAGCATTAGCATTAGTAACACAGTACAGGGGCCTCAACTGTCAACTCATGGATGCTAGACGCTCTAAGCAGGCTTAGATCCGCAAAGCTGGCGGCGCGGATATGGTTGATCCATCCACAACCTCGGAGGACAGCGCCGGTTTGAGACGCACCTCCAACATAAACATAATCACCATCTACTTTCCAGTATAAATGTTTACAAATATATTGCTAGACTGATCGACATTAAGTTAAGTTTCAAGGCACTTAAACAAACGAAGCCTAAACATTTATGAACTGGGATGGGAACTAATTCATGTCGACTAAGCATACATAAAAACATATCCTCATGTGCCCTTGCATAAAATATTGAGTTTCATGATGCTGATGTTCAGCAAATTTCTTTTGGGTAGTCTATGCTCCCTCCTTGGGTTGAAAGTGCGAAATTAGTTCGCAATTTTCTAGTTCTTACGGCACTTTAACAAGTAATGTTAGTACTGGAACAATCTCTAAGTGGGATAGGCATAGTTTCAGGCCTTGACTTACATAGCCATAAGCACCGGGCGGGGATCCAGGAGGAGTCCAGCACTTGAGCTGCGGACAACAAGCGAGCGCCGGATAGACGCTGTAGCTGCAGCGTTTTCCAACCGACTGGCATTGATCATTGTTTCCGTACTCGTTATCACCCGGAGCAGGTCCTGCAGTGGCCATGGAGGCAGCAGCGAAGAAGAGGATGCCGGCGAGGAACTTCATTTTAAGTGAGTGCGAGAGTTTTGAAATATGAGTTTGTGATAGTTCTTGTAGTGGTTGGTTGTAGTTGATGGTCTTTATGTTGATGGAATCCAAAAGTATGTCTGAGGACCGGATGAAGCTTGTGTTTTATACCTATTCGTAGTTGAACGAAGGCAGGTAGAGAACTGTTGTTTAGCCAGTGCGGGAGACCCTCGGTGAACGCGAAATCTCAGACTAGCCATGCTTGTTCCGATCTTCCACTGCCATGCTGACGACGACTGATGACGAATTCACTTATTGTCTTAGACACTGTCTTAGGATGAGTGTTAAGACGTTTGCAATTTTGGCCGAGTTGAGCCGGAGGGACTTTCGACATGAACAGCTGAGTTCAGCCACGGCTGAAACTTGGCAGGATCAATGATGCCCGCACCAGTCAAATCCAGAATGGGTCAACGGCATCTTGTGGGCCAGCACTAATCGATTACTTCGTAGTCGTAACATTTAGCTTCGGAGTGATTGTCGGTTGGAAGAGACAACTCTAAAGCCGGGCTGAGAGGTTAGACGCCACGCTAGGCGACTTCTACAATCCATTAGCAAATTCCCCGGACAATGACAGATTTTCCCAGCCAGATTCCATCTAACAAAGGCTGCAAACCTCCACTCCAGATCAGCCAAGAAAGAACAGATGCCACTCGTCACTGAAGGCGTCAGATGCAAAGCTCTAGAGCATATGAGCCACAACCCAGGTGACCTACTTTCCAATTTAGACACGTTGTATCCGTCGGAAGGAATATCTCGGCTTTTGAACCCGGCCACCATTGAACAAATCTGTAGTTTTGAATCCCGGCTCCATCCAAGAATGATAAGAAGAAATCGGAGCCTTCATTGGCATGTAACATGCCTCCGCTCCTGGAGACCTCGTGTTATTGTGATAGCGCAGATATAGTTGCCAAAAATAATTTAAGAGAAGTGGCGGAATTGATTGTTGGTCATCTCGGAAGTTGCAAAAGAAGGAGGTCAGCAAGACGCGAAATGGTTATTGTCACAGATTAGGCCAACCAGGCAAAAGGAAATCCTTCGCTGGCTTCCACGAGTTATCCATTATATAGCGCGTCACAGTTATAGAAGATGCCGAATGATTAAATTAAAGCTAGTACCATATACAAGAGACTAATGCAGTCACAATGGCCTCAGTGGTTTTACTTTCTGTTCAATCCGGAAGCGGAAGTCAAGTCATCAACATGATCTATCAAGAGGGCAGTACAAAGTGTCGGGCACGTGACTTGTCGTACGGCCAGTCAACAATCTAGTCATAGAAGCCGTTCCAGTAAAATTGTCATAGATATATTGTTACACATTTCCTTCAAGCCAGACATAAGGTTTCTTAGGCTGAGCTTAGCATTGTCCTATCTACTTAGGGTTGGAGAATCCTCAGGCCCCTATCTTAAGCGAGAACAAGGACATTGCCTTCCTTGAGATTCTTTATAGCGGTCTTATTCAACGGATCCTTCTTATCAAAGCTGGCAGCCTTTCTCTCAGCTGAAGTCCATGTTGTGATATCTAATCCATCACCACCGACCTTTCTTCGGTGCGCGCCGCGATAGGCATAATATGGCGCAAAACACCCTTGGTATTCGGAAAAACTTCTTGTCCAGCTCCAAGGGTCCTTGGCGCTCTCTTTGGGCATCGTAAGATCAGTGTCTGAAGGCGACGAAGACTCGTCAGGAATGGTGACGTTACAACGGCGTGCGTAAACTCGTAGGTAGAGTTCGAAATTCCCATATCGGAATTTGAATGCTTTCGCCTTGGAAGGCTGAGGCTCCTCTTCTGCTAACCCCATGTCTCGAAAGAGGTCTGTCATCTTCAGGTATAGCCCAATGATCCAACCAATATTCTTCACGCTCGATGCCTCAGTGAGCTTGCCCTCAGACTCGAGAATCGCCAGCGATGTGAGGGCCATTCTCATTATCTGGTGCGCGGTTGCTTGTATCATATCCCCATCGTCGGCCATGCACATATCACCACCGGCGCCGATCACCATGAAAAGCGCCATGGCTTCTGTGACAGCCCACGCCTCGCGCCACATTTTGTCGTGACGGGCTTCTTCGAAGTCCAAAAGGAGGTTTTGGACAACTTCGAGGGAGCCGTAGGCCATGTGGTCATTGAAGGTGTACATGCTGAACGCGTCGGGATTGCGAAGATCTATCATATGCTGTGCGTTATGGTACTTGGCTATACCAGCCCTGGTCAATGTGTAGGGATGGGAGGGTAGAGAAGCGGCCGTTTTCCCGCATGAGCATGTTTTTCCTTCATCACACTTCTTAGCCGCTTCGGCAGCTTGTCCCTCTTCGCCATCGCCTGGGTTCTCCTCATCATCTTCATCATCCTCGTCGTCATCCTCGTCATCGTCATATTTTTTTACGGGATTGCACTGACATACGAACTCATAGGCTTCGGTTGGGTTCTTGGTCGTGATGAAATAATTCTCGTCCAGATTCTTCGAGCCTGATACCTCGGACCAGCGATACTTTCTGCCTATGGAACGTGACTCGTATAGACGTTCCCAGGCCTGCTCGTCAACATTTCCGGGCTCCTCTGGCGGCGCAGGTCCAGAGGCTGATGACTCAGGTGGGGCATCGGTGGTATTTTTGCCCCTTTTCTTTGGCGGGGGAGCAGTCCCAGAACTTTTGCGTTTAGGAGGCATTGTGAATAGATATTCAAGTAATGCAAGCTTTAGAGGTTGAATGGGGCGAATTTAGGAGGCACGAGCCTTGTGTCCACTTCGCGCTCATTGTTTATTTACACGCGGTCACGTGTTTGCGTCCCTAGAGCAATAGAGACCTGATCTACTTGGTGGGCCTAGATTAGCCGGTTCCCCTACCTATATAGTGATATTGTTATTCAATTCTGAATCCAATGACTTTTTTTTTGGAATTTTAAAGATGATCATTGCGTTGCGTTGTCAATTGCGGAGTTGCATTGGATGACGCGTTGTGGATGTGTCGTGTAAAGTGAAAAATTATCGCGTTGGTGTTTGAATTGACGTAATAAGCGGGATGCGTGTCAAACAGGTGGTACCTGCGGGGCCAACTAATCTTGGCGGGCGGGCTATGTCACTTTTTTTTTTGGCGAATCGTTGGCGAATTGCTGCTTACTGACCTCCTAGCGTAGGCCCGCCAAGTAGTTAGAGAAGTGACCTCAATAGCTGCCTCAAGCGTTTCCAGTTAACCCCTTATGTCAAACAAACGAAATCAGTCACAGATCAAACGGGAAAGTTTCGCAGATCAAATTTCAAATTCAAATTCAAGAAGCATTTGTTTGATCTATTGGGTATGCACGATATTTTTAGAATATCCTAATATTGGATGAGGGTTTTCTAAATTTCCTGATATAGGGTAGCTTGGTAGGCTGCTGCTGACTAATAACCCTTCCAGCAGCCAAACCGTTATAATGGCCAATAGCTGAGGGGGGTGTATCCCAGATCACGGGACACCTCACGTGATACCCTTCCTTTCAAGTCCGAATATCTAGATTATCCGCAAACCCTCTTTAGATAATAGGAAATCCAAGTCTTCTATTAATTTCGCTTCAATTGGTGACCTCTAGCTGTGGCGAATCGTCATGAAATATACTCAAGGTCTTTCACGATATTACCACGCATTAAATAAATGAGATATAACGACGGGCATGAGTCCATCGCCTATGAAGAATATATTTCCTACAATAAAAGATATAGCATGGCTCCAGTATTCTGGGATCTTTCTTTATCTCTGAAACTAGTATACATAGCGGAAGTTTGGATTCTCGCGGTCTGTAAGGTCCTCAAAAGCATGTGTCATGTTGCCATCATTAGCTTCCTGGACACCAGCAGCGGCCAGGGCGTCCCTCTTCTTATTCTCACGGACCAGATGCCAGCGGAAGAAGACGAGAACAATAACAAGAAGACTGTAGCAGCCCAAGTGCGTCGCAAACGCTGTGTAGTACTTGGGCGACTCCCTGGCGAGAAAGACTTGGGGTCCAATAGCATTGCCAGCGCTCCAGAAGATAAAGTTGGCCGCGACAACGATGGTCTTCTTTGTCTGGCCACCCACATTCCGAGACATCATAGAAAGTCCCAGTGTCTGGGCGGTCCAGAATGACATGGTGATGTAGTAGCTGATCAAAAGTCCGACGTGCTGTGAGAAGGTGACATTGGGCACTGTCATCAGAAGAATTGTTCCGACAAAGGAGCTGGTAGATGAATTATTTGTTAGTACATGATTCTCGAATGGAAGGATATGGAGAACGGGGTTAGAGCATACAATACAACGAATCCAAGACAGGTGAGGATATTTTGGTTCCATTTGTTAACCATCCAAACGGAGACCAAGAGAAGGATGATGATGTAAGCGCCGAGAACCATGGAGAGAAGCTGGGTCTGTAGAACGTCGAAACCTAAACTTTCCTTGATAATGATGTTGGCGAAGGTGCTCAGTCCACTCGTGGGGAGAACGGTGCAGAACTGGATCAAGCCATAACACCACATCTGTGGATCTCTCAGCGCCTCGTACACATGTGCCTTCTTGAATGTCCGGTTCTGGACGCCGGTTTGGTTGTCACGCACACGCTCAACCATAAGGCGCTTGTCCTCCTCGGTGAAACACTTGGCGCGCATGGGCGAGTCGGGCATCCAAAGCAGGACAAATACGCCAAAGAAGACGGAGATGACGCCGTAGGAAAGAAAGAGCCACTGCCACGACTTGAGTGGGCCAGTGTGGATGAGAGAGAAGCAGTATGCCAGTAGGCCCCCTACCATCTGCTGTGCGCCGTTCATCATATACCAGTATGTGACTCGAGCTGCTTGTTCCTCGCGACGGAACCATGTTGATGAGAGGACGACGAAAGCTGGTTGGCAGACGGATTCGAACAAACCGAGCAAGCACCTCACAACCAGGAGCCCGGTAAAGTTGGTACACGCCGCGTGACAGCAGAGGACTGAGCCCCAGGCAATGATGGAGAATCCGAGATATTTGGCAATTGGAACACGGGCAATGATGTAGTTCTGGTTAAGAAGATACCTCGGTTAGTTTATGCTTTGTTTTGAAGGCGAAAGGCTGAACGTCAAAGTCTTACCTGTGGGTATTCCACAACTAAAACTACCAGATAGATACAACTCGTTAGCCACGAGTATTGTTGAGAGACACTGCCATTGGCTTGCACCATGCCAGTGTCCTGAGGAAGACCCATGATTGAGGCGAAGCTGAGCGTTCCCTTATCAAGCGACTGTAGGAAGTAGGTGGCAATCATGATTGTCAGTACGCGCTTGTCAATCATGCGCCGCAGCCGGTTATTCTCCTCAGGAGATATCTCAACACGGGTGTGGCTCGCATACTTGGCAACCTCTCTGTCGATCTTGTCGTAGTTGGCTTTACCGACGCCTTTGTCCAACTCGTCTGTAGGAGAGAATGGTCGTTCAATCTGTTCAGCATTGTTCTTGGTGGAAATATCGTTCTGCGAGCGGTTGACGGTGGTAGTCCGTGCATCCTCTGCATGCACTGCCTCTACCTCGGTGATGGAACGAGGCGCCATCATGCACTTGGAGTGACACAGTAGTCTTAGGTCAGGTAATAGATGAAAGAAGTAAGTTGATCAGTAACTCTCAGCGCTGATCATGCCGGTATTGAGGATGAAGACAGAGATGAGAAGGGCGATATAGAGTATATATATGTTGTTTACGTGGCTAGAGATTCCAAAAGGCAAACACAAAATGTGAACCACGACTGGGGTAACGTCTGGGGAAAGGCTCAAGAACTCCACACCCCCAAACTCCTCCACGTTCTGGCCAGCGGAGAAGCCTGAGAGAGGCTGCAAGTTACCCCGGCGGCACTCGTCGCCGCCGGTCCCCCGCAATAACCATTGCATTACTCCTCGTGACAGGTTGGCCGATGATGAATGAGGCAATTAATTTACTGCTCGTCAGTTCTGATCCTTGCGACTGCATGACTCGGATCAAAGTAAACAAACAAGGCTAGTCCCGGATTTACCTAGACATCGTGACGGAAATAATCCAACAGATTTCAGCTGATGGCGGCGGTCCGCCCGCTCCGCCCGCCATGATGAACCCCCCGGTTCCTCGAATCGATGACTAGATGAATGCACTAGGTTCAGAGCGGAAGTCTGTACCTACCGCATTGTGCGGGGGATCTGGGCACTCTCAAAGTTGGCTCATTCCAGCGAAATCTTACTTATTCTTAAGCGAGAGCAGAAGACCCTAGCCGTTTTCAATTATTTATGCTATCAAATTTCATAACCCCGTCTCTTACTGAAGCTTGATTGCTCCTCAAAATCATACTTCATCACATCCCTGGCAACTTCTAGACATCCATCACAATGCCGCTAGAACTGCATGGGGTCAAGGCCGCCGAGGTCCACGAGAAGATCCAGCGCCTGATCGATGGAATGGTCAATATCAAAGACACAACCGGAGAATTCTTGATTAAGCTGGAAGATGGGCGTGTGATTGACGCCAAGGGCTGGAACGACTGGGAGTGGACGCATGGTATCGGTCTCAACGGTATCTGGGCCTACTATGAGCTCACAGGGGACACCAAATATCTCAAGATCATTGAGGATTGGTTTGCCGCTCGCTTCGCCGCTGGTGGAACGACCAAGAACATCAACACTATGGCCGTCTTTCTTTCCTTGGCAAACGTCTATGAAGTCACAGGCAACCGCACATATCTGCCGTGGTTGGACAGCTGGGCCGAATGGGCCTATCATGACTTGGAGAGAACCAAGTTTGGTGGCATGCAGCATATCACCTACATTGAAGAGAATGATCAGCAGCTATGGGATGATACCCTCATGATGACTGTTCTACCCCTTGCCAAGATTGGGAAATTGCTTGGGCGCGAGCACTACATCAAAGAAGCTAAGAAACAATTCCTCATCCACATCAAATATCTATTTGATACAAAGTCCGGTCTGTTCTTCCACGGTTGGGACTTCAATGACGGGGGCCACAACTTTGCAAGGGCGCTCTGGGGACGTGGCAATGCCTGGTTAACCATGGCAATCCCTGAATTCTTAGACATTCTGGACCTTCCGTTAGATGATCCCATTGCTTCACATCTACTCGATACCCTGAATGCGCAATGTCAATCTCTCAAGAATCTTCAGTTAGATTCGGGGTTGTGGAGGACGCTGTTAGATCATCCGGTTGAAGAAGGCTCGTATCCTGAGTCGAGTGCGACAGCTGGGTTCGCTTTTGGAATGCTCAAGGCCCAGAGAAAGAAGTACGTTGGCAAGGAATATTCTGAAGTAGCTCTCAAGGCTATCAGGGCAATTCTTGACAATGTTGATGCTCAAGGAGAGTTGCAAAATACCTCTTTTGGGACCCCAATGGGCCACGATCTCCAATTCTACAAGGACATTCCCATAACAAGTATGCCTTATGGTCAAGCTATGGCAATTATGGCTTTGGTGGAGTTTGCACGAGTTTATATCTAGCATAGAGTATAATGAAAACGAACTGTTGAACTTGATTTTCTTTCTCTTCCGTAATGAAAGCGAGACGAGAAATCTTCATTCCATAATAGGCTTGAATCATGACGTTGAATCAACTTAGTTAATGAAATTAGTTAATGCCGGTGAACACGGAGAGGATTGGAATTTGAAGGCAAAGTTCAAAATAGCTATGACAGATGCTAAATCAGACATCTGAAGACAGTGACTTCAAGAAAGACCTGTCATTGCTGAACCCTACATCTCAACACAATGAATACAATAAAATGATACATTTCAATATTAACATTTATGAAACACCCTTTCCAACATTGGACCCATCACGACAACTCACGCAAAGGTCCCAGTCAACGAGGCATCGAAGCGGATTATAGCTATAGGGTAGCTGTAAGATATTGGATCTGGAGGACATATCTTGTGTCTCTAGAGCGAGCAACAATCAGTATTTTGCAAGTCTCTTTCGCTGCTAGACCCTAAACTACTGTTGAAATATTGATTCGTATCAAGAGAGCAAAAAAGTGTACACGGATAACACGGGCGGATTCTGTTGATGGACCCTTCTGGGCGACAGAAAGCCCTGTCATGTGGTGACTGGTGAGAATTTACACTAACATCAATAGCATGATCTCTGTCAAGCCCGGTCCAATCTATTTGGGTTGATGCGTCACGCATACTCCGAGCTGCTGTTTGCCCAAGATCTGTCGAAATGGCTTAGTCCCCCTTTCTCCACGTCGTCTGGGGGTTGGCTGTGGGGGAATCTAACTTGATCTGTGTTTGAAGTTGGAGCGGGGAAAACATGACAAAGGCCCCATTTAGGGTTCCAGGTTTGAGTCAGAAGTAATTGGTTGGTTGGTTGAAGTCGGTCTCCCCGCCTCGGCTCGAGTGAAAGTATTAATCTCCCGGGCGGCCCGCCCGCTTTGATCGCCAATTTCTGTGCAACCAACCCCCTTGACCTACGAACATGCCATGACTTCTCCTCCCAAACGGGCCGCCATCGCATGTAGCTATTGCAGACGCCGGTAAGCCACACCATTCCGTTGCACTCGATACTACTATCTGTGGGGGCCCATGACGCTCGCGGCTGTTGCCCGGCTGGTTGGCTGATGGTTTGGCAGTAAACGACGATGTAACGGTGAGACTCCGCAATGCAGAACATGCCGCGTAAAGGGGCTTGAGTGCACTTACCATGAGCCCGTGCTACGAAGGTTTGTTATCTCTGTCATGTTGAGTCGAATGCCACGTACCTCCATGCTAAACGTCTCGACAGGGGATCTGACGCTGATGATGGCGGTACGTCCGATCGCCTTGATGCCATTGAGCACCTCCTACGAGAGCACGCCGAGGAGCTCCAGGCTTTGAGATTACAACCACCGCCGCCCGCAGCCCCGTCCGAGTCCCCTGCCGTGTCCCTTCACGATCCAACGGCGGTGCATGTCCAACAACCACCACAGCGTTTCTGTCCCACCGTCACCGACAGCTCATCGCCGTTCTCTATCTGGGGTTTTGATCAAAATGGAAGCAGGGTTGATTCAAGCGTCAGAAACGATGATGTTGGTCCCCCAATCACGATTCCTTTCGGACACCAAACCAGCACCAGTAACGTGCTTGTACTCCCGCAATGCCGCGCTCTGGTTGGTGACTATCCGAGCGAGTTCTTCTTCCGTATCGAGAGCAGTAGATTCAGAGCAGCAGAAGCAAGATCCGTTATGTCCCCGAGCCACGACTCTCAGCAGCAAGACGAACTCGAGAGGACCATTTGCGATCAATACCTCGACAGCTACTTGGCTCGAGTGTATCCATTCCACCCTTTCCTTCATCGCGATGAAGTAGTCAGGATATACGGGGAGGTCATGGAGAGGCAAGTCGGCTTTGACCATGAGTCAGCTCTGGTGTTGGCTATAGTTGCCCTCGGCGCCATTGCCATTGAACCAGTCGACAGTCAGGCAGAGAACAGGCCCTGGGAAGTTTATTTCCGAAGAGCTCTCAGGATCCTTCTCGCATCATGGACCTTCAACTTTAGCGGCGATGTGACTATTCCACAGGCGTTAGTCCTGTGTGCCGTTTACTTTACTTACACGGCCGAGCCTCTGATGGCCTGGCGGCTAATTCACATGGCATCGACCAGTATACAGCAGCTCCTTTCGCGGTATGAATTCCTTTGTCCTTGTTCTAGTTGTCACTATGAATATAATATTAATGATCTCTAAAGATATAAGAACCTCTTGTCCAGCGAGCCACAGGTGCAAACGTTGACGCGGCTCAGCTGGGTCTGCTTTAACATGGAAAGGTAGAAACTCCTTCGTCTCTTACGCCCTAATCGCCACTTTCGCTAATTCCTCAGTAGTGACATTCTGGCCGAGTTCCACCAACCGCGAAGCGGCATTGAGTTGCTGGTCGACAGCATGCCATTCCCCAACTATGGCGAGAACGCGTCTCCCGAGAACCTCTACGCTCTCGCCGAGATCTCTGTGCGCACACTACTTAATCGCATACATCATTCCCTCTTCTTCACAGATAGTCTGACCATATTCACTGGTCGATCCAAAGAAGCGACATCATCATCCTCGCACCTCCCAGTCTTGAATCCCGATACTTCTCATATGCGTGTTTGCGACGAGCTCAGCAGACAGCTGGAGGCTTGGTACGACGGACTGCCAGAAGAGGTCAAACCAGAGCTCACGGGGGCCACAAGAGGCAATAGGCAAGCGTGCTTACTGAGGCTCAGATACTGGTCCTCGAAGCAGAACATATACAGAGCGTTCCTTATATACGTCACCTCGCGGGCATGGGAGCATGGCGAGGTTGTCCCGCAGGCAGTCCTCGACATGTGCGGTACGTGCCTACATGCCTGCCGTATGTACCTGATGACGGCTCGCCATCTCATCTATGAGCGAACACCATACTCGTACAGCTGTGCCATGGCGTGAGTACGAGTATTCAACATAATTAAGAAATCAATTTTGCTAATGAAAGGAATGTAGTTGTTTGACGAGTTCCTTATTACTTTCCATTGCAGCTCGGTCACCGCCTCTCCAGCATCTAGCAGAAGATATTGGGACCATACATCAAGTTACGATCGCTCACCTGAAGCCATGGGCTCAACCGCACACAAGTATTAAATCAGCATATGAAATCGCCTGTCTGGTTGCTACAAAGCAGCATTTCGACAGCTAGGATGTACATTTAGACCATGTCTTGTTCATTGCATACCGAGTCTCATGTCTTATTTGTTGTGCTTTCTACTTAATCCAAGGCTGAGCTTACTTGAAGAACCTGTCTAGGCCGGACACTCGACCTTATATTGCAGGGGATTGTAGATATTCCAGTAGAAGGTATATTCATGATCAAGTGTAAAACCCAATGTTCTCGCCCGTATTATTGGAGCGAGCGGACTCAGTGAATCTACATCTACAAACGTCTTGAAGCATCCTACTTTCTTTCAATCTTTTGATCCAGGCTTCTTAGTGCTTCTTGAGGAGGCCCTGGTGAAGGCATAGTGAGACTAACACCCTTTAGATGCAGTCATTCCTTCAATATTATTAAAAACGAGCCACATACCATAACTTAGCGTATTATGGAGATGGGGGTACCTTGCTCGCTGACATACGGTAACTGGATTGATACTTCTCCGCTAGGATTCGGCCTCGGCCACTCTTAGTGCCATATCTTTGGCGGATGGCGGCAAAGTCTGGGACAAAAACAGGCGTCCAGTATCTGCTGCGGAGGTGGCAATGGGCGGGCCGCCTACCCCAGCCGTTCCCCAGCCATTCCCCAACATTGGACCCCTTGACGACGAGTCGCGAGGTACGGGGGCTCTTAGCCTTGGCCTGGAGTCCTTATTATACTACTTGCTCTTTTTTATTTCGTGATTTTACGGCATGTAGGAAACGTATTGAATGTTCTACAGCATCCATTGATCGGGCTTAGACAACAATGTCTTTCTCCGTAGCCGGTAAGACGGCGATAGTTACTGGTGCAGGATCAGGTGAGGCCCCTCCCTCTTCAAAGATCTCTTTGATTCAAAGATCTCTTTGATTCAAAGATATGGACACATTAGACTGACAAAATTTACAGGCATCAACTTGTGCTTTGCAAAGCTTCTGTTATCGAAGCAATGTAATGTCGTCTTGGCAGATCTCTCGCTTCGCCAGGAAGCTCAGGAAGTCGTCTCCCACTACAGCCAGACCAATTCTTCATCATCATCGCCAACCGCACGCGCCGTCTTTGTCAAGACAGATGTGACATCATGGCCCGCCCTGGAGGCAATGTTCGATGTGGCTTACCGTGAATTTGGCGACGTCGACATTGTCTGCCCCGGCGCTGGCGTCTACGAGCCTCACTGGTCCAACTTTTGGTGTCCCCCTGGCTCAAAGCAAAGCCGCGACGCTGAAGATTCTGGACGTTATGCACTGCTGGATATCAACCTCACCCATCCCCTCAGGACGACACAGCTGGCGATATCGAACTGGCTGCACCCTCGTGAGCTGCCTCAGTCTTCGCCCTTCCCGCGTCCCGCCAAGGTCTCTACCTCGAACCCAAAACGCGTTATTCATATTGCCTCTGTTGCATCTTACCTGCCCGTGTTCAGAGCCCCGCTGTACGGGGCGTCTAAGTTCGCCATTGCAGGATTCGTGCGTTCTATTGCGCCGCTGGAAGAGCGTTACGGCATCCGTGTCAACGCCGTGGCACCTGGGGTCGTCCGCACGCCGCTGTGGTCGGAGAATCCGGAGAAGTTGGCTAATGTGGACGAGACCAAAGACGCTTGGGTCACACCTGAGGAGGTGGCTGAGGCGATGCTAAGCTGCGTGGAAGACGAGAACAAGCAGGCGGGACTGCTGCTCGAGGTGGGAAGTGGACGTACCCGGGAAGTTGCTACATTCAACGACCCAGGGCCTGATTCAGCGCCAGAGGCTGGGATCATGACGAGCAACTCAACTGTGGGAGATGAAGAGGTTCATGGTTTCTTAGAAAGCAGTGATGTTTGGAGTAGACCTAGTAAACTATAGACAAGCGATGTTTTGGCAAGGAAAGCATCCTCATATTCTCTTAGAATTATTTATGCATAATCTTAGGCACACGAGTGACTGAGCGCTTCAATGTTCTCACAATGATCTCTTCGAATCGAATTTCATATTTTAGTGCTCAAAGCTAATAATACATTGCGCTTGCAATCTTAAAGTTAAGAGTTCTTGTCATTTACAAAGAACCATATCCTAGGGTGTAAATGAGCTATACAGTTGAGATTGCCAATGGCAATTTTAAGAAGCGTCACCATCACCCGTTGGCAGAATCGATATTGGCAGTCAGTACGAACAGCAATGGGCATAGGAATAGCCCCAGACGTAGACTAACACAAGAGGAGCCAATATTGTCCACACGTGGTCGAATGGTCTTAGCATACTTGTCGTGAGAAGCAGCCGATATCGGTCGGGGCCTTACCACATATGTCAGTGGATACAGCTTGGCTTCATCAGGTGAAAACGGCGGGCCGACGCTCGTGATTGAGAAGACGAAGACGGACTCCACTTGTGTCCCCTCACTTTGCACATTTCCCCTCTTCATCTTGCATTCAGAAGGACTTCAACCCCACATGTTGACTCTTGGAGGCGGGCCGCCGTGGTCACGCGCGAAGCTCCAGAAACTCTCCAGGTCGGCACAGTCAGACTAGTTCGGCATGGGCTCACTCGTCGACAATTCGCTGAGAAGTCCCAATAGTAATGACTAACATGGCGGTTCATGAATTCGCGTGATCTTGATACGACGGCCTAGATGCGCGGCGGGTGAAGTAGGATTCTCTCATCGCTGTGCGGAGAGAGTTGGTGAGGTCAATTGGCGTTTTCTACATGTATTTAGTTTCTCTGTCTTCCATCTCGATGCCAATACGTCCATCACTTTTTTCTGTCCATTATATCTTAATTTGAGTACTTTAATCTTCTTTTATTTACAAGATTAGACGGTCGCCTACCATGTCGATTGGCTCGAGTGACAAGCACACCATCAAGCTGCCTAGGCTGTCTGCAGCAGGGTTGAAGAAAGGAAACCAAATCAACCTCGATCGCGTCAATGATGTATTTGAGAGTTTGAATCGCGCTCTTGATAGCGGCGATACAGGCGCCCTCAAGGCACTCTTTCGTCAGGATGCATGGATACGGGACTTCCTCACGCTTTCGTGGGATTTCCGTACCATTCGTGGCAAAGACAATATAGCCGAATACATCAACGTCAACTCCAAGAGGTTGAACCTACGAAATGTCTGGCCGCGAAAGAGTGGCGCATACACGCCGCAAATAGAGGAGCCGGAGCCAACGGCGGGTGTGGAATGGGCGGAGACCATGATCGACTTCGAGACAGACATTGGTAGGGGATCAGGTATGGTGCGTCTCGTAACTGACGATGCCGGCAAGAACGTTATTTTTGCCCTCAACCTATCCTTACAGGAGCTCAAGGGACACGAAGATAACGTCAAGGAGAGACGGCCTCATGGAGGCAACAATTCTCTCAAGGGTGGCTCAATGCAAGGCAATTGGCAAGAGAGGAGGGACAGAGAAAAGGAATTCAATGACGCGGAACCATTTGTCCTCGTCATTGGAGCTGGTGAGTGGCGGCTACTATCCTTCCACGACTCTGAGGCAAACTTGTTCTTACCATGAATTGTAGGACAAGCTGGGTTGGAAATTGGTGCTCGGCTTGGGCGACTCGACGTGCCTACTCTCATCATTGACCGCAATCCTCGTATTGGAGACAATTGGAGAAACCGCTACAGAGTAAGATGCAATCCACAGTCTGGCCAGGGATAACCACTGACATTAGGTAGACACTGGTAACGCACGACCCAGTCAACTACTGCCACATGCCATACTTGCCCTTCCCTCCAAACTGGCCAATGTTCACACCAAAGGACAAGCTCGCGGATTGGTTCGAGGCCTACGCTAGTATCATGGAACTCAATGTCTGGACAAGCACCACAATTCAGAGCGCCGAGTACAGCGAGGAGACCAAATCATGGACTGTCAGGATTATTAGAGGTGACGGCCCGGTAATAGTCCTATGCCCACAGCACGTCATCCTAGCAACCGGCCACTCCGGCGAGCCCTTGGTGCCCAAGTTCAATGGGCAGGATAAATTCCGCGGTACAGTCTACCATACCAGCCAGCACCAAGATGCGTCGCACGACCCGTCCGTCAGAGGGAAGAGGGTTGTTGTCGTAGGCTCCGGCAACAGCGGCCACGACATCTCCCAGAACTTCTACGAGAACGGCGCAGACGTGACGATGCTGCAGCGCAGCGGAACATACGTCATCAGTGTAGAAAAGGGGGTGCACATGCAGCACAGGGGAATATACGATGAGACGGGCCCGCCGACCGACGACGCGGACATCTATGATCAGAGTCTACCTTTGTCGGTGCAGTTTGCACTCAAAGTTCATCAGACGGCACGGATTGCGGAAGCGGAGAAGGAAGAGCTTGATGGTCTCCGGAGGGCAGGCTTCGCTCTTAACTTTGGAGTGGACAACAGCGGTGTGACGAGACTGTACCTGTGCAAGGGCGGCGGTTACTCGATTGATGTCGGATGCACCAAGCTCATTATCGACGGAAAGATTAAGGTGCACCAAAGTGTAGATGGCATCAGAGAATTTGACGAGACTGGTCTGGTTTTAGCAGATGGGAAGAGACTTGACGCGGATGTGGTAGTGCTAGCCACGGGATATGATAACATGCGAACAACAGCCAGGAAGATTCTAGGAGACAAAGTTGCCAACAGGTTGTTGGATGTTTGGGATTTGAATGATGAAGGAGAGGTCAACGCAGTAAGTCACCCATTCTTGGTCTTCACGAAGTCCAAACTAATATCTGAGGTTCCAGATCTGGAGACATAGTGGCCATACTGGTTTCTGGTACATGGGAGGTAATCTTGCCTTGTGCCGTATGTACTCCAAGTTCCTGGCTTTGCAGATCAAGGCGTCGAAAGAAGGGCTCTATACGCTTCCTAATTGAGGACGAAGGACTAGATGCAGACCTGCTTCATATTGAGCGGTAGATGAGTAAACAGAACAAAAAATTACACGTGCTTATTTTATTATTTACGCTGTTTCTTATCTAAGTAGTAGTAAGTGAGGGAGCTGTACAGCTGCTGAAAAAAAAAAAGGGGGACATTCCCAGACACCAGTAATTTGATAACTTGATACCATACCCAGGCATCACAACACAATAGTTTCTTATCTAAAAGATCCACATGTTATGAAATTAGATGCCAAGGTGGTCCGATGACGAACGCGATCCTTGGGAAAAGGGCGCCATTTGAGCGTAGGATGACAAATTCGTGTAAAAACTCGGATACCCGTCGGAATGAAGCATGATTGGTTTAATTTACCCCTGCCAATGTGAAAACTGGCCAACCAGATCTCATTCCGAGTAACTTCCCGTTCCGCTCCGAGAATTGGTGAAGCTTGACCTCGATGGCAGTCGCCAATTTTACCATATAAACTAAAACTACCAAATTGAGGATGCCACACGAGTCAACTGAGACTATATGCTTGCTCAGCTACTGAGATCTCAATCATGTCCAAGACAAGCAATCCCCAGACCCCGATCGACTTAGCCGAGCTATCAGAGGACACCCTCGCTATCGCCGAGGCACAACCAACACCAAACAATGGCGTCCACACGCGAGACAAAAATCCATACAGAGGCAGTGGCACCGAAGACGATCCCTATATTGTCGAGTTTCACCACAATGATCCTAGAAATCCACACAATTTCCCCATAGCCAGAAGATGGCTTTATACTGCCATTGCCACGATATCTGTCTTGGCTGTCACCCTCACCTCAGCCGCCTATACCGGCTCAGCCATCGAGGTGAAGAAAGAATTTGGTGCTAGCACCGAAGTATTCGCTACTGGTGTCGCCGTCTATGTTTTGGGCTTCGCAGTTGGGCCATGCATGTGGGCGCCCCTGGGCGAACTGTATGGGAGGCGTATCTGGTTTATTGTCACGCACATTGGCGCAATAGCATTCATGGCAGGCTCAGCCGGTGCCAATAGCATGACTACTTTGATAATATTTCGGTTCATTACCGGCGTCTTTGCAGCATCTCCGTTGACCAACTCTGGGGGCATCATCGCAGACTTGTTCCCTTCATCGGAACGAGGTACTGGACTCGCTCTATTCTCTTGTGCCCCATCAATAGGGCCACCACTTGGTCCAATAATTGGAGGTTTCATTAGTGAGTCGGTTGGCTGGAGATGGGTCCAGGGTGTATGTGCCCTCTTCACATTTGCCGTCTTTGTTGTTGGGTGCTTCCTGATGCCTGAGACATATGCTCCGGTTATCCTGTCCAAGGAAGCTGCTAGGCTCTCCCGTCAAACTGGAGATGTCTATAAAAGCCGAATCCAAGCCGACAGTGGGAAGAAAAGCCCTCGACAAGTGTTCGCTCATGCTTTGAAACGACCTTGGCAGCTGCTTTTCGTTGAACCAATCATCTTCATTATCGCGGTATATCTCTCCATCTTATACGGAACTCTATACATGTTCCTTGGCGCCTTTCCCATTGTCTATCAAGAAGAAAGAGGATGGAGCGAGGGTATCGGCGGACTTTCATTCGTAGGAATGATAGTAGGAATGATCATAGGCCTGGGATATCTTTTGGCTTTCGACGTCTCATACAGGAAGAAGGGAGAGAACCAACCGCCCGAAGCACGACTGCCACCAGCTTTGGTTGGCTCCGTGTGCATCCCCATCGGCATGTTTTCTTTCGCATGGACGACCTTTCCGAGCATTCATTGGTCAGCCAGCATCACGTTGTCCTCTCTATTTGGGGTCGGCATAGTTCTTGAGTTCGTCAGCCTACTAAACTACATCATCGACGCATATGTGATCTACGCGGCGTCTGCACTTGCAGCTACTGCCATGATGAGGTCCTTTTTCGGTACAGCCTTTCCTCTTTTTACGTCAAAGATGTACCATGGACTGGGAGTACACTGGGCAAGTTCCATTCCAGCATTCTTAACCTTGTTGTGTATGCCGTTCACATTTTGGCTCATCAGAAAGGGGCCGGAGATACGAATGAAGTGCAAGTATGCTAAGGAGGCTGCCAAAGTCTTGGCGGAGCTTCAAGAGACGGACTGAGGGGAGTTCGGGAGAGTTCTCAGTCCGAGATGTTCATCCTGGTAAAGCATAGAAATATTTCCTCTTTTTCTACTTATAGAATGGCTACTATTTGTCATTTTTTTCATTTGTTGTCTCATATAGAATGTTGATTATTATAGATTATCTAGATAGAGTATGTCCTCCAGTCCAAAAGGGAAAGTAGTACTACCAGGGAAGAGCTCCTGTAGGTACGGTGTAGGTGGTAGTGATTCGGATGTAGCCGGCACCTCGCCAGGCGGCTCGAAGCGAATGCTTGAGACTTTAGCTAGAAGGGTTCCAAAAGCCTGCGAGTATTGTGAAATATAATTGGCGCAGTGTTCATGGGCATGAAGAAGAGAGACGAGTTGATCCAAAGATGCTGAAGTCTGAAATTCTGCCGTTGTATCGCCGCTGAGGGTGGCAGCGATGAGAGTTGTGACGGCTACATGCAAGTAGAGCATCCGATGCCACCACGGAATGGGGGCATTGTTGAGTATTTCCGGGTGGCATTGTTCTTGCAGTATGGATATAATTTCTTGAGCATTCTTAATACAAACTGAGGCGCAATTCCGAATAATCTGCTGCCTCAATGTCTCAGTTGAGAGACTATGTTGGTCGTGGTGGGATTTAGATAAACAGAGGTAGGCCAGCATCGGCCGGAAAATAAAGATCCGGTTGTGGGCAATCCTGAAGCTTCATTAGAGACTGATAACAGCATTTCATCCGCGGTACCAAATCATCTGTGAAGTTGGAAACGAGAGATATATCTTTACTAGGGTGGAAATCATATTACGCACCTTAGCTTGAAGGTCGCTGTGAGCGCCGAATTCTTACTTGTCTGGTTTGTTAAGCCACTTGTATACCTTAGAATTAGCGGGAGGTTTTGCTCCCACTCGACTAGACGGTCCTCGAGCCTGAGAACCATATGAAGATACTCATCGTCCTTCTGTGCGAGCTGTTCGATGCCTCGTGCCGGTCGTCCCTGATAGGCCTTCGGCATGCTTGATTTTATCGACGTGACGCTCTGGTAGAGTTCAATGGATTTTGTGATGAAGGTAGATACTGCTTCATCTTCTTGAGAGATGTCAGTGTGCTCCAAGATGGCATTGACAAAACAGTCGTTGATGGTCCTTGGGCGACCTTGCGCCAACGACATCTGCCTAGAAGGTTTTCAGCTATGCTCATAACAGTTATAGGTGGTTTCTACACTTACTTGTCATTAAAGATGCATATACGCCACAATTGTATCCGTCTAGCATTCAAAGCTTCGTTATTAGAGGAGTTTCCAAGTAAGTGTAGCCCAAGGCTTTGGGCTACACGAATGGCAGCGCCCATGGCCATCCAAGCTTGGTGGGCGTTGGTGGTACAACGAAGATAGCTGCAGATGAGGAGCAGGCACTCAACCAGTTCAAGGGATGGACTCTCCCATAATTCTTGGCCTGGCCGGATGATAACCCAGGCACGATCAAAATACGTCTTGCTAGTCTGTTGTCTCTGTTCAAGATCGATATTTTCTTGGCATTGCGTAGCCAAAGCGAGCACGGCGTTGAATGTACAACCGAAAAGATATTCAGCGCCATCACCAATAGTTCCCGCGTACAAAGCGTTGTAGAGGGAGTCAAATTGCTTGCGATCTAAGACTGGTTCAATTGGATGCACGCATGACCAATATATATCAACGAGCAGATCAGCATTCTTGCGTGAAGGCAGCACTAAGTCGTTCTCATTCTGAGTCGTTGGCCTTGGATTAGAGCTTGGTGCCAAAAACATTGGTGCATCTGTCAATGGAACCTTGAATGGGTTGCCATCAGCCGGTATACCAAGCTGTGCATCAATGGATGCCCTCAAGCGGTCAAAGAAGACTTTCATACTTGAGATTCCATACTCGTGTAGTTGCTCTTGGTATATCTCGACAATGCCGATATTATCCTGAGCAGCACAAGCTTCAGTGCCGCTAGAAACATCCATGAAGGGCTGCCTTTCAATATGGGGAAGAGCGAGAGGAGCGAGGCCTTGGTGTCTAGGATCAGAGAATTTGTCCTCTGACAAGTGATCTAGTTGAAATGAGTCGTTGGCTAGATCGTCGTTCCTCTCCCTAAGATTAGATTCTTCGTCGCCTCGGCTGTATTGGCATGTTGCCCTAACCCGTTTGCTCTTCCTGCAAGCACCACACGCTACCAGCGGCTTCAGTTAGAGACAAGAACTTGAGCGGATACTGGAAACTGCACCTGGCTATTACCTGGGCGAATTCCATCACATTTGACCTTCCGAAGGCGACAAGCGTCACAGGCGATGTCTACTTTGTATCTCTTCCCTCCCCTGCTGCTCATCAAAGGCGTCGTTTCATGGCTGGAAACATGACTGGGACGAAGGGGTCGTATGCTCCGGGTGCTTGGATCGCTTATCTGTGGTCTTCCCGTGGATACGGACGTAGTGGTTTGTGATACACTAGGCTTTGAGCCTTGAGGAGCAGCCGGTATAGTGTAGAATTTGTCCCAGAGTTCTTCGTCCTTGCAAGAAGCGTCGAGGGCAGTGCTCAGGAGAGGTACAACCGACCCGACAACAGAGATGTCCGAGCTTACGCCGGCGATTAGACTCAATAAGTCATTGGCGAGTGTCGCTTGGCCATCCCTTGAGGAAAGATGGCGTGCAACTGGTAGATTGCTAAGCGTGACCAGGAGCTCTAGGGTGAGGTGTTGCAGGTCTATCCATCGCTCATTCGTAAGTCAGACTATTGGGATAGGACGGGGTATACGTTCTCTTGGGATGTTGACACACCTTGGCGGGCAAGCAGACTTTGGTCAGAGCGAGCCTGGACATGTTGGCCAGAGTTGGCAGCGAATGAAGCACGGAGTGCGGCAAGTCTATTGCCAATTGGATAGTCCGCGATGATTCGCGCGCGATCTTGGAGCTGTAATGCCTGACGCTCAGCCATAGCTGCCGACGATGCGAGCTGCCTCCTGAGAAGCGAAGCAAAAGATGAGGCAAAAGGATTATCCGGCGGGTCCGGCGACTCAGGCAAGGATTTGCCCCCACTCATTCCCTCCCCCACCTACTTTTCAGTCGCTTTCATATCCCAGCTTATATATCTTACAAGAGGAAAGAGGCGATTGATCTCCAGAACGAGTAGTTACTACGAATCTGTGAGTGGCAGTATAAAATTGAGGAGTGAAACTTTGTGATTGAATGTAGGTTTAGACTAAATTGTAGATATGAGAATACTACTGACTGGTTAGTAGAATGTTCAACCCCCTTGGCAGCCAAATACAGGTTGGCCTACATGCCAAACTCCCAAACGACCGTTCGAGCATGAAAATGCAACCCGGTTACTACTTGTTGATACATAGCAGGCTGTGGCACGTCCTTTCAATCCCACCCTATAGCCCGCCGTGAGGTTGATGTCTCGCAAAACCAAGTCATGATCTGTAGTAACACAAGCAAAGAAACTGTGGTTAGGGGCCAGACGAACATCCTTGTATCGCGTCGAACCGAAGCTATCCTGAGTTAATGGCATATCCAACTCTTCCGAGCGAGGGAACCACCATATGAGGCGGTATGCCGGTTCTCCTGGGGTAAACTCTTTCCGGGAAGTGACATAGATGCCAAATCGCTTTGAATGCCACACTATGTTAACGGGAATCCACCCTGGTTCCGTATCGAATCGGCACGGTCGAATAGACGTTGTGTAATCGCTTATGATCCTCCCCAGAGTTGATTGCAGTACCTCATCCTCATTCAATTCGATAATACTCAGTTTTCCCTGAGTATCTGCCATTGCCAGATACCTTGAATCTCGTGAAAACTCCAATGAAGTAACTTCTCTCAGCAAGTCTATTGTGCGGATATACCGTCCTGATCCTACCGCGCGGACTTCTATCGCATGGGCTGTTGCGAAAGCTAGCATAGTCCCATCTGGAGAAGACTTGACGATTGTAGCACTGGGATAAAGTAAATCTTCAGGATTGTATGTCACTGCGCAAGCCTCAACGATACGGAACTGCTGCGTGGGATGCTCCGGGCCATATGTCAGAACCAGGTGTTTGATAGGTGTCGCTGTGAAGGTAGCAGCAGTTGGAGTCCCTGGTCCAAGCTCTAGCTTTTGGGCTGGTGCAACCTGAGACACGTCCCATAAGATTGCAACCCGGTTCTTATGGTATGTAAACAGAGACTCGTCATCCCAAGAGAAAACGAAAAGCTCGGGAGTGTTGGTGAGTTTGGTCCCCGACGGCGGGGCAAGATTGCAAAGCAGCCCCATCCAAAGCAATGAAAATTGGGCAATCCGAATCCGTTGATGAACTTGCTATACCTAGGGGTAGCTCCCGCATCATGTTATAATAAAATAAAAAGAGAGAGGAGTATTTATATCAGCTGACACAAGGCGGTAAGACCTAGCGTCAAACCAAGGCTGATAAATACTGCGCCTCCCTAGACATAATAAAACCACAATCCATCCATCCTTGATTATCTAATTAACCCTCTGCTTGGCCTGCCGAAAGCGAAAAAACCATAGCCACTGCACCTTTGTGGGGCAAGGATGCACACACTACCTAGTTAGCTTGAGCTTTTTTCATGCACTTCATCCAGAGCATACACAGCCCAGTAAGTCGTCCTGTTGGCGAAAACAGAAGTAAGTTTCCAACCAAAGAGACACTTGGCGGAAGGGGGATATCCGCGCGCAGTAGTTGTGATGTTGGTGCTTCCAAACGGCTACACGGACCCAAAAAAGTACACCAATGATCTATGCGAATTCATCTCAACACCATTAATCCATCAGCTTACCGGAGGCATCCATGTGAATGATGCTCTCATCTATGGGGCTTGGGAGAGCTTGCCCCAAGACTGGACAAGTTACTGGTCGTCTTGTTCCGATCATCGCCTTGTGCAACAAGACCTGCTTGATAGCATCGAGGACAGAGGGGAGTTTATGACGACCGAGCGCTACGAAGATCATGGCGAGCTTTTGCATAGCCGACCAGAATCTCTAGTGAGCTGGTTGCAGAAGTTGAACTCACTTGCGCTCCCTCGAAGTGAGCGCGAAGGCCCGTTGGCTGAGCTTCCAGATGCCCTGACACGCCGCATGAAGACAAAGAAAGTTGCCGAGATTTCGAAAGCGGCTGCTTATGTGCAGGATGTTTGTCAGCGAAAAGGAATCACACGAGTAGTTGATATGGGATCCGGTCAAGGCTATCTCTCCGTCAGTCTTGCACATCTATTCCCGCATTTGAAAATCCTAGCCATCGATGGAAGTGACTCGCAAATTGCTGGTTCACAGGAATTCGCGACTTCACTAGGGATACCAGAGAGTAGATTAGTACATTTAGTACATTGGATTGATGGGTCCTCGAGTCTTACGCACCGGATCGAAGATTGGGCCGACGGACACAAGTGCATGCTTGTTGGTCTTCACGCTTGCGGAAACCTGTCAGATCACATGCTGAGATATTTTACATCAACGTCCTGCATTGAGGCATTGGGTGCCATTGGATGCTGCTACAACCATATTATCCCTCGCTCCCCCAGCTATCCTGAAGGGTTTCCCACCAGCTCGACTTTGAGAAAACACAACCTCACCCTGAGTGCCACGGCACTGATGACGGCTTGCCAATCCCCAAGCAATTGGGAAAGGCCGGACGTGCAACTAACAGCAGCCAAAAGTAGCAGCATTTTTAGTAAGAGGCGGCTATATCGAGCAATTCTAGAAAAGGTTCTATTCGACAAAGGAGTCAAAGTCAGTGCTGAAGAACGACCCGCTTGGGGTATTCGCAAAAGCGACATGACCGACTTCACCCACTACGCACACAGGGCCATGGACTGTTTGGGCATCAGCCGCGCAGATATTACTATCGAGGATCTAAAGAAATATGAAGAGAAGTATCGGGACTATGAAGGGAGGATAGCAATCCTGTGGACACTTGGTGTTCTTTGCTGTAAAGTTGTGGAGAGCGTGATTGCTATGGACCGGTACTGGTATCTCGAGGAGCAGGGCCTAGAAAAAGTGGAAGTCTTCCCCATCTTTGATGCTAAAGTCTCACCTAGGAATTTGATAGTTGTGGCACAAAAGAATACGGCTAGATCGTCGTAAAAAGGAGCATCTGGACTCACATGTCTCAAACACTCAACGTTTGTGTCCGATCTCAATCTCGTACTCACATTTATGTTCACTTAAATTACAAGGGCCATACCCATGATGTCCTCGATAGCTATGGACCTGGAATTGTCTATGCTTTGGAATGATCCATGAATTAGAGCCACTGGATTTTACGTAGCAAAGATTAAGGAGTCGGCCTGTCTTGGCGACCACAGAAATCTCGCAATAAAAGCCAACTCTACCAGAAGTAAGCGAATCTGTGCCATGTCTCGCCTTGTCATTGTCTTGGTTCTCGCTACTTTGGAGAGTCACCATACCTCGATCCACTATTGAGAAGAGATCATGGCCTCTTAGATCATCCCATACAGGCATGCGCCGTTGAAACCTCAATAAAGCTGCTGCGAACTGTGACGCTCTCGAAGTTATAATTTTGTCTTATAATGCAATACATGTGACTCAATAGACTCTGATATCAATAGGACATGAATAATCCTACGACCGTTTGTCGGTTGAGCACAGTGTTGTGGTATGTGTTGCAATCATTTGTGCTGACCAACCAAGACATTTCTGTCTACGCATCACTTCACTGTGAAACTTCACGTGGTGGTTAGGCCTTGTACATTTTGTGTTTCTTGAGTATATAACTGGATGGCCGGTCGGGCGGAAGCGTTGGGATACGGGCTATATATCATTAATTACTTCCAGCGGTAGTGTTGCGGCCTCATTTCTGAATCCCCTAAGACGCTTCACAGCATTCTGCCTACAACGACTCCATGACATTTTCAGGTATGCAAAATTTCCATATGGGTATAGTGGGTGGGCGATCGAAGGGAGATCTCATTCGTATATTGTTTGTTTCGGGGGTGCGTTTCTTGGAATGCGACAAATGGTCAGGTCGTGACCTCCTCAAAATCAAGACAATTATGTCTGTGTTACTGCTACAGTCAATCGGCCGGAGGTCCCGTTATCGTGATCTGGTTTAAAACTCTCTTTGGATAATAGGACAATAGTAAATTTATCCATTAAGACCCATACAAACAGGCACTACTACATATCAGTGAACTCCATTCATATACACTCCCTTACATCCTGTAATAACATCCGATATCGCATCATCATCACTCTGACCACGTGCCAGTGCATATAGACTGCGTGAGACATTTGTGCTTCCTCATGTCCAAAAGTGGCAGGATAGCAAACGTATAAGTAAGTTTTCGTTTCATCTACGCTTTTGCTTCAGGTTCAACAGCTCTTACCGTCGATATCAGATTTCTATCATCTCTATACTCGTTAACCCATTCTCCTCGTTCTACAATGTCCCTGAAGCTTCGTCTCTCTCTAGCAGGTGCTCTTTTTGGGTGTCTGGCCACTTGCGCTGTCTGGCAGCCTGCTGTTGGCGCAAAATGGGATATCAACCTCCTCGGCGACGCCAATATCTCTACGGTAACTGCTGATATATTTGACTTTGATCTCTTCGATAATACCGGGAACACTATTGACGCCACCAAACTAAACACTACCAAGATTGATGCCTTACACAGGGCTGGCAAGAAGGTTATCTGCTACTTCAGCGCTGGTTCGTACGAGAACTGGCGCCCTGATGTTAGCAGTTTCAAGTATAGTGATTTGGGGTCACCTCTTGATGGCTGGGCGGGGGAGTATTGGCTTAACCTCAGGAGTACTAATGTTGCTGCCATCATGCGAAGGCGTATTGCTCTTGCTGCAAAGGCTGGATGCGACGCTATTGACCCGGATAATATGGATGCCTATGTAAGTCAAGTCCTACGCTGATGATTGAAACTAGTACTAACTGATCTATGACATGTAGGAGAACGATAACGGAATGGGAATGACGCAACAGGATTCTATCAATTTTATGAGAAATGTGTTAGCCCCTGCAGCGAGCGCCGCTGGCCTTGCCATTGGTCTTAAGAATGGTGGTGACATTATCCCATCCGTTCTCGACGTGGTCCAATTCGAAATCAATGAGCAATGTGCCGAGTATGCCGAATGCAGCACCTTCTTGCCCTTTATCAGGGCTGGCAAGCCGGTCTTCCACATTGAGTACCCCAGTGGCGACAATAGCAGCCCGACTGTACTCAGAACCTCGCAGTTGGCCCCGTACTGTACCGTGGATCCCGCAGGAACTGATATTTCAAAGTTCAGCACTGTCCTGAAATTAATGAGTCTCAACAAATATGTCCAGACTTGTGACGGCAAGGTCAAGAACAATTGAACGCGAAAACAGTCGCAAGTTGACGCGGTCATGCGGTCATGCGGTGCCCGGAAAATATCTTTGTTTCAAGCTAAGCCAAAATTCCACTGTTAAAAATTGATATTGAAAGAAACCTCGTGCCAGTGACTGCAGTGAACATGATTAGCCATCGAACAGAAACTATGTCAACTATTGGAGCATGTTTATCCCTATAGATATCCCAACAGTAACAGGTTGAAGACTGTGATTCATATTTTCTATCCGCAGCCTACACAGTAACAGAGAACCCCCCGTCAAGCAGCAAATTTGCCCCATTAATGTAGCTAGAAAGAGCACTCGCAAGGAATACCACGGCATTGGCTACTTCTTGTGGCTGTCCTGGCCTTCCCATAGGGATTTGATCCACGATGCTCTGCATGTATTCAGGCATCAACTTTCTTCCCAAGTGAAACGGACTCAGCTCTTCGGTGCCATCCGCTCGAACAACGTTTGGCGTTTCCACATGACCAGGGGACACAATATTGACACGTACTCCCTTCTGTCCAAGCATCTTGGAATAGCCTTTGGCAATTACTGCCTGTGAGCGCTTTACCGCCGACTGTGGGCCTGTAGGGTTAGATGCACGGAGCTCGAACCCAGCAACAGAGCTCAAAACAACCACGGAGCCCGTTCCCTCACGTGCAATAAGATAGGGGGCCGCCGCCTCGATCAAGGTGACGAGACCGATGACGTTTCCTTCCAAGCTTTGCCGCCAGTCATCAGTAGAAGACGAACGGAAAATGGCAAATGCTGTACACCGCTCAAGTTAGCCTGGCTTGGCTCTCCTGTTGCCTGAAATAAGACCGCTTACCGTTGGCAACTACGACATCAATTCTCCCATATTTTTCCGCGGAATTCTCGACCCAGGCCCGGACTTCGTCTTGATCTCTGATATCTACCTTTGTTCCCAATACTTTGGCTCCTTCGATTGCACCATTGAAGGTGGCGAAATCATCTTCGCTGGCGGATCGTGCGCAATAAGAGACGTTGGCGCCTTCGGCAAGAAAGGATTCTACAATAACTTTGCCGATACCTTTGTTTCCACCTAACGCATAAATTTTAGATTTAGTGTGTTTTCCTGGTATCCTATTGGTTGAGTGCAAGGACTTACCTGTCACAAGGACGTGGGTTCCCGACAGCTGGGTCTTGAATAGGGTCATTGTAGTGGATATCCGAGGACAGAAATCAGTATTTAAGATCGGCAAATTATTGATGATGATAATATGAGAACCATACATCACTTCTGGAGATATCCTGATATTTATAATAATATGAGAGCCAAGTTGGCTCGGCCTCGCGGCATCTGCATTGGCAGTATCACAATGATACGTCACAACGCATTTTCCTCTTACATGCTAGTGCTATTCTAATCTATATTTTAAGTTGCCATTTAGGGAGACCGGCACTCATGAGCAGAATATCTAGGTTTGACAACAATCATCGATATCTTAAACCACCTATCCAGAGGCAGGCGGCAAGTAAGAGGGCTTGTAGGGCGCCAAATGTGGAGAAATGCCAAGATTTCTTGTTTGCCGTATTAGGAAAAGTCGGATAATTATCGACATCATGGTTTCCGACATTCCGGAGCACAATCAGGGGGACTTCGCTCATGCACCCACGTTGCACTTGACCATGGAAATTGTTTTCGAGAGTTCGGATGCCAGAAGAATGGCTTTAACGTTCCTCAACACGACAGATGCTCCCAGACTAAGCTCAACTAACGCGAGAGAAGCTCGAGCCCACGTCACGAAGATCAATTTCAAACAGCGGCGACAAAGGCTTGCTGTAGAAAGACTGAAGAGACGCAAGCAACCTACCACTGCAACTCAAGAAAGCGCCGGTCCTATCGAAGACGCATCCCTGGCAAGACTAAAGGAGCCTAGAATTTCTCCACAAGTCTCTTGCCTCCCGGCAGACCCTGATCATTCGATCCGATTCTGTAATTATCGACGACGCTTCTTGCATTGCACCCGCTGACACTCCCAGTGCTCCATGAATTCCGCCCGCTAGTCTTCCCGGCACAAACAGGGGCAGCAAGTTCTCCTTCCGAATTCGAATGGATTACCTTGCTTCGCTCCGAGCCGGCTCTCGTAGAAGCTTGCATGCATGTTGCACTCGAACATTGGCCTAGCGGACCCTGTTGGGAACAAAAGCGGCAGGCCGGTGTCCATTTGTGCAAGGCTCTGAGCATGGTCAATTCTCGTCTAAACAGTGGCCAGGGCCTTTCAGACGGAGTGATCGGAGCTGTATTCGTCTTGACCTTCGGTGAGGTACGTCATCCATAATTCATCTCAGTAGTGTCGCTTCGTTAACCCGACGTAAAGCGTCTATCGAAGAATGAAGCTACCTTAGAAATACATCTCAATGGTTTATCACAAATGGTCAATCAAAGAAGAGAACAAGGTCTTTATAAAATTCCTTCTTGGTTCTTGGATCTACTACTCTAGTACGTGGACAGAGAGAAATATTTCGTCAGCCTTGCCTCGCTAAGCCTTTCCAGTGACTCCATCCAGGAAGTCATCCCCTCGACGCCCGTCCGTAAAGAACGCATTGTTGCAGCTCTACGAAGGAAAGACGTTCGAACACTAGGAGCCATTTCTCACATCTCACACAAAATACATCAGATTCGACAGAATATCGAAGACCTTGTTTCATATCCTTCTTCGTTTTCATCAACCACCGGGGAAATTGAAGCCACTATCTTCAGCGTCCAGGAAGAACTTGGACCTCTCTTCAACAGCAGCGTCGCGTACATCGCCTCTGTATCCAGAGCATTCAGTTTATTCTTGCAACTATCATGGCCGTCAACCGCGAACGTGGATCATGCATCTTGCGCAGAAGATTTACAAGTCGCATTAAGCGAGCCCCGGGTGACACTTTGCGGGTCAACAAGCTTGACCGTCTGGCAATACTTTGTCGGAGGGGTGGGCGCAGCTTCACGACCAAGCCTTAGAAGCTGGTATGTTGCGAGTTTAGCAAATATGTTTCGCGCCATGTATATTCGGGATTGGGAATCTTGCTATCAGGTTATAGAAGGGGCATTTGTTCCTGACTCGATTCTGCTGATGCAATTCAAAGACCTATGGGATGAAATCCGACAATTGATAGGTTCGTAGAGAATACGATGAAATACATTGTCCGACCTCCGCGCTCTTTTCACTGCCACGTCAGACAGAAGTCAAAACTTAATAAATAAGTCATTACAACTGAATGGTCTCACGATGCTTGAGCACGCCTGCTTCGTCCACCCTTACCTGTGTAGTGGAAAACTCGATCTCCACGTTGACTTCCGCAAGATCGCTACTAAGCAGCGCACTGGTCTTATTGTCCCACTGGCTTAACTTTGTACCATTGGGAGCGATCCAGCTTATAATGTAGGATTCAGTAGGTCTTGGTTGCTCTCTGAACTGCGCAAGAGGAAGAAGGTCCAGGGTGACGTTCGTAGAACCACTCCCGTCAGCGACTTTGGTGACATTGTCGACGAGTGCAAGATTGCGGAGGAGTGAGATCCATAGGCCTTCGATGCAGGGCTGGCAAAAATCGGGAGAGTGCATCGTTCGCATGAGACAAAGATCGTTCGTTGGGCGGTAAGTAGTAGCATTTGTGGACGAGTATCTAAGCTTGGTCAGTATCGAGCAAACTAGGTGGTACTTCACGAACTTACGTCGGGAAGATTCCGTGGAACTCCGGCTCGAATGTGAACCTGACTTCAAGTTAGCAATTGTAACTTCTCGTATCATGATTTCAACCTACTCGGCATCATTTTCACCATATTCTATGATCTCAAGATTGCAGAGCTGCGCAGTGCCCTGGAGTTCTTGATTCAATAGAGTGAATTTGATTTGATGAGCTCCAGGCGACAAGTTCTCGTCGAATTTCATGTTGTAAATCCAGCGGTCCAGGCCCACAACAGGGTTGACTTCCCATCCCAAGTCCTTCCCATCAATCTCAACGCGCAGATCAGTGCTCGCTGTTACACCACTAACACTAAATTGGAGCAGATAGCTATCATAGGAACCCGCTGAAGTAAATGTCCGGCTCCAGGCTTGGGTAGTATTCAGCAACGTCCAGGGGTAAGCCTGGATGGGCATGTTCGATCGCTGGACCTTGGGCTCACTTGACGGGTTACTGTACCAATGTGTCCAGGGCACGGTTTGTGGTGTTCGTGCTGAATTGACTCCGCGGTAGACCTGCCCCCCGTCGTACTCCTCTCCGACACCGATAATCGAGTGTCCCAGCTCGTGGCGAAGTACAGCCGGCCCGTTAGCAGGCGAGGATGTGGTGACACTTGGAGAGCGTTAGTTATCCCGGGCGTCTTATATAGATGAGGCGTCTTACGTGAATGTCCCGCCCAGCCCTCCATAGTATGGATCATTTCCGAGAAGAATAGGATAATCGCAGGCATCCGTGGACTGACAGGCAGCACGTGCGACTTCGGGCTTCTGGTAATATACGCCCCTAAGCTCCGTTCCATCGCGATAAAGACCATAGACAGTGCTGTTTTTTTTTTCATTAGCATTCTCTTGAATGTAAAGGCTAAATGACTTCTCACTCTTTGGGCCTTCCTCCAACCCCAATACCGCTCTAGTGAGACGTCAGTCAAGTTCTATGTTGGATTACGATTTCGGTGGTATCGCACCTCAGCGCTGGCAGAGAAGCCTGCCCACCAGTTCACAAGTGGCAACACGTCAGAGAATGTTTGGCCATCTGTGAGATTCGTGGCCAAGAATAAGGCATCGTCGAAAAACTTGTCCTTTTCTGCGGTTGTGTCTGCAAGTGTCGCAGGTAAGCTTAGATCCCGTTCCTTTGATTCTGCTTGTAAACTTACATCCATCGCCAAAAAATATCAGGTCAACACGGTTCCTTGATGGGCCACTGATTATAAGGGGTCGGATTTCAAGTGGCGGAGCGGCTTGGCTATCCACCGCTTGAAGAAAAGGAACGCCGCCAACATCATGCTCTGCAAACTCACCTTCCCACTGGTGTTCGCAATATTGCCCTAGGGCAACATAGGCGCTTCCAAGAATAAGAAGCGAACTCTTGACGCGAACCATGGCGGAAGGATTAAGTCGAAACGGAAGTGACATCCATTTGGCGGACAGGTGGCTTCAGGTGGCCTTTTAGATAACGCGTCTTCTTAAGTACCGTTGCAATTGCCAAGCTTGATCACGTACCAGATTCCCCCTCTTTTGCGTTGATTATTTAAGAACTTCCTATAACGAAAGACAAAGGACAATCGCTTCTGGGGAACACGAAGTCACCTTCCACAAGCGCGCTAGGTACAAGCTTGGCAAGCATGATGAGCTGATAAGACCCCTACAATTTCGATCTCGCGATGGCAAGAAGGAATTAGCAAAGTGATGTCACATCACGCATTCTATTGGAGGTTGGCGCTGTTTATCCGGTGACAGACTCAATGCCTTCCCGAATTGATGCTTGTCGAACATCAGGCGCGCAACCTAAAATGGTTGGCTGAGATGAACTGTGTCTGTAGTCAGGCAGTAATGCAGCCAATAATTTTATAACTCGTTTCCTCGTAGGTCAAAGAACCTCTTCGTCAGATATCGTCTATATCCGAAGCCAACTTTCGTCCTAACGGAACTATCGCCCTACATCACCACTGCTCCTCGAAATATGTCCTTGCCGTGCTACAAGTTAATAGAACTCTCCAATTAACAAACGACGCATCGAAGATCTCATTCAACAAAGACATTCGCGCTGCTCCAGTCCGCAACAGGCAGCCGATTGCTAATTCCAGGGATCATAGAGTCCTCAACATACGAGATGCAATCAGTGCCCCGCAAACGACAACTACCAAGGTAAGATATAACAAAATACATCCAAATGCACACACTATTATCATCTGGAAACTCAATTGCTAGAGAATAAAGTCGCCTTTTCAGGAACCTCCCCACAAACCTGGCAAGAACTAGGTGGTGTGTCTCTACCATCCAATTATAATCGCCCAGTACCCGCGTTATTACAGCGCTCTAAGCCAAAGAAAAACACGGAACTTTGCTCAAGACTTCATGGAGAGCCTTGCTATATTCTCTTAGAGATTTAATGAAGCGGAAACAAAAACTTTTAAAGCCTCTGGCGTGGATCTAGGTGGGCAGTAATCTCAAAACCAAGACCACATTCGCTTTCACGCTGCTCGTGACATATATCCAAGTTTACCTATATCAACGACTTAGTAATGCGCTTTTAAGTTTTTTTCACTGGCCTTCTCATAAAGAGTATAATATAATATTTAGGATCTCTATATATAGGTTCAAAGTAACTTTTTAACCTATTAATAACCATGGATAGATTAATACTCTTTAGATAAAAAAGATAAACATTTATACCGATGAAAGGTAAATATAACTATGAAGTCGTCCTTATCTAGACCTCTTTACTAGGGGTTGTCGTGGATGGAGTTCCCTCCCAACTATGCTCTATATAATTTCCTGAAAGAGGCGCCTAAAAGAGGTGCAAGTTGTTTGAAACTTGGAGATATATAACAATTCTTAAAATTTCGAAACTACATTATTTAAATAGGGGCGACATTCAAACACCTTAACTTCGAAATCTATAAAAGACTTTCGACAAATCGGGCTTGATTGCTTAGCTTGTTCTCAAGAGGCCTAACAAAAGGTCGCCTTCGCAAGTTATGTGTTCTGGAAACCTCAATCACCACAGGTGGTTGGCGCCTAACGCCACACCGACGTCGGCAGCAACAAGCTTGTGAATAGCGATGCCGGGGTGGTAGTTATTATACCAGAGCTTTTTCATGGTTTTAGCAAAGCCGAAACAGGCATTTCTGCAAAGGGGTATGGCACTTACACATGATTTACCATCCGACTTGTAGCACTTAGCGTCGGGTGCACCGTATTTTTCTGGGGCGTCTATTGCCTTGTTAAAGGGTTTGTGGGTATCTATCAACACGGCATCGATGTCCTTGTGAGCAGCCTTGAACTTGGCCAAGTGTTCAGCTAAATGGTTGTTATACCAGCGAATGTTGTCTGTCGGCTTATTGTTCAGCCCCATCAGCTTGGGTGTCTTGTCGGTCGCTGTTGTTTGCGCATTCTCTCAGGTCAGTTGGTTGGCCATGAAAATCCTAGAAGGTTTAATCTCCGTCGAAGGACAAGATAAAACTTACGCGGAACTGAGAGCAGGAAGAAATTACGAACGCCCGCGCTGTAGAGGTACTCAAGGTGTTCAAAGTACATATCAACCGATTCCCTGATCACTGCAGTGGCGTTTTTCAGGGTGTAGGAGCGTCCAATATCGTTGATTCCCAGCCAAACACCAACAAGAGAGTTGTCTGCATTCCATGGGGCCCAGCTAGGCTTACTTGAGAGGTGCTTTTTGAAGCTCTGTATCTGATCCGTGAAGGTTCGCACATCCGACCTGAAGGGGGTTATGATGCTGGAATCGACAACCGCGCCACCATCTGCAAAATTATATGCATATGTGACTGTGTTCTTCTTGTTGAACTGGGTAACAAGCCACCCAAGCCAATTGTGACCTCCAGAGGAAGTTGACCCAGGGAAATTGGGATTTCCTATGACATTGTTTGCGTTGGGCTTGGCACCATTGATGTTGAACTCCGTCTTTGTGTACGAATCGCCACTGCGGGACAGTTATAAGCAGGCCGAATTGAGACTCTATTTATTTTCCTTTGCCAAGAAACTTACAATGTGAACATGTATCTCGTGTCCTTGGCTGCGCCAAATGACACTAAGGGCACTGCCGCCAACAGCAAGGAAAGGATCTTCATTTTGCAATGGAGATTATACAGAAGAGATACCGGAAGCCAACCTCGAAGATGGATTGGTTGTAAACGAAAACGAATAGGCCTAAAAAATGGGTGCCCTGTGTATTTATACTCTGTCCTCGGTAGGTTTGGACTTTGGTATGTTCCTCCGATCCAGGGAGTCAGTCCACACTGAGACAAAAGTAAAATTAAGCCAAAATTAGGACCTCAATCGCCCGTCTAACGCGATCCAACTGGTGGCATTTGACAGCTTTTGAACGCCAGGGTCAAGAAGCGCATAGAACTGAAGTACAATTGTGATTGCCACAAGCGGGTTCTTTTGTACATGACCATATTGTATCAGGAAGGTCTCTATGGTGCGAATCGGAAGAGCCACAGATGAATCAATGATGGCACGACTAAACACACAACCCACTAGGAGTAAATGAGAAATGCTCCATCTATTCAATGCTCCATCGTCCAAAGTCCATCCTTCCAGCTTGATCGGGCAGATGCCGGAGACGCTAATCTTACCAACACGTTTCTATTATTAGAATTAAGCGAGTCGCTCTCTTGAGGAAATGCCGAGCCGGTAATATCATGGGTCGTTGGCATCAGTGGACGACTAGCCGCGCATTGAAATAAGGTGGCAATTAGTGTGAGCGCAAATTTCTCTGGCTTGTCTAAATTCATAACTTGCGATGAAGGTAGTAATAAGAGTGAAGGGTAAATGCTAATGTATGAATATCTAATTTATAACCTCCGTTTAGAATTAGCAGCTTATTGTAGAAACTTAGGTGTTTATTTAGGTATTGACTTAGATATTTATTTGTATGATTATTTGGGTGATTATTTGGGTGATTATTTGTATGTTTATTTGCATGTTTATTTGCATGTTTATTTGCATGTTTATTTACATGTTTATTTAGATGCTTTATAACCTTTTGGAGCTTTCATTATATTTTGCGAAGCTCGCCACCCGCCAGCTTCTAGCAGCTTAAATACCGAGAGATCTTTCCAAACTCTTAGGGTAAGAGCCGCAGAGAAACCTAAAGGCGGCCTCTCTCCTTGACGGTAGAGGCAGCTGTCCAATATCTCCTCGATCTGGGGGGCTTGAGGAGAATACTCAAAGAGCTGCCGCTAACCTCTAGCTCCTCTTCACAGATTAACTCAGTCTTAGGCTTTTATCTCTTAAAGAGAGCTGCCTTCAGAGATGATAGTTTTCTCTTAGCTTCTTTCTCTTACTATAGTAGCTCGGCTACCAGGGCTCTGGATAAGATTTAAGCCATTATAGAGAGAGAAGAAAGTAGGAGAATTCCTAACTAAGGATAATCAGAGCTTATTCTCTCTCTAAGAACTTAAGTACCTTCTAAATACCTAAAAGAAGGTCTCTAAAGAATTTGAGGAGGGGGTATCTATATCTCTCTAACAATAAGAACTCCAATTACTATTCCTAGACAAATATCTCGATAATGAGATAGGTACCCTTTGCCCCAAGGTGGGATATACCGACATTAAACAATAACACACTCACACGCACAGCCCTACAACCAGCTTTTCCAGACTAGAGAAGAGGCTTCCACATGCATTCATTCATCATACATGTCGGCCTCCTCCTCTCATACCTGTCATTTATAAGTTGATCCTGATGTTACATTTGCTGGGATCGATATGGGCGACGGGATCAAATGGCTGCCCTTCCGGGTCCAGAATGCCTGAGACCATGGTTCCTAGCTTTGCAAACTGGCGCTCTGAAGATTTTTACCATCTGAGGGACAATAAACAATCCCAAGTATCGAGTATTCCAAACGCAACCTCTTCTCTTGTTGCTGCTGGTCGAGTTGCTTTACCATCGAGTATCATTTGGATGAATGTCGCCGCGATCCAGTAGATGAACCTTGTCTCGTCCACATGTGTCTCTTGGAGGCCCTACGTTTTGGCGTGTCTGTTACACGCGTTGTTCATGGTCGTAAGGCTCTTCTTGACGTAATCAAACACGTGGTTCCAGTCCCACCAGAAGAAATGGCCTGTGGCTTCGACAGAATGTAAAATGGGTAGAAGACTCGGCCCTTCTTCTGTCCTGGGGCAGGAATACTGCAATGGTATTCGAAATCGTCGGCTGGTAGCCACATCTTCACAGAAAGTCGCACCATATTCTCGTACATCTTGTTCCATTTCAGACGCTCAATGTGAGGAATTCGTCGGTAATTCGGAGAGGCCATGTTCACACAGAAGAGTTTTTCATTGGGATGCTCGTTCAAGGCCTTGACAAGGGCGTCGGTTCTGCTCCCGGTACGCAATGTTTCAAGAACATCTTTCTATTTCTCGATATCTCACAAGGCTCATTTTGATAACTTTCTCTTCGAGCCGCCACGGCAGGAGAAGACAGAACTCATCGTTGAGGCGTTGCAGATTGCGTTGTACAGCCAGAGCATCTTGCCCTTTGGAACTTCGTAATCTTGGGCTGGGTTATCAAAGCGCGGATCCAACATGCCACGAGGGCCAGGGAAACTGATGGAAGTCTTCGTCTAGCCCAGTTTAAATAAGGCGTAGCAGTGCGGGTAATTTGAGCCATGTGGTATCCTAGAGTCGGTCCGGATGATCTTATGACCTCCAAAAGAATGCGCCAAGATTGTGTTTAGCATGGTGTGTGTCGAAGGCCAGGCCTGTGTGAGCGTAGATGCTCTGGCCAAGGGCTGCTGGTATTCACTAGGTTGCTATCCTCGCAATGGTTTAAGACGAACGAAGAAAACCAGATGAAAGAGGGTAGATTAAATAGTTATCTGACGAGCGGCTCGTCCCGATGTTAAGTGATTCATCGGTAGAGAGATCTGAAGAATTTTCCTTCTGCGTGGCTGTAGCCTTGGGCTAGGAGCTTATTTTTGCCATTGTGGTCATTGTGGTGAGATGACGAGTCTGGCCTCCTCCATTCTTATTTCTTATTGTACTCGAAGTCTTGTCCGTGGTATCCAAGAGCACAGCTGCGGGGGATGAATGGGTAGATGGCTTCTAGCGACATCGACCTAGGTCCAGGCGTCCACGAGATCATCGTACCAGAGTAATCACAGTGACGGCGCAGTTTTTGGTTGTCCGAAAGTTCCATAGTCGATTCTAGGCAGGGAACCAATTGATCAATGGCACCGTCGACTTTGAGTTTGGAGGCTCCAGGCAGGCGGCCGCCCTTGCGGAAGCGATGTTGGCTCATCTTGTACCGTACATTGGAGACAAATTCCGTCCGCGGGACAGATCGGATATCTGCTGCATTCGTGATATCTGCCAATGGTTTAAATTGCAGCTTGGTCTGACGGTAAGACCGTCCGCCACTGCGGGACGACGACACTGCTTTCTGCTAGGGGCGCGCGGATGAAGCGGTCTTCAACAACGTCTAAGTGGACATGGATCGCGGCAAAAGGACCAGCCTCCAGGAAGGAAGGAACGATGGCGTCGAGCAGGTACAGCGAAACGAAAATGTTTGAAGCGAAACAAAATAGTGATAATTCGCAGGTTAACTTCGTATCATAAATGATGAATTGGCTTCCTCAGCTTGTGGCTGCCTGGTGTAACTACCTAGGTAGCCAAAATAGTGGTGCCTTTGTGTCACGTGAGAAGACAGCATGCGATCCAGGCAAGTGGCTGTGGGGGAAAAAAAAATCACCTCGATGAAATTATTGCGGTAGGCAGTCATATTAAATTAGGTACTTATTGTGTGATGATAAGTAGATACTATTGCCTGCCTGTTTATAGGTTAATAAATTATTATTCTTATTATTATGAACTATTGTCTATCAATATCATGGCCTGGATACTCTTTACATACATGTAGGTAAATAGAGTGAACAATTTATTGGCAACGCGATGTTACGTAAAGAGGCTGAATCTAGTGGCAGAGGAGGGATGCGGTGGCAGGGTTGGCAACGATTCAATTCAAACAGGACATTCATTTTGTGGGATTGCTTTGAATTGATTGATTGCAATCCGGCCTCCTACAAGTAGGTACTTTTACATACATTTTACCATGGCTAGCTACCTACATATTACTCATCAATCTTCATTAAGCTGGGTCTAGGAGTTCGATGACTAAAGTAATTAGTTCGTGTAATGTGGCCGCAGCCTACCCTACCCTATACAGTCACTGACCCTACGATCACAAACATAGAAGTAAAAAGAAAACCCAGGGATTTCTGGGGATAATAGAAATCCCTAAAAGTCTCAAAGTATATAGAGAGGCTTAGTTGAAAAGTTCCAGGTTTCTTGAATCGAATCTCAATTGGGAATTCTTTCTTATTTGACATGAGGGTAATTTCAACAGACATCCTATTACACAACCCCAGCCCGACTCAGTGTTGGCAATAATTGAGGCAAAGTTGATCACTCTTGTCCTTGCCTCTTGTGTAATATTGAAACGAGTTGACGGGCCTTCAACTAAACCTGGGCGTATGCCTAGTCAAAACGGCCGACAGAGTAAATCCGTGGATGATAACAAGGGCTGCCGGAAAGCTTTGGTTGTGATTTCAAATGCACATTGCGGGAGTGGACCATTGACTTGACTCGTGTTCAGTGATGGCGTTTTCACCTGCCTACTTTGGCCTAGGGAGACATCAATAGTAAGCTTGTTTATACCGCTTCCCCGCTAGAAAAAATGTTTATCCGCTCCAGAACGTGGAGTTACCCCAGGGGAAATTCATAAGACGGCGACGGCGCCGGTCTCCGAGACCGACGTGCGTTCATTATCTGTCGAAAACGACATACTTGGCACAGGCTGCATGAAACAGTCTGGGGGGCACATTGTGGATTGATTATTATGCATTCTTCGGCATGCGAACGATGCCACCGGCGAAAAGTACGATGTGACAAGGCAGCTCCAAAATGTACCCCCTGTGTACGGGCTAATGTTGCCTGTGAATATTCGACGAGCGAACATCAGATCCGACGGCGAAATATACAAAAGCTGGAGCGGCGGATTCAGCATCTGGAGCAAGAGAACGCGTCTCTATCCTCGAAGCTGCGGCAAAATGGTGCATCATGCCGTGAAGACCCTCCCTCAGTGACCCCTATTCAGGAACACAGCACGCCCCTCGAACCATTGCAAGCCACACCTACTCTTGGATCGGGTAATGGGGCAGTGACAGAGCAGGTGATGCACCTGTCTCTCATAGCTGGAGGGAGTGATCACTTTGTCGGCTCAGCTAGCGGGATCCTCCTCGCAAACTTGCTTCAAACCTGTCAAGAGCCTGGTTCTGCAGCGCAACCCAGGCCGAACTGGAACACTAATCCATCACAAGGCATACAGTCACCGGAGGCATTGCCAGCGCGACCACCAAAGAATCTTGCACGAAACCTAATCCAGGCATACTGCAACCATGATTATCTCTGTTACCCGTTTTCCTCGCTCGAGAAGCTGCAGCAGTCTTTCGACACTGTGTACGGCCCTACGGCTCAAAGTACGGCATCCGACGAATTTATTGTGGACATTGTCCTCGCGATTGGTACGGCTCAAGTCCACAAATACAATTGGAGCGGGGTGTATGATGCCGAGATACATTATAATCGTGCCATGATGAAGCTCGGAGACGTCATGGCACAAGGGGGAATTGTGCGTCTCCAAGCATTACTCTTTGTTTGCCAGTACCGCATGGGTTCCACGTCTAGAAATACCACTGCGAGTGTTTGGCATCTCATTGGGGTGGCTGCTCGGATGTGTTCAGAGATGGGTTTGCACCGCGCAATGACATACGCGCAGCCTGAAAGTGCTCAACAGGCAGAGTTCATGGTAATGAAACAAAGGTGCTTCTGGAGCCTTGTCGCATTGGATAGGGTGGCGAGCATCGCTCTGGGAAGACCTCTTGCTATCCAGCTCGAAGACATTGACGTGGATTTGCCCGATATCTCGAACTCCGGGCTACTTCAGAATTATCCAACTCCGGCCTCGCCTCTCGATACTCCTGGTCATCTGGAGAGCACTGCAATCTTCATCCATATAGTGAAATACCGTCTCATCTGTGGCAAAATACTCAATGCGCTCTATCGGAGCCCTAAAAGAGCCCAACTGAATAATGCTAGCTTCGAGCACGTCCGGCAGAATTTGAACGAAGAGCTGGACACCTGGAATGCCGATGCCGCCCAACTCCCGCTGGCGGAGCTGGATGCCAGGGGGAACAGTACCTTTTTCAAAACATCCAGTTTCAAATCGAGTGAATGGTACAGCTTGCTATATCACAATGCGATATTGATGCTCTATCGACCTTCACCTTGCATCTGCGATGCCTCTACGAACAGTCTTAGTCTGCAGCGGATATTTGATTCCTCCCGTGAAGCAATTCATCTTTATGCGAGTCTGCATAGGTCGAAGAAGTTGAACTACTCATGGATCACGATGCATTCAGTATTCAACGCTGGGTTGTCTTACATTTACGCCTTACGAAATCATTTACAAGCAATACAGTCTTCGGTGATGCAAAGTAGGCCAGGCGCTCGACTCACTCCAAATCCAACGAGCAGCCAGGTGGTGAATGACACTCGGTCATGCTCCAAGGTCCTGGTAGCCGTTGCCGAGCGATGGGATGCTGCCAAGGACTGCTCCGACCTTTTCGATAAATTGAGTGATGCCGTGTTATCTGACATCTTCGAGACATCTCGGATGCCCCCTCCCACCGCACAACATGTAGAGACGGACGATTCCACCTCGCTGGTCAGGAGTGCGACAACAGAGACTACCAGCCCTTCCTTGCAGCTGCCAGGAAACTACTACGATGTAGATACCAGCACGCAATATGCGCATATTCAAGTTGATGACACGTTCAGGGATTGCTTTGGTGATTTGCGAGACATGGCTCTCGACGAATATCATAATGATGCCCTCTCACAGCTGTCGCAGGAATGGTTTCTAGGACTTGGGGATAATTTTCTGCCCACGGGCATGGAGACAGCGCATATCGAGAGATGAGGCTTAATAGACAATCCGAATCTGTGCCCGCGCTTTTCTATTCGTTCTATGACTGTACAATTCTTATTTAGATGCTTCCTCGTTCAAGAAATACGAGGGGAATATCGACATATTTAGACCGGAGGTACTCGGCTACGCCTTTACCTAGCCCATCCACACGATCTGACGAAGCAATGCCACCGTTCAGGTTGTCGAGTACACGGCTGTTACTGTGTTAGTATGGTAAAATGACTTCGCAGGGTTTAAACTTACAAGTGAACGGCCAGGATGCCAGGGAATTCCACTCGCTCAACTCGCCGATCTGTATTCCCCTTGAACCAATCATTCCCTAACAGCTTCTTGAACGTGGCCACCGAAAGTAGAGAGCGGAGCCACTCGTACTCATCCTCATTGCGCACGAAAAAGCCAACGTTTGAGTTGTCTCCCTTGTCGCCGGATCGGCCATGGACAATGGTCCCCAGAGCGGTGAATTTCGTAGGCCCAAAGCTTAGAAGGTCGGCTGGTTCTGATGCGTCGGAAGAAGGACGTATTACGGGGTACGTCTGTGTACGGCTCGGAGGATTGATCTTGCAAGTATTTCCGTTGCTCATCTCGACGCGATGGTCGATGGCCGAGATAGGCATCAGGGCAGGGAACATTTCCATGAATGGTTTGGGCTCCATGGTTCTGAAATCTAGATTCATGTGATAGCCAGGGTAACTCTGCATTCTCAATGCGTAAATGGGTATCTTGAATTTGTGAACTGAAATATCCTCGAGCTTTCGGGCCTGGGCGAAAACTCGCAAGAAGACGGTACCTTCTTGCTGTGACTGTGGGTTGGATGCTGGAGTGCCGTACAGCTCAATGCTGAGGCGGCTAAAGTTGCTGCTCTTGTAAGCATTTTCAAGCTGCCTACGCATCATTTCTGCTTTTTCTTGCACATCCAGTCCATTGATGTAGAAAGTAGCCTCTGCCTGGAACCCCCCTTTGGCCGCTATCATGACCTTTGTAGTCGAAGGAGGTGGAAGACCTCGGACACCAGCGACAGAGATGCAGTTTTCTGCCACGGTCTCGACGAAAACGCCCGAAAGGTCCGCTACGACATCAGGGTTTAAATAGAGGTGGCCTTGAAGCTCATACAGAAGCTGTGCAATGACTGTATTTCTCGTCACATGGCCTCCTCCTTCCTCTGTCCTGCTGATCTTGCATCGACCCGTGCCATCGATCTCCGCAATGGGGAAAGCCAAGTCGACGAGGTCTGGAAGGAATTCCTTGAAGCCCGAGAAGTTTGCTCCCACAACGTACGGGCCGCACTCTATCAGATGGGCGGCGAGTAACGAGCCTGCAAGCTCTTCATACTGATCCTCTTTCCAACCGTGATACCATGCCGCGGCACCCATTACTGGCGAGGCGTCCGTGCAGCGTCCGCATATGACGATTTGAGCACCAGCGCGGAGTGCCTCAACAATACCCCAACAGCCGATGTAAGCTGTAGCGCAACAGGGAGAAAACCCCCAGTCAGAAAGACTTTGATCGGGATGATCTAGATGTGAGATAGGCAGAGCTTTGCCGCCGTCCGCCATAACGATATCGGACACATCATCCCCAAGCACAGCTGCCACCACGGAGTCGCCATAGCCTCGATCTTGGCAAAGCTTCTGCACTTTCTGGTACAGCATCTGCGTATTGAGCGCTCCGGCGTTTGTGACGACTCTAATATTTCTCTCCATTATGCCATCAAGGGACTCCTCCAGCTGCTCAAAGAAGCCATTCTCGTAGCCCAGGTTGGGATCGACTTCTTGCTTGGTGATGGCGTTCCAGGCAATGTTCATTTCCGAGAGCCAGTCGCCCGTGATGACATCCACATTGCCTGACCGGACCATGCGAAGCATCGCATGAGGGTGGTCGCCGGTGGCGCCAGATACATTTCCGATCCTGATGGGGGCCTTTTGCAACATCGCCAATACTTGCTCGTGAGGGTACCGGATCAAGGAGAAGAAGTATGACGAATGAGATGCCGCAAGAACTGGACCCCCTGTTGGTATGTGTGTACTCAAATACTTATGAAGGGCGAAGTCTCTCACACCACGCCGTATTCGCTCAAGTGATAACCGAGGATGCCAAGATTTATCAAATTCAAAGACCCAAAGCCTGAAATTACCAGCCCGGGGTGTTGGATTGTACTGTCAGGGCATTCAGTCAGGGCTCGGCGTCGGACACCGAGCCCGCACAAAATGCTTGCGTTAACAGGGACAAGCGCAGAGTGATTCTCATTCCAGCTAGACGGGACTTCTAATTTCTAGGCTATCTAATTATCCTTAATCTAGGCTTTGAACGGTTTGTGAGCAATTATTTCTGGCTTCCGGTTCATATTCCCCATTGCCCAATACCGAACGACGATGCCTGATTTTCATATGATGACCCCTTATGGTCCTTGTCGATGGAAAACTGTGGTTCCGAACGGGAGAACTTAGTGCTTGAGCTTTCGATCATGCCGCCTACCCAACCCAATACTCAGGGTTGGCATCGGGATTTGCAAAGGAGGCGACACTGACAACCGCAGGCAAGCGAGTAGGTCGCGGCTTAGCTTCCTCTCCGCGCAGCCATTTCCAAAGGCTTTTCACGATTGTCGCGGCGCCATCCGCCAGCTTCGTGGTCGCGCGGACTCTGCCAAACAGCCACTTGGTGGCTCTGACGAGCTGCGCCACGATGCCAAGCAAATCCTGGAGGATAACATTTATCTCCTCTTTGTAGGTCTTGTAGTCTAGTTTGAGAATCTCAAGTTCGCGTTTGAGCTTCTCATTGTCGAGATTGGCCTTGTCAATATCGCGTTCGAGCTTCTCGTTATTGAGATTAACCTTGTCAATAACGAATTTGAGCTTCTCATTATCGAGCTTGACCTTGTCAATATCGAGTTTGACCTTCTCGTGGTCGAAATTGACCTTGCAGATATTGAGTTTGAGCTTCTCATGGCCAAGCATGAGTTTCTCCAGTTTCGCCTCAATTGCATCCGTACGGTCGTTCGATGCTGGATTGTGGCGGTTGTCTCCCATAGCCTCACCTTCTTCCTGACTCATATTCTCCGAGCCTGAGTGGCCATGTGACTGATCTTCGTGGTCTTCTTTATCTTTCTTTTGCCTTTTATTCTCATTCTCTTCTTCATCGTCAAGAAGCACAGGCGAATCAAAGTGGCGTTGCCGCTTTCCGGGCCTTTCTAGGGCGCCGTGAAAGTCGCGTACCACGATCGCGTTGAGTTCGACAGACATGTTGAGCGCCGGGTTCCGTAGTGCAGTCTGAGGATTCTGCGATTCAGGTAGAGGGTTCTGCGCTTCAGTTAGATGCTTCAGGGCTAGTTGATCTGGGTTTTTGATAATGGAAAGAGGGACGCGTTGCAAGCTTGCGTCCTTTATCGTATGGAAACGAAAGACAAAGGTATGGCTACTTACATACTCTTGGACCAGAGGCGTTGGCTCGAGGCTTCGGATTAGGAACTCTAGATCTTCGCTCAAGATCTCAAAGGTCGGGAGATCTGATTTGTGAGTGTAGAAACTAGGGATCGGTTAGTGCGTCGAGAGACTTCGTAATGTGGTAACGGAGAAACGGGATGCTTGCTTGCCTTCGACCTAGGCCTTGACCTGAAGGGGTTCAGGGCTAGATGATCAGGATTTTTGAATTGGCAAAAGCTAGGGATTGGCTACTGCAAGGCTTCCGGTATGGGGATCATGGGATGCTTCGCTGGCGTCGTTGATAATGACAAGGTGGAAACGGATGGAGGAAGGCGAGTGGAACCTGAAGTTGGTCTGCACCTGGGTGGTTTAAGGCTGCACGTTGTGGAACGCGTAACGAGAGTTTCTCAGGAGCATTTCGGGCGCTGGTTGTGGCACATTGGATGGTTTCTTAGCAGGAATACTGGGCTAGAAAAGATTTAGTATCCATCTCTAACACAATGGAAACTCTCTGCCCGCACCAGAAGGCTGTGCCATCATTTGTTCTTCGAGAACCTTCGAAGGAAAAGAAAATCAGGTATACGAAGAATATGATCGCGAGCCAGACCTTTCATTTTCCCCCGCTATGTTAGCTATGTATCAGCTCAGTGTGCTGGCTATGTCTACCAGAATTATGGACGTAATTCAATTTGTGCCTCCAAGCCCCCATTTACCTAGTTAATTCCCTACTCAATACATACAATGTGCTCTCGATAGGAGCCTCGTGTTACTCGACTACATGTACTGAGAGTTGGAGGATTCTAGCCATGAGACAGCAGCGTGCTGCTCAGGCTACACAGACGATTCCACCCATGCGATTGTTAAATAGGAGCTTACCATACCGGAAAATAGAAAAGATAACCCTAGAAGCCGAGGGATGTTCAGTCTCGGGGAACTTCAGTTTACGACTCCCGTTTGATACGCTGTTGGTGCCAGTACCTAACCAATTGGAGGGGTGGCGTGTTCGCCATCTCGAAGTCTGATATGATCGCAAGCCAGTTGCGCGGAGCTGGTCTCTTTGGCTGGGCATGATCAAGGATGCTCCAGCAAACAGCTCTATGTGACGCTCCATGAAATCCTTTACTTTGGGAACTCTGACTCTGCAGAAAGGCGTAATTTTTCCATAAGGATTGAGACCTCTCTGAGTTTATCAAGCATCCAATACTGGTGGTAATTGTAGTTTTAATTCGAATGGTCCAATTTATTGGGCCATATTGGTACGCTCCTTTCATGTCCGTCTTGCTCTTGGTAATGCGTTTCTCCCTGTTAGCTACTACTTTGAATTCCTTCAGCTGTCGCTCATTTTAAAGATTTCCAAGTACATATTGTATTTCAGCCAATGTATTAGAGCGGCGACGAAGGGGTTCATTGTGTATTCACTCTGTCAAAGACTCAAAGTCCGAAGGTGACGATTCAGAGTGTCATATTGCCTCTGGAATTGAGTCAGAGCTCGGTATCGGATGCCGATCCCGTTAATGTCCTACTTTTCGGACCATCGCCGTCGCTGTGATGTGCGGCGCCGAGCACCGAGAAGCTACCAGGAGCGCCAGGGGTAACCAGATGACTGCACCCCGCCTGTTGGAACTCTAAGGGGCCCAGAATATGGGGTAAAAATCTAGCCAAATCTGCGGGGGAAATGGAGGACATTGGTCCATATATATATGCATTACCCTGCCGATGTCACATCCATCTTTCTTCTCACTCCCACCAATTCACAATACTCCGACAACTTTCATTCATCTTTACCATGAACTTTTCTAAAGACGAGAAACAGCCCGTTGCGGACGTGGAGCAGCGCGAATCCATCAATCAGGATTTCCCTCAAAATGATCTCCAAAAACCAGGAGGAGACTATTCTGGTGCAGTTGCCAAGTCTGATCCAGCTGAACTCAAGTTGGTGAGGAAACTGGACATGTGGATCATGGTAAGACTACTCCGTAGCCAATTGAGTTTGAGTTATCAAATTCTAACTTGAAAACAGCCTATTTTGTGGCTCATGTACTGGCTCAATTATCTGGACCGCAACGCCATCACTCTCGCAGTTTTGAACAACTTCAAAGAAGACTTGGGTCTCAAGGGGACCCAATATAACACGGGTGTTTCTATCCTTTTTGTTGGATATATTCTCGGCCAGATTCCTAGTAACATGCTCATTACTCGTATACGGCCCAGTTTGTATATGGGTATCTGCATGATGGGGTGGGCAGTGGTCAGTGCACTGACAGCCATTGCCAAAAACTACACGGGCCTTATTCTTACTCGCTTCTTTCTCGGTTTGACAGAGTCGCCTTACTACCCAGGTGCGTTATATATTCTCTCTATCTTCTACACGAGGAAGGAGATTGCTACACGTATCAGCGTGCTTTATTCTGGAAACATTCTTGCATCTGCATTTGCTGGCCTGATTGCTGCTGGAGTATTCAAGCTTGACGGTAAGCATGGAATCAGCGGCTGGCAGTGGCTTTTCATCATCCAAGGTATCGTAACCTTCTTTATTGCTCTTGCTGCTTGCTATATTCTTCCGGATGAGCCCCTTACAACAAGGTGGCTTACACCGGAGGAGCGTCAGCTTGCCCATGACCGTGTCAGCCGGGATACGGTTGGCCAGACCAATGATGGTTCAGCCTGGAAAGGCCTTAAGGAGGCTGCAAAGGATCCAAAGGTGTGGGTCTTTGTTTACATGCAACATCTTCACATTGCTACAAAGTAAGAGTCCTTTTTTGATTCGGTAGAGTCAAGTTATCTTTTGCAACGTGGTGCTAATTTCTCATTGACAGTGGGTTCAAGAACTTTTTCCCTACCATTGTCAAAACACTTGGTTTCAATACCACTATCACGCTTGTTCTTACTTGCCCACCCTACCTGATCGCGGGTATCATTTCGATTGCTTGGGCAGCATCATCGGGCCACTTCAATGAACGTACATGGCACATTACCATTGCTAAGGCTGTGGCAATTTTTGGGTTCGTTCTTGGCTGCGCTACGATGAACGTCGGTGCTCGTTATTTTGCCATGTGCGTTTTCACTATTGGAACGTACGGCGTGAACTCAATCATCCTGGGCTGGGTGAGCAGCACATGCGGTCAGACAAAGGAGAAGAAGGCTTCGGCGCTCGCCATCGCCAATGTGAGCGCCACTCTGAGTTTGATTTGGACTCCGGTAAGCTTTGACTTCCCCTTTCACTTAGATTCCATGCTAATTTATGCAGTATCTTTGGCCATCCTGGACTGAACCCCGGTTTGTCCTTCCTATGGCAACGAGCGCCGGAATGGCATTGGCGTGTGTATTTGGTGCCTGGGTAATGAGGTTTATGCTGGTCAGAGAGAACAGAAAGATCAGGCAGTCAGACTCCGAGGCTACCCTGTACTATGCGTATTAAGAGGGCATACGCTATTGTGTGAGGGACGTTGGCACCTGGCGCAATATCACAAAGGCAAATGAAGACAGCAAGGCTATCTAAGATATGAATTGGTCTTAAATGGTAGCCTCATGCTTGAATTCTATTTATCAAATGACTTGGTTGATCAGTCGAATAAGTATTTGCATTGCTAGGCCGGGCGTATAGCGAGACCCGTCCCATAGTAGACTGTTGTTGGATCACACACTGTGAGCAGAATCGTATAGTTGTATTTGTCTAAATTTTCGCTCTCCGAGCCTTCCGGAGATACAATTTGCTGCAGGCTGCTCGTTTATGCCTAAAGGCTTTCCAATCTGGGAAAAGAGGCGTATTCGTGGCAAATGGTCCTCTTTCTGATTAATCTCAATGAGTTCCACGATGTCTTGGCTCAACCATTGCTGGGCCGGGCCTATAGTAGCTGCCCGTTGCTACAGCAGACAGCTAGGTCAATCCCGTAGTAATCGCTTGTTAGGCAAAGCTGAAAAAGAGAAGGCGTTGTCCAAAACTTGTAGTGGTATGTATAAACTGGTGTTAATTTATTGATAGCTGTCGAGCTAGTATTCTATCTAGAAATGAATGTGTTTATATAGATTGCTTGGAGCGCTGGGAGCACATCGCTTCAGTACGCTCCAACCGTTACAACGGTGGATGCGCATTTAATCTGATCTGCATGGCCCATTATGGAGGCCTTTGTTCGCAATAGCGAGAAGCTTATTAATGCTGCCTGTAGCACAGCACACCCCCACCATTCCAATAGCAGGTACCCATATCCGGTTCACACTGAGAATAATTCATTAGTTCAAGGTAGTTCGTCAGGAAACATCAGGGATACATACTGGGGAATCAGGAGAGCAAGTAGGAGATCCCTGGGGTGTAACACAGAATCCTTTACCCCCATCTTTCTGGCAGTAACCTTTCTGCTCAATCTATTCAAAGTTTAGTATAAGAACGCGTATATATACCTTAGGTAGTGGAAACTGAAACTTACTGAGCCTCCCTTTAGGCCACCTTTCCCAGGAGCTCCCTTCTTCGCAGGAGCAGCAGCCTTCTTCGCAGGAGCAGCAGCCTTCTTCGCAGGAGCGGCAGCCTTCTTCGCAGGCTTACCTGGTGCTCGAGCCATGAGGTGCTCTCCTCGGGCGATGAGATGCTGTCCTCGGGCGACCAACTCTTCCCCCAGAGCATAAGCCTCGCGCCTCTCAAGGTCCAAGGCTACACCACTCGCGGCGAAGCAGACCATGGACGAGGTAATAACGGTAGAGAAACGCATGGTAAATGTTATAAAAAGGGTAAATAGTTAAGTGGATTAGAGTAGGGGAAATTTAGAAGTAGAGAGTGAAGAATGATTGTAGGATGATGAGAGAAATTGCACGGAATAGAGGGAAGATAACTTGATATTTATACAATGTTAGCTAGCGATTACCCCTAGAGTTCACTACCTATCCTGAATTTATAAACGGATAGTCAGTTACATCCCAGCACTCTCTCGTCTCAAAATAAGGTATGGAGACAACAAGGATTGTGGTATCTCCGAACAATACTGGCTGAGCTCAGGCACTAACACTGTTACAAGTGGATATCTTCAAAGAAAAGACGCAAATTGAGGAATCACAGAAGGCGATGGATATAATGATGCCTGGGTCATTGCCCCGGGTTCTCCTACGTTGCTGGCTATGTCGCGATCCATGTATTCTGTCATGTCGCTGTATATATCGCGATCCATGTACTGCCAATGGGGTCTTGTCAGAACATCCGCCGTCAGATAGCAAATCCCAGCGATATGTTCAAAGAAATACGTGCCAAGTACGATCGCACCGATACCAGAACAATGGTATACAGGTCTCAAGGATTACAAGACCGTGATGCTGGTAAGCCATCATAGGGGTAGGCAAAGTTGACGAGGCCGGGGTTTTACATGCATACGATCCAACTTACCTGCTCAAGGCTGCTCGAGGCTGCATCTGTTGATTGTATTCATCAGTATTGCGATCAGCGGGATCAAGGAAGGGTCTGCAGTCTCAAGCAAGTAACTTTGACCCAAATTGCTGAAGTCCAGGCAAATACAACAATAGATATAGCCCTGGGCGGCCTCAAGCACATCAGGCAGGTCTGATCCTATTCACCCCGACCCTCGTGAATACGATCAACAGCCACAGCCTCGAGTAGGTAAGTCAGACCCTTCCTTGATCTTATCAATCGTGATCCAGATGAATAGAATCAGTAGCCGCAGCCTCGAGCGGCCTCGAGCAGGCAAGTCTTACCCTATCCGCCGCAATACTGATGAATGCGATCAACAGCTGCTGCATCGAGCAGGCAAGTTGGATCGTATGCATGTAAAACCCCGGCTTCGTCAGCTTTTCCTACTCCTATGACGGCATGTCAGCATCACGATCTTCTCATACCAGCAGATAGCTAGATTAGGCTCGTAACAATCACTCGTCTTGACGGAAGACAGCAAGGTTGGGTCTATAGCAATTGCTCGTTGTAGCTGTAGACAGTTGCCCCTGATAACAGAGGAAATTCGTCAGTTGACACATATAACTTTATTAATAGCGAGCACCCTGATCCTACAGCTTAAAGCAGTATCAATTATCGACAGCTGGTTGAGGTCCGCAGCGATCGCTCGTCTGACGGCAAGAGATCCGGGGTGCCATGTTGCTGCGCTCCCTGCACTCCGCGACCCTCGACATCGCCGCCGTGGAGGCTGGGGCAATCCAGCCATGGTTGGCACAGTGGAGGCAAGGTGGCACAGCAATTACGTGTCTGAATAGCTGATGTACGGGTCACGCGATCACAGCAATCGTTTATTGTGATAGTCACCGTGACGCCAGCAGACAGGTAGTTGCGATAGTTGGTCTCAATGTATTTGAAGGTACATACGGCTCAAGCCATCCAAACGATAATGACACTCTGGGGGAGATTCTGGACCCCTGGCTGACCTGTCTCCCGTCAATACGATGAGCCTGATCCGCCTTTTTTCCGGTGTGACGAGCGATTGCTATGAAGCTGACCGACACATCTGCTGTTGCGGTGAGTAAGTCTTGTAAAGCTGACCTCAATGTACCTCTCTTGGCAAACTAATTGTATATGATTTGGGTGGAGCTGATACGCTTAAAAATACAATACTATTGGTTATTCAACGAACGGCCTAGGGTGTGGTTTGGACTGCACTGATCACTCGCCTTCAAACAATGGCAATAGGTATATATCTGCGATCCCTGCAATGGCACAGCTCGCCACAAGACCGTTGATACTGGCAGGCCATCATAGGGACAAGAAAAGCTGACGAAGCTGGAGTTTTACGCGCATAGGATCTCAATGAGTAAAATAGTCAGTAGCAATTCGGATCAGGAAACAGGCATAAATACGAACACTCCTCCCAGTTTCTCTCCAATGTTCTCATCATTCCATAAATTAATTTCATCTTTTCCGTCTGTTTTTTTCTTCTTTTTTTTTTCAAAATTCCCTGCCTTCTTATCTCTTCTCTCACTTTCTCTAATTACAACTTGAGTCTACTACTTGCTGTCAATATGCATTTCTCAGCTCTTGCTCTAATTGTTGCCACTGGCCTTACGAGCGCCGTGTCTGGTGTCTCAGCTTACCAAGGCGATAGCGTTGCTCGTCTTGGGGCCCGCTCTTTAATGTAAATCCGTGTCCTTGCTCTTCGAAGCATTGATAATGACCAGGCTGATGCTATTGTTGCACGATACTACGAGGAGGCTGGTCTTGCAGAGCGTGATTTGGGAGACGAGGAAGTTCCCAGACTCTTCGCTCGCGACACATGCCCTTACTGCGGTGAGATCTTTGATCTTGTTAATGGAGATATGGCCGAGCAGTCAGTTAATATTTATCCCACCCTATACGAATTTGAGAAGAAGACCATCAACATATACATAGTATCCGAAACAATCATAAGATCGCGAACAGCAAGAAACCCGTGGCCAAGAAAGGGAAGAAAATAAATCAGTCGTCCGTAAGACCCTTGTGTTCAATGATTTTTAGATCTCCATGTTAGATGGTGGATGGGTGAGGAGAGTGCATATATGCACGGTTCAGTGTTGGCTCAATTGATAGTATTTTAGCTAGCCTAGGTTTTCCTCCTGCCCCAGTGGAAATGCTTCCTAGATTAGGTAAATTTTGGTAAATATTGCTTATTATTTTATCTCCTCATGCCTTGGGAGACCAAGATACTTGTAGATTTCTATTTGATATACCCTCTGTATCATTAAGCTTTAGTTACTCGTTCTTCGTTAGGTTAAAGGTTGTAACATCGCATAGAAACCGAAGCCCAAGTCCGATACAGACCATCAAAAAATCACGCAGCAAATTAGCATTTGAACCAGGTATTCCTACCCTCAACATTAAGATCTTCTCCTCACTCAAATAAGGATTTGCGGATTGAAGCTAAGTTGTTTACTAGGTACAATCGGACAATGACATGTGCTTGATTCTAAACCCTCCTCACCTAATCTTAGTAAGATATTCCCCATGAGCGATAGGTTAATTCCACAACATTGAACCAGTGTATGCCTCTGTCAACTGACCGCTATTCATCCTAGAAGTTTATGAGGCCCAAATGGCAGTCTTTTTGATTTTGTCCAAAACTTCCTCAGTACGCAACGTCTGTTCGATGTTGGAATATCCGCCAGTCTCTCCCCTGGCATATGCCTCATAGAGCCGAAGAGTGTTCAAGCCCAGAGGGCTCATAGAACCGTAATACTCTGCTTCTTTGACATCGAAGCCGACTTCTTGAGCCTCGCTGCCCCAATTCTTAAGGAGAATTTTCGGACCGTTGAAGCCCATTTGAAAGAATCCAGGGCCACTAGTGAAAGTCACCTCACCTTTGGTGCCAGTAATAGTCCAGCGGAAGCTGACATCGTCCGCGGTGGATCGTGCAGTGCGAAGGTTGAATGATGCCACAGCCCCGCCGTCAAGGACGCCCTGCAAAAGCATCATGTCCGGCGCAGTGACCTTGTACGCAGGATCCACGACGTTGCCTTGATCATCAAACAGCTTCGTGGCTTTTACACTGGTTTTAAACGTTGCCTGAATGTCTTCAAAGCCGCCTAAAACATGAATAAAGGTATCAATTGCTATAAAGAAATGTTAGATGTCGAATTTGCAAACATTGATAAGCGGGGTTAATCTCACGATGTCCAAGGGCGATGTTTATACGGCTAATACCCGCGTTCAGGTCTAAGAATCCTGCTTGAGATTGCGCCCATCCATCGTCAACAACCATGACAAGTTGACCAGAAAATGAGCTGTAGACAATGTCGCCAATTGCTTTGGTGTCGACCAGCTCTTTAAGCTTTCTAATAGCTGGATCAGCACGACCTTGGGCGCCAATAATTGTTTCGATCCCGTGACTTTTGGCAATAGCAGCGAGTTCCTCGGTTTGTGCAACATCCGGAGTTGCGGGAAACTCGATCAAAACCTTCTTCTTCTGCTGGAGGACTTCTTTAACTAGCTCGTAGTGGTGAGAAATGCGGACAGCAATAGCGACCAGATCAACATTTGGATCGCTGGCAATGTCTTTGGCCGAGGCATAAGCTTTCACTGTCGGTGGGAGCTTATGGGATTTGATAGACCTCTCGGCAGACTCGATAGTAGAGTTGCTCACAGCAACAAGCTCATAGTAGGGTGATTTCAATATGGCATTCATGTGCTGAATGCCCCATTCTCCAGCCTTGTAGCCTGGGCTGCTAACGGGGCCTAGACCGATGATACCAACCCGAATCGGCGCCATTTTCTTTTTGGAAGAATAGTTATATGATGTGTTTCTTGATCTGATGTGGTGGAAATTGCTTCTGTCGAGCACAAGAACACCACCCTTCCTCCCAAACTTGAGTATTTATATTGTATGCACCACCAGTTTTTTCCCCTATCATAGTGTACCCATCTCCGAAACTATTACCAAGAGCCCGAGACCTTACAAATCAACCATCTTCAACATAGCATGGCATTTAGCCCAACCGCTCACCAAGAGGGCGAAGTCCGAGTAGGACCCGCTTGAACTCCGAGACTTTATTTCGATCTGCTTAGCAATCGGCTGAAGACGGTGATGTTCGCATGAAGACCCACTTGAACTCCGAAGACATCAGCCAGCCTGGCCTCAAGCGTAATGTCTTCATCCAATGCTAGTCTATCAACATCACGAATTCTGCAAAAGTGTCGGAAACTATGCCGTTCTCTCGCAAGAAGTCTTGTAATCGCTGCCGAGTATCCAAGCTAAGTTGCGACAGATCCTTGCCCACCTGTACTCGATGCGCCAGGAAGGATGCGCAGTGCATTTACGATGGTCGGGACTCCCGTCTGACGCCATACTCCAGATCGGCAGCGGTTTCAAGTGGGCAGATTGGGCAGAGTAGACAGGATTTTTCACATGTCTCAGCTGATATCATGAATAATTCCTCCACTCTCCAATATCAGGACCTGTATATTGATCATTTCGGCCCTGTTACCGGGGACTCGCTTAGTTGGGAACTCGCGGTCAATGAACCCGAAATGTTTGATTTTCCCCAGACAAGTTTATCGAGCCCGACTTCTAGCCTTGGTCACGCAGACGCTGGGCAATTCGGCCACCCATTTTCTGCTGGTGAGAAGCAATCACCGCCTGACGGTAGCCCTCAAAGTACGGCTGCGTCACAACCTGCGCCCGCTGTTGCAGATACCTCTCAATGTTGCCAAGATACTCGACTTATACCATCAGGGCATACCTTGAAACGCGTGTGCCTCAAAAGAAGACAAATTGTCACGGATTGTGTTCTCAGTGCTGTCGTCATGGGCCAGCTGACCAGTTTTCCTAAAATGATGGCCAGAGGCGATCGGCTTCCACCTTTCATTAAGCCTCCCTGCCATTTAAACGAGGAACTGGCTCCTGAGTGTGCAGCTCGTGGAGGCCATCAATGCCTTCCCAAAAATCTTGCTATCTGTGCAGGTTTAGTAGAGATGTTTCAGACACATAGCAAGGCGAATAAATCATATGTCTGGGATATGATTTATATGGAGGCAAGAAGGCTACGGAAAGAGGTAATAGTATATTCAAAATCAAGTTTTAAAGGGAAATGGCTGACATATTGAAGGCTTATCGTGGCGACTCTCAAGGAAAGCTTGAAGCCATTCAATGTCTCACAGTATTTCTTCTTCTGCAAGCAGATGATCCTGAAACAATCGAGACAAATGATGTAGCCTACTTACTCGCGACTTCAGTGGTACGTCCGAAGTTGGATTGATCTCTTATTGAGACTACCCTTCCTTTACATTATTGTATCTTTTTAAAATCAAGACAATTTGACTAACCTCGATTGCCAGAACATTCTACGCAGCCTGTTGCCAAATTCAAACTGGAATTATGAATCCTCAAAATTACGGCCAAGTCAGGACGAATGGGTATTCCGGGAATCCATCAGAAGGTATGTTTCAGGCTTTATGTTATTTCACTTCCCCCGTCCTGGGATAATGCCACTGCATCGGATTCTTTTCGCGACGTTTCTTGTCTCCTAAGCCTTCTGACCAATAGCGCAGAGTTATGGCCGTTTATGTGGTCATAGATCTTTTTCTCGACGGGATTGGCGGCCTTGGAAATGATGAACAGTATAACTGCGGCACCCTTAGTTTGCTGCCCCTTCCATGCCTGCGGGATATTTGGGAGGCACCTACTATTAGCGGGTGGATAAGAGAATACGACCGGTATCTCTCAACTAAGGAAGGTGACGCTATGCTTATCACGCAGACCCTAATGGAAACCAGGCTCGTGGCACCTTTTGTGAGCGCCGATAATGGTGATCCAAGCAACGATATCATGCAGTGGTGCAAAGGCATGGATGGGTTGAGCACAATTATTTGGATGATTATCCCTTTGCACAAGTACCGTCTTCGAGAGGATGTGCGGGACATCTGGTAGTACCGCCTCGTTTGGAAGAGTAACACGGAACTCACAACAGTGAGTTGAGCCATATGTCTATAAGTCTACCTGTTAACTTCACTGACTAGCTGCTTCTTGCAAGATAAATAATCAACTGAGATCAAAATGGTACAAAATTTATACAAAGATTATATCAAGGATTTAGAAGTAACTGTTTAAATAAGTCTGATTTTTCTCTTGATAGTGGCTCTCGACGCAGAGATTCTCTTAGATATGACCATAGTTTTTGCCTCTAAAAGGTCGTGCCTAGGCGTGCTGGTCACGTCTTCTAAAGGGTTCTAACAGTTTTGTTCCCATTTATACACGATGGCGATGCCCGCGATGAGATTTAAGTACCCTGAAAGTCGTTTGACCAAGAGTAAGAGTAGGGGTTCTCTTTGTTCTTAATCTGGAAACAAATTTAGTTGGCTGTGCTGCTGCTCACTCTATAAGTCGCCTTCGCATTGTCAGTTTGTTAGTCCGTGGTTTGGTCTTATTAGTAATTGAGCTTCAAAAACATGGCAGTGTCAGATTAATAACACACCTCTTTAAAGTGATAATCTCACTAAATACAACAGTAACCCTAGCATGATGAGCCACTAATTAACAGTTTGTTCGGAATTGAAACTTGAACCTTCATCTAAATTCACAAACAAAATGGCCGCTAAACGAACAATACTTTCGTTCCAGCGCAACGCGAAATTATTTTCTGCCCCCGCGACCGTAGTTTCAGTCCATCCATGGAGCGGATTAGAAGAGGACAACCGGCAACTCTTCAAGGAGGGCCGTGACGGCGATTTTGCTATTATCACCGACCAGACCATCTTCCATCCGCAAGGTGGGGGCCAGCCATCCGACGTCGGCGCAATGAAAGGGCAATCGTCGCAGAGAACCTTCAATGTGCTATCGGCAAGGATGGATGCCGTCCGTGACGGACAGGTCTTGCATTTTGGTCGTCTTGAATCTTCTGATACCGCCTCAAGCGACCTGGGCAGTATCTTCAAACCCGGCGATAAGGTCACCCAGGAAATCGACGTCGAGAAACGACTATACTACTCTCGCCTCCACACTGCAGGCCATGTTCTAGGATCTGCAGTCAGGCACCTTCTGGAGAAAGAAATTGAAGGCTTTGATGAGCTCAAGGCATCCCACTTCCCGGATTCCGCTTCCTGCGAGTTCCAGGGCCTCATCGAAGGCAAGTGGAAGGAACCCATACAGAAGAAAGTCGACGAGTTCGTGGCGGCCAAATTGCCAGTCGAAGTAGATTTTTGGGACGAGGACGATTTCCGTAAGCATGGCCTGGAGAGGTTGATCCCTGATCCGGGCCTCGCGGCACCAGGAGAGAAGTTCCGGATCGTCAAAATTACTGGCGGCGAGCTTTACCCATGCGGGGGAACACATGTTGACACTACTGATTTGTGCGGGGAGGCCAAGGTGAAGAAAATTTCTAGGAGCAAGGGCAAGTCTCGTGTTAGCTATGCTGTAGATTTGAACGTTTAGAACTAGAATATTTGCGGCGTCATTGAATAGAATATCGTGCTTCTCACACTGATTTCATATTTGGATTAGTGACGGCTCTAGACAACCGTCTCCGTCTCGAAAATTATCCCTCCCTAATAACAGCTTAGGTTTGCATGAATGTTCGGCTGTTCAAGACCCATCGTCGGAGAGACCTACCCAGGGGTAAAAATATATATATTTACCTCCTATACTACCAGATCAATACAGTGACGAGGAAGATACTGAAATATTCTTGGTTCTCTCTTCGTTAACCTTGAGTGCGCCCTATAATTACATATGATATCGTATTAATGCCAGAGCTTTATGCGTTACATTATATGGAGATCACTTCTGAGTTAAGATACGGTTGCAGAAGTATGTCTCAATTTGCTCATGCCGAAAGCCGGTTCCGTGGCAAAACACGGTACGTGTTGGGTTGCAGTGCGGTATTCGCTTCTAGTTCTCACACCGGTGGCAACGGCGACAATGGGAGTCTTGGACCGTTCCTTGATTTAGTTAGTTGTGAGGGTGTCAAAAATGCAGACATCCGAGACATTGCCCGCTTCTTGTTATTCGTTCAGTCTTCCGCATCTTATCGCCACGCCCCGCACTCATTCCATGCGACCTCTATTACAGAGATATTACAAATTTCTCACATGCGATCAATCATTTCACCCTAAACAGCCAAGAAGGCAATGCAACAAGAAAGGTAGCTGATCTGCCGGTGCTCAATTTCAATAGGATGTATATAAGCGAGATATGTCATGACCGCACCTATATCTAAAAAAAAAATTACGAAGCATCCCATTCTTCTCGTGCTTTATTATCGATCATTTGCTCTCTACATTCGCATTATATTTTTTTCATTATATGTATCTATCTATATTCACCATTTGAGTCTGATGGAAAATCTTACTCCGTTGCTTATTGGGCTTGTTGTCCTCGGCTTAGCAATTTACGCCCAATTCTTTCGAAGAAATGCTACCAGTGGCCTCCCACCAGGGCCAAGGCCCCTTCCTCTGGTTGGAAATATAAGAGACCTTCCTGCCCCAGGCGTACCCGAGTACCAGCATTGGATCAAGTTCAAAGATATGTACGGTCCAATCAGCTCAGTGTCCATTTTGGGCCAGCCGATGATTCTCTTGCACGATAAGAAGGCAGTGCGTGATCTATTAGAGCAGACATCTCTCAAGACATCCCTCAGACCTTCCTCGATCTTTGCCAATGAATGTGGCTTTGGGGCTTTCTTGCCCTTTCGGCAGTACAACGAAACATATCGATGGCACCGGAAGCTAGTCCACCAGCAAATTGGTACCAAAGTCATGGCAGCCCGATTCAATGATGTTCAAGATGTGGAGTCGCGACGCTTCCTTCTGAGGGTTCTAAAAAACCCAGAGGATTTACTAAAGCACTTCAAGACGTAAGTCATGCTTGCGTCCAAAGATTGAGTCCTTCGAAAGAAAACGCCCATGGGCTAGAACTGACCCATCCGTTTATTTAGTGAAGCTAGTGCCATAGTCTTGAAAATCACGTATGGCTATGCTATTGAACCACGAACCCACGATCCGTTGGTCTCCTTGATTGAGCGTATGATGGACAATATGTCGCTTGCGCTTGTGCCCTTGTCTTGGATAGTAGATATTTTCCCAATCATGAACCGCCTACCAGAGGGATTCCCAGGCGCCTCCTTCAAAACTCAAGCTCGAGAGTGGAATCAAGTAAACCAAGCGGTGACAGATACACCTTTTGAATTCGTGCGGAGACAACTCACGGCTGGAACGCACCGGATATCCTACGTTTCGCAACTGATTGAGAAACACGGGATCAACAAGCATGGCGAGCTAGAATTAACGCTTGAGGAGGAAGACGCTATCAAGCAGACGGCGGCGCTTCTGTACGGCGGCGGAGCGGATACAACTGTCTCGACATTAAGCAGCTTTGTTCTTGCCATTATACTGTTTCCAGATGTCCAACAAAAAGCTCAGCAAGAAATCGACATGGTAATTGGCAATGGAAGGCTGCCGGACTTTTCTGACCGACATCAACTGCCATACGTCAACGCATTGGTGAGCGAGACACTCCGCTGGCTTCCGGTTACGCCAATTGGTACACCCCATGTGACGGACGATGAAATACTGTACAATGGATTCAGAATCCCAAAAGGAACATATTTGCTCCCGTCAATCTGGTGGTTTTTGCATGACCCCGAAACGTACGCAAACCCAAGCGATTTCGACCCTGACAGATATTTGGAACCAAGAAATGAGCCAGACCCTACAACAGAATCATTTGGCTATGGCCGAAGAATATGTCCTGGAAGATTTCTTGCGATGGAGAGCCTCTTCATCACAGTGTCGCGGATTCTGGCCGCTTTCCATATAAGCAAAGCTATTGATGAAGATGGTAAAGAGGTGGATGCGGCACTCCAGCCGACCGCTGGGCTGATTTGCCATCCGAAGCCCTTCCCATATAGAATTGAGCCAAGAACAGAAAAGTATGCGGAGCTCATTATAGCTGTGGAGAGAGAGCATCCATGGGAAACAAGTGATGCGGAGTCCCTAAAGCTCTGAGATACCTTGGCTTTGCTGGGACAAATGATTCGACGAGGGTTTTATAGGCAGGCCATTCTGAGAATTTAGGCATTTCCTTTTTCTTCTGTCTCAATATAACACCAGCATAAGGCTCTCTAGAGCAACATTACTTGCGCGATCTGTTGAGGCTCGGCGGAGAGAGATGCCTCAGGTTTGGGTGGCATTCAGATTGATCGAAGACATTTTTTTTAACTGTACTGCCTCATAAGCCTGTTAAAAACTAGCCCATCAAATGGTTTTGCACAGATCTGAGATTCATTTGATCGACTTCATTTCTTGGACTGGGACGATTCATGCAAAGTATCCCCATTAGTCCGTTGATTATACTTGAGGGAAGTGATGGACAAGAGTGAAGAAGCAATTGATGAGTGATTGAGAATATGCACGCTTATATTAATTATAAAGCTATTGATTATAGTAAGATTCAGGGCAGATTCGCTTATTAAATAAAAGATCATTCATAGTACAAGGTTCATAAAAGATTACAGGCCACTTCAAGCTGATTTTCGAATAATTGCGAAACAAGGCTCCAGTCTCTTCAGGCCCTAGATGGTCATGCAAGACTAAGATTTGTACAATAAGGGCTCACACACACTGTCCAATCATTCGACCCAAGAGCAGATCCAGTCGCCGAAGTTGCGCCAGTCTCCAAATGTAAGTCCCGATTCACCCAAACCTGGCGTATCACATCGCCAAGTCGCCCAACATTGAAAAGACAAGACCCCGACATCGCTTTCAGAATATCCAGCACAACAGAGCGGCCTGATTTGGGTTCCCCCGTGTTCTTGTCTATGAGAAATGCCTCGTCATTGAGAGGGTCGAGCTCAACTGCACTGATGAAGAGAGGGAAAGCGAGACTGCTCGATATGCAGCGAGTTTCCTGCACAAGAGTGTAGAGTTGTTTCAATAATTTGTCGACAAGCTCTTGCACGATGGGTGTGGAGGGCGTGGCATTGCGGAGTAGGCAGTTTTGGTACAGCTTTGTCGACTCTTTGGCTAAATAATCTTCAGCGTCGACGGCATCAAGAGATGCGATTTCATGGTCCAAAATAAACAAGCGTGTTTCGAAATCTTCCAGAGATAAAGAGTCTTTAGTTCGGCCAAGTTCAGTAGTTTTGAACAGAATGGCAGCCGAATTTGTGCTGCGCCCAAACAGATGATCGGTCCCGTCAAGATCAGCCTGTTGCCAGTACTCCCAGCTGAATACTGACGGGTTTCCACAGGCGGTGCGGCTAATGGCGTCTTGAAAGGCAAAGAACCGTCCAACCAGAGAAACATGGTTCCGCTCTTCGTCAGTTTCGTTGATGGAAGAGGTGAGGAGAAGCTTTCTCCGATGGAGAAAGTCCTGGCAAGCTCTGAGATGGATGACCCACCGATGATCGCAACTGTCAAAGATTTCATACATGCAGAGAAACATCATAGCTAGAGGGATTCTTGAATTCCGAAGAGCGTAGCCCATCATATCTTCCGGAACACCCAGGCTTTCTCGCACCGCGGCCAAGGTTTTCCCGCGTAAGGCCAAGGCTTTTGAGGACCACTCAGGGCGACTGAGGCTTCCGTGGCGTGCTGAAAACGCCATGGCTGCGAGAGATGCCATATCATGGCCCCCGGAGCTGAGAAGAGGCATGATAAGTTCAGCAAACGGAGAGGTATAATGCTGGGAAGTGTAGGTTAGGGGGCATATTCGGTATAGGTAATAATCGAGTAGTTCGAGTTCAGAGCCTTCAAAACTTGGAAAACACGATACCGGACGAGCGATGGTGCCCATTTCAGAAATAGAAATGCAGGATAAAGACGGAGAGGTCGCCACAATTGAAGAGCTAGTGGGCATTTGTGACGCTGTCGCGAAAACAATTGCATGTTCTTCTTTCATTTGGAGGTTAGGGGGCGGTAGGCCAGAATCCATATCAGAAGCATAGAGGTTGATAAAGTGATGATCGACAACCAGGCGAGGCTTCCGCGAGGTTCTGAATGGTGTTGAACAGTCAAGTTGCCTTATTCCGGTCGATGAAGGGCGGGATCTCTCTTTGCTCCACACTCCCAGTCTGCCGAAGGCTCGTCCTGATGATGAGTATTCAGATTCCCATTTCAGTTGTATTGGCTCATATTCACAGCAGTCGCCGCGAGCCTTGCATTTGCCGCATTGCGGTCGGGCTTCGTCGCACTTGACTCTGCGTGCTCGGCACGTACTACGGAATAAGGACAGATGTAAACCAAACCGGTCAACCTCGGGTTTGATAGCTTTGGGAACGTACCTGCAGCCCGAGCGTGTCCGCCGCTGAATGAAGCCAATCCTGTCGGCCGCCTTACGTCGTGGCATTCTCAATATGATAACTAGGGTTTACTATTATTAGAGGTAGGTTTCCAGAGGCGAAATGGCTAAAATTACTCAGGGATGTATGAATCGTGACTCGCCATGGAGGTCAATGGGCTACGTTAATTGATGAGTATCAAAGCACGTGATTGCTTCCTTGATAAGAAAGATGTTCTCCGCTCTGATTGCGGAGGGGCTAACCATTTAAGTCCATCTCCGCGCTGCTGATCAGGCTAGTTTGGTAATAGAAAGCGTAGAAGCAATCGTACAAAAACATATCGGAATCTCCGGTACTAATCCGAACAGTTTCAAAGTTCAAACTGATCAAACCCGATTGATAGATAGGAAGAAACTTTTAGGGTGCAAATTAATTTATGTTGTTGAAGTATTGAGGTTATCCCACACAGAATAGGGTAGGTAGCGCGTAAAGGCGGCGTATTCGCATTTTGCCCCTTGTCGGGATTCAAACCTGGAGTAAACCTGTTACGTAATCTCAATCTTCCAGGCGTGATGCCCCACAGCCGGATCGGAAATATCTTTATCCGCGCCGAGCTAGATTCTTCTCTCCACTTGTCTCAAAAACGGAGATAACTTCACTTCAATTAATACAATCCAATTACACCATTCTTATAGCCTGTTAGGAGAGCCATCACAACGCTACAGTCGAGCATCATGTTTCCAACCTGGCATATCTGCTAGGTCTTCTGCTGGAGCCGCTCTTGTGGATTTGAGCGCATCACCTCCGGGTCTCCATTTCCAATAATTCAGCAGATCCTGTTGAAGAGTCCCTTCCATCAATTCGACAATGTGCTTTCCAATGTTCGGTAGCATTTTGAACGAGTGACTAGAGCGACAAGTGATATGTCAGTTTATTTCTCGGGCAAGACCACGACCTCAAGGGCAAACATACCCACTATCTCCCGTAGCCAGAATCAAATTCTTCCACTTTGGATGCTCGCAAATCAAAAGATTTGAATCAGCCGTGTCTGTGCACCAGCACATTGCGCGATTGACAAATGGCCTATCTTTGAGTCCTGGCAGAAATCTTGCGACGGCCTTACGGATGCTGACTTCGGAGGCGTCTGGGTAGGTGTCCGTCGGGTGGCTGGCATGGGATCGGGGTACCGATATGCATTTTGGTTCTCCTGCGCCATATGGCTGATGTGTCTTGAAACGTGTAAATCCAGGGAATTCGTCGCAAACTTTGATAATTCCGTCTCTGCGAGGAACATATCTAGCATCAGCCTTCTGATCTGGACCGACTTTGACCGTGATACTTACTCATTTGGCTCAAAGAAGAAACCATAAGAACCATCGTATACCACAGGAATATTCTTGTACGCAGCAGCCTCCTCCGGGGTCAACTGTATATGAGCCAAGACCCAGGCCTAAATGAAGCCTCTTGTCAGTAACAAACAAAGAGTAGACTAGATGAGACTCACTTTGGAAACGCATTGGCCCTCAAGATCAATCAAAGTCGGTGTCCACGCCCCGGCAGCCATAATCACCTTGTCCGCGAAATATTTGGAGCCGTTAATAGTTTCAACACCGTGGCAGGTGACTTCATCGTCGGCGAACAAAGGCCTCTTGAACGTGCCAGCTCTATAGGCGCGTCAGTAAAGGGGGCAAAGATGTTTGTGAGAGTAGATGAAACGAACTCGCCGAATTCAAATTGAACGCCTTGGCTTTTGGCAAAGAGACCAATCGCGTTGATAGCTTTTGATGCTGCAAGCCAGCCGCCGTCAAGGGTGAACAATCCTTTCCATCCCTATGCGATGACCATTCTCAGTTTACATTCATGTATCTGACAGATATCGCTTGTCCTTACCTTGACTTGCTCCTTTGTAAAGCAGGACAATTTTGACAAAATCTCATCCTCACTGTCTAACCAAAAATTGGTCTTGTCCAAGCCAGCATTGACATCAATAAGCGCTTGGTAGTATTCTCTGAGTTCTGTGATGTTCTCGGCCTCCGACGAACAATCAAACTAAATCAAGTATCAGTGTAAAGATATTCGCGACGATGAACGCCCCCGAAAGGAGACATAGCTTACCATGCCAACATTATGAAAGAAGGGCTTGAAGAGTGGATCATGCTTCCACATGTCCAGTGCTTCGAGTGATAGTTGCAAATCGGCCTTTGTGCGCAATCTTATGCTCATAATCTTGTTCAAGTCATGGCCAGCAGATTGGGATGACGGGATAGGATAGGTGTCGAGAATTGTAATATTGGATGGCGTATATCCGCGACGTATTAGATGAAGGGCGGTGGACGAGCCGAGGGTGCCACCTCCACCAACAATGATGACTTTGGTAGTTTTACGTGCAGACGCCATGATTCGAAAGTCTAGAACGGCTACCGCTTTTCGGCCGAGGCTGTTGAATCCGGGTGGCGAGATAAGCCTCCACGGAAGTATCGCGCTGTGTATGCTGGCGGGTGAAAGTCTTTATATGCAGAACGTAAACGAGCAATATTCTCCACAACCAGCTGCACCTTGTTCCGACGTTTCTCCAATTTAGGAGCCACTTTTCTTCACAAATCGTCCAACAAAAATGGCTCCTATGGTTGCAGGAGACTGACTTTCGGCTGGACCTTCCCATGAAGTCTCCACAGAAATGGCGCAATCACCAATCACAGTCCTCGGCTGGACCTTCTTAACTTACGTACTTATCTTTAAACCCGGCAAATGCTGCCGCGAGTCAAGCTTGTTAGTTTCCCGTGGGGAAGGGAACCGATAACGGTGGGGTGGACCGTCTCGGTTCGATCTGTCACTGGTGTTCGTGAGAAATATAAGAACGACCGAGATTCTTGCTTTTGTTCATGATCTCCTTGCTATATCCCACCCAGTTGATTGTTACTTCAGACACTCTCTCCTCTCTACTGTGACTTTCTACTAACAACAGCATCTGTCTTGTTCCTTCATCATGGCCGATGTTAAGACAAGCCCTGTCGACAAGAGTCGGGTGGCCGATGCCGACGCCCGACCACCCAGCGAAGTTGTTGTCACCACTGAATCCATGTCCATGGAGCATTACCGAGCAACCGTCCCGTTGTGGAAACGGATTTTACAGCATAGTCTCACTCAGATGATGCTTCTCAGTGTCCAGGCCTTCTGCGGGCCAGCTATGGCCGACGCAATTGCTGGTATGTTGCGGCAAACCTAAGCTCACTTACATGCTATTAAGCCAGAGACGCTAACATGACCCGTGTAGGTCTTGGTGGTGGTGGTCTTGCAACTCCTCGTGTGGCCAATATTGCCACTTCTCTGACCTACGCTTGTCTTGCCTTGAGTAGGTCTTCCTTAGCATGTAGTTTTCATGCGTTGCTTTGAAATCCTGAAACTGATTAAAATGCCTCTTGTCCTCCAACAGCTTGCTTCTTTGGCGGTCCAGTTGTCAATAAGCTCGGGGTAAAATGGGCCCTCGTTATCGGCTCTATGTCTTTCCCTGTCCTGGGCTCTTCATATTATTGTAACAGCAAATTCGGTAACCAATGGGTAAGTAGCTACCCTCGCCCCAGCCATTGCAAAACAAACTTGTTCGCGTACAGCTTGTTGATGGTTCTAATATCCATAGTATCTTATTCTGGCCGGCGCTATTGACGGCATTGGCACTGGTTGTTGGTATGTTGCGGAAGCTGGTGCCATCATGACGCTCGCTCCGTCTGGTGCGCGTGGCAAGTACTTGGCTCTATGGATCGTATCCCGCAACCTAGGGCAGCTTGTAGGTGGAGCTATCAAGTGAGTACTACTTCATTCATAAGTTTCATGCCTTTGAATCCATTTCTAACATATTTCATCCGCAACAGCTTGTCAAAGAACTATGAGGAAGGTGTTAGCGGTGGTGTTACGCCTGACACGTATCTTGCCTTTGTTGCCATCGAATGTCTGGCGTAGGTGTCCCCTTCAAAACAATAAACAAAAGACACGAAACCTCTAACTTAAAAATGGTTTTAGTTTGCCATTCGCCTTTCTGATTAGGCCCTTTGAACATGTTGTTCGATCTGACGGTAGCCGTATTGTGGTAGCGGAACCACTTACCACCAAGCAAGAAATCAAGCAGATTTCGAAAACTATTACCTCAAGACTTATTCTTCTTGCAGCGCTATGGGCTCTTTGGTCTTTCTTCTACGGGTACGCATTGCTTTAATCCCAACCCGACCACCTCCACTTTGCAGTATTGGCTAACATGAAGGCGACAGTGGTTCTTGGTCTACTTATCTTGCTATTCATTTTTCCGTTCGCGCTCGCGCTCTCTCTTCGCTCATCTCACCGTTTTTCTGCATGTAAGTTTCGCGCATAGCCAACTTCACCCTTCATTTTGTATAAATTCGTGGTTGATTAATCGATATTTAGTGTTGGTTGCTTTGGCCTTGGATTCATACTCGATATGAAGCATCTCAGCCAACGCCGACGTGCCCAGATCGGTCTCGGTGTCGTGGTTATTCTCAATGTCGGCGTTTATATCTGGTCCACCATTATGGAGTCCAGGTTTAGAAGCGACGATCCGGGTACAATCGACTGGAAGGATCGCCTTTACCCAACCGCTTTCCTGCCCTACTTCTTTGTGCAGACTACTGGCCCCTTATCTCAGTCGTACATGTATTGGCTTCTGTCCTCATTTGCTTCCAATGCTCAGGGTAAGCAAATTTCTCAATGGATTCTCCAGCTGGCGATTTTGCCATAGGTTCGTGGCCAAGAACGTGGCTCACACTTTATAGAAAATGTGCGCAACGGCGCTGCTTTCAGGTGTCTCGAGGCAATTGGTCAAGCCATCGCCTATGGCATGAACACTCAAACAGAAAGTGATCCTTTGATCGGCTTGTAAGTCCAGCATCGACCATTTCCTGTCGTAAAAATTGGTGGCTTATCATGGCGATGTTTTTTCTATAGCTGCGTATCATTTGGCTTGCTCGCCGCCGCGTTGGTCCCCATGACTATTCTGGTAAACTCGACACCTGACCATATTCCCGCCGACGAAATCGCCGAACAGCAGCGATACGACGAGAAGGTTGCGGGTGTCGCGGTACGCGAGGATGATGCTTAGATAACGGCCTACAAGAGAGTTGTATGTTTCTAAAACATAATGAAGCCTTTCTCAAGGCCTCGCAAGATTACATACTATGAAACTCATCTGTAGAATAATATCATAAATCATTTAAGTCATTGAAGCTAGGACTTATAAATATAGATCTGTTGGATTCTCTCAAATGGCATTTCAGCTATTTTTCTCCATTAATTGTTCACTTCAAGCCATCTTGAGGTATTGTCTTTGTTCCTTCGTTTTCGTCTATCATTTTTCGCTGATATTTGAAACCATTAATTGAATAGATATTCCTACCTTTTGAAGACATGATAGCTTAGCAACGCCGTTGCGATTGCTAGATTTATGACCTGTATTCCCAATGCCTCAGTACACTACTGGAAACATTCCCACACAGGATGCCACGTAATACTCAAAATACTGGACCTCACGTTGCACAATGTCCCACGGCGTCCTTCGGGCTTACTCCTACCTCCAAGGTCAATCGACTCGTTTCCGCAATACCATTACATTATTCCAGAGATGTAATTGTTTATCATCAAGATTGTCGATTGTCGACGTGGAATCTTTCGGTCCTCCCAGGTGGTCGAGGGACATACTCTCTTATATCTTACTTGCGATTCTTCGCCTTCCACCCGGCACCTTCCAGCATAGCCATAGCCTCAGGTGGCCCTGCTTCTGCCCCATCGGCCAGAGTTATTGCATCGCGAATCAAGCTCACTTTACAGTTAGCTTTGGCTTTAATCTGGGCTGCAAAGAAGACTTACTGACGGAGCTCGCAATGGCAGACAGATCTGCAAAGGGTGTGATGCATGAGCGAGAGGTTCGGGTCATTGCGGGCAGTATTGGTTCGATTCTGTTCACGGGGAGCAATGCAAGCCGTGGAGCATCAGGGCGACCTCCCTCCTTATGACCGATTTACTTCGATACATCAAAAAAGCAAATAAAGACAAACATGACGCCTCAACACTCTTCCAAATGACGGAACATCCAACTTTGTTGCAGGGGGGCTTGCAAGGGTAGGGATAGCATTATTAGTCCACCAAGCTTCTAAGGGCGTGTATGCAATACTGGGTCGACAGATCCACAAAGGATCGGAGGGAGAGGGGGGGTGCAGCTGATGCTCACCTATCTCCCCTCGCTCCTCGATCGTGCGTCTCTGATAGCGTTACAGCGTCGAGTACGGATCCATCGGACGTGTATTCGCTTCCTCAGTGTTGGGAGTCGCTAAACTTGTGCCAGCTATGCACGGGGACAACATCGTGATAGAATACAATGAGAATAGCAGCTTTCACAGATGAGCTGAGATTGTTGTTGGAAATATTATTAATATAAAGTATATATAGTGAAACAGCTCGTATCGATCAGGTGTCTATGCTCTCCCCTATATATGTAGTAACCTTCGTAGTAGTATATATATATACTCCCTACCTTACTATAAACAGTAAGAGGACAAATCACGAATATGGTTAGCGGAGTAGTATCTATATAGAGCAATCATGGAGGTAAGAAAAGAAAAGCTAAGTTTTTTCTATTACTATAGATAGAATAAATAATATTCCTTAAGTAAGCTATATTATAAATATCCCTTAACTATATATAAAACAGTCTTACTAAGAACTTCTAAGAGAGAATTACTAGTAGAAAGTAATCAGAATATATATATAGGTATAAATATACTCAGGCGTTTATAATCTTCGCTCTACTACTTATAGATCTTTTAATATAGATATCTATACCTATATATATCTACTCTCTTTTTAATAATAGATATTTTCTAACAGACCTAGGAGACTGCTCTATATATTAAATATTTTTATTATTCTTTTAAATTATAATATCTCTATTAGTATACTAAATACCTCTACTAGTAGTTATAGGCTAGAAGCTAGTAATAGAGTAGTTTACTTAGTAAAAGCTACTTTAGAACTAGCTTTATAAGTAGTTTACTACTATAGTTAGAATAGTAATTTAATTAATAATCTTATAATCTATCTATTTATAAGTATATACTTTAGAAAAGCTTTCTAATACTAATTAGTAGTTATATAGTAGCTATAGATTAGTAAAGAAGAAGAGATAGAATTTTTAAAATACTTAGAAAAGTATTACTTTAGCTAAATATTAATTCTATACTATAGAGCTACTTATAATATATAATATAATAATATATTATCCTTTTATATACTATAAATAGCTATTTTAAAGATTATTTATTCTTCTAATAATATATTAGTATTAGAAATACCTTTAAAGAGTATTATATTATATATATCTATCTATTAATATAGAAAGGAATAATTACTAAAACTAACTATCTTTATAACTATCTAATAATAAGAATTTATTCTAAAGAATACTTTTTCTTTTTTAATT